>CM028692.1:53745736-53818216 GCA_016771965.1 Brassica carinata
GTCCATAAAAGATTCTCTTTCCCATTGAAATTTAAAGAATTTATCCAAATCCTTCACAAGCTTCACATACTTCAACGTAGGTTTCAGGTTTTTTGACCTCACCACCAAAACATCATCGACAATAATTATCAAGCACAAACCCAACTTGCCCCACCTTGACATCGCCTTATCCTCAGTAACCATTGCAGCGAGCTTTTCTATTGTCACTTTCCTGTTGCTTCCAATCAAGCTTTTCAGTTTGGGTCGGCCTGGTTGATAGTTGTGTGGGCACATGGACCCATAACAATATTACTTCTTAGAAGATGTCAAAAGTCAAGTTGTGCACCCCATTATAATTTAAGTTCCACGCCTTAGTTATATTCATTCTTTAGCAATAGTGCACCCTTTGTTCAAAAAAGCAATAGTGCACCCATTTAAAAAGTATCCTAGCTTCGCCCTTGCGTACATGGACCATATAAATTTTATGTTTCCATTTATGAAGGTGTATGGATGGTGGTAAGATAGAATAAAGAATGTCAAGACTCAAGTGCAACACTAATGCCTTTATGGTGTTTAAGCAAGACACATGTAAGAAGTTGTGTTGCTATACACAAGACATTGAAGATCTCTTCGTTTTCCTATGAAAGAACGAATCCTTTTGTGTCTCTGCAACAAAAGATTCGGGACTGAACCCAAATTCAGTCTATTTTGAAGGCGTTCATATGTGCTTTGGCTTTTACAAACTCAGCTCAAACACTGTCCACGATCTCACGCATTTGGCCACTTTCTCCACCTTCTACTTATGGCTTGCCCCTCTCGAATAAAGTAGCGTTTTGGTCATTTTGCTTTCAAGTGTCTTACTATTTGGTTTTGGTTTGGTTTTATCTAGCTACCGTTTAACTTATTTATTGGATTTTCAATCTTTCATCATATGGTCTACTTAATTCAGCTCCAATTGATTTTTATTTTCATAACAACAGTGGGTTTTGGCTATATGAAAATAACTCTATGCTATATGCCATTAAAAAAAACACATCCAAAGACTACAAAGGCAAATATGAATAGACTGACAACTCATGACGAGAGATTGCATCGTTGACAACGAAATTTCAATATAATATTTTAAAAAATTTCAGTATAATTTCATGTTTCTTTTACTTCTACAAAAAGTTTTCTCTTTCCATGTAAATTATCGTAGCTTCCATATCAATGTACGAAGTCAAACAAGACATGCATGCTTATGTTCCTTAATTCCATAAACTGTGTAACAGGTAAATGAATAATGTGTTTTTTATGTGTGTAAAGGGAGTATAAAGATTCCTATTCAAACAAGTCAGCTTAACGGACCGCAACATGTCTAAAATTTTGAGAAGCATTGACTTGCAAGTGAATCTGCTTTCTCTCTACGTGCCTTGAAGCTCCTGGTCATCTTAGAAATAGAGCCCTATGATTGAAGTGTTTTGTTGGTTTGTAAGGCGCACGCAAATCATCAACCATCAAACTATTTGTACTTTTTGAAAATTTTGTCGTGTTATAAGGAATGTAAATGCGTTAACTGTTACTAATTGGCTTAGACAAGTCCATGAATTCGGTTTTATCCCACTCCCCCCGCACTATTTTGTGGTGTAGTTGTTGGAGCTTAGTGCGTGATAAAATTATCTTTTAAAAAAAAGTAATTAACTACACATTGATTTTGATTTGTTAACCAAAATTTTCATTAGAACTTAGTTACATGGGTCCACCATATACTTTACATTCCCCATAAACATTCGACTAGACTACACGTAAGCCGCTGACGTGAGAGATTAGAAAGTCAAGTCGTCATCCCAAATCGTCGTTTCAAACCTGATTGTTTTCTTTGGGGGAAATGGGCTCTAAGAGTCCAGATAATAAATATGGGCCTAATCAACATCCGTCGATTTACATAATTCCAATTCCAACGGCTAATGATTACGTCGCATTCGCCCTAATACAGACGCCTCTATATAAACTGATCGAACGGTTCATCAACTTCCACAGCTCTTGCGGTTTACCTCTTCCCGCTGTTTCTGTGATTTTTGTTTAAGCATTCAAATTAGATCTCTGTTTTTTTTTTCTTTTAAACTTTGGTCATGATGTGAGAGTAATGCTCATGAAATGAGACTTCTCGGTGTATAATTTGATATAAAAAAAATCAAAAGCAGGGGATTGTGTGTATCGGCATAGTGCTAACAAATGCGCTTTGTACGAAAGATTGCATCGTTGACAACGAAATTTCAATATAATATTTTAAAAATTTCAGTATAATTTCATGTTTCTTTTACTTCTACAAAAGGTTGTCTCTTTTCATGTAAATTACCTTTAGCTCCCACATCAATGTACAATGTCAAACATGACATGAAAGTGATGTCAAACATGACATGAAAGTGATGTCAAACATGACATGAAAGTGATGTCAAACATGACATGAAAGTGATGTCAAACATGACATGAAAGTGATGTCAAACATGACATGAAAGTGATGTCAAACATGACATGAAAGTGATGTCAAACATGACATGAAAGTGATGTCAAACATGACATGAAAGTGATGTCAAACATGACATGAAAGTGATGTCAAACATGACATGAAAGTGATGTCAAACATGACATGAAAGTGATGTCAAACATGACATGAAAGTGATGTCAAACATGACATGAAAGTGATGTCAAACATGACATGAAAGTGATGTCAAACATGACATGAAAGTGATGTCAAACATGACATGAAAGTGATGTCAAACATGACATGAAAGTGATGTCAAACATGACATGAAAGTGATGTCAAACATGACATGAAAGTGATGTCAAACATGACATGAAAGTGATGTCAAACATGACATGAAAGTGATGTCAAACATGACATGAAAGTGATGTCAAACATGACATGAAAGTGATGTCAAACATGACATGAAAGTGATGTCAAACATGACATGAAAGTGATGTCAAACATGACATGAAAGTGATGTCAAACATGACATGAAAGTGATGTCAAACATGACATGAAAGTGATGTCAAACATGACATGAAAGTGATGTCAAACATGACATGAAAGTGATGTCAAACATGACATGAAAGTGATGTCAAACATGACATGAAAGTGATGTCAAACATGACATGAAAGTGATGTCAAACATGACATGAAAGTGATGTCAAACATGACATGAAAGTGATGTCAAACATGACATGAAAGTGATGTCAAACATGACATGAAAGTGATGTCAAACATGACATGAAAGTGATGTCAAACATGACATGAAAGTGATGTCAAACATGACATGAAAGTGATGTCAAACATGACATGAAAGTGATGTCAAACATGACATGAAAGTGATGTCAAACATGACATGAAAGTGATGTCAAACATGACATGAAAGTGATGTCAAACATGACATGAAAGTGATGTCAAACATGACATGAAAGTGATGTCAAACATGACATGAAAGTGATGTCAAACATGACATGAAAGTGATGTCAAACATGACATGAAAGTGATGTCAAACATGACATGAAAGTGATGTCAAACATGACATGAAAGTGATGTCAAACATGACATGAAAGTGATGTCAAACATGACATGAAAGTGATGTCAAACATGACATGAAAGTGATGTCAAACATGACATGAAAGTGATGTCAAACATGACATGAAAGTGATGTCAAACATGACATGAAAGTGATGTCAAACATGACATGAAAGTGATGTCAAACATGACATGAAAGTGATGTCAAACATGACATGAAAGTGATGTCAAACATGACATGAAAGTGATGTCAAACATGACATGAAAGTGATGTCAAACATGACATGAAAGTGATGTCAAACATGACATGAAAGTGATGTCAAACATGACATGAAAGTGATGTCAAACATGACATGAAAGTGATGTCAAACATGACATGAAAGTGATGTCAAACATGACATGAAAGTGATGTCAAACATGACATGAAAGTGATGTCAAACATGACATGAAAGTGATGTCAAACATGACATGAAAGTGATGTCAAACATGACATGAAAGTGATGTCAAACATGACATGAAAGTGATGTCAAACATGACATGAAAGTGATGTCAAACATGACATGAAAGTGATGTCAAACATGACATGAAAGTGATGTCAAACATGACATGAAAGTGATGTCAAACATGACATGAAAGTGATGTCAAACATGACATGAAAGTGATGTCAAACATGACATGAAAGTGATGTCAAACATGACATGAAAGTGATGTCAAACATGACATGAAAGTGATGTCAAACATGACATGAAAGTGATGTCAAACATGACATGAAAGTGATGTCAAACATGACATGAAAGTGATGTCAAACATGACATGAAAGTGATGTCAAACATGACATGAAAGTGATGTCAAACATGACATGAAAGTGATGTCAAACATGACATGAAAGTGATGTCAAACATGACATGAAAGTGATGTCAAACATGACATGAAAGTGATGTCAAACATGACATGAAAGTGATGTCAAACATGACATGAAAGTGATGTCAAACATGACATGAAAGTGATGTCAAACATGACATGAAAGTGATGTCAAACATGACATGAAAGTGATGTCAAACATGACATGAAAGTGATGTCAAACATGACATGAAAGTGATGTCAAACATGACATGAAAGTGATGTCAAACATGACATGAAAGTGATGTCAAACATGACATGAAAGTGATGTCAAACATGACATGAAAGTGATGTCAAACATGACATGAAAGTGATGTCAAACATGACATGAAAGTGATGTCAAACATGACATGAAAGTGATGTCAAACATGACATGAAAGTGATGTCAAACATGACATGAAAGTGATGTCAAACATGACATGAAAGTGATGTCAAACATGACATGAAAGTGATGTCAAACATGACATGAAAGTGATGTCAAACATGACATGAAAGTGATGTCAAACATGACATGAAAGTGATGTCAAACATGACATGAAAGTGATGTCAAACATGACATGAAAGTGATGTCAAACATGACATGAAAGTGATGTCAAACATGACATGAAAGTGATGTCAAACATGACATGAAAGTGATGTCAAACATGACATGAAAGTGATGTCAAACATGACATGAAAGTGATGTCAAACATGACATGAAAGTGATAACATAATTTCTAAATGGTAACTAGGTCACTTCAATACCAGCAAATTCCATCTACAGGTACGACAGTATTGCTTTCATTGTTACTGAAAGGTTAGACTAGTATTGATTTCCTCAGGAGGCAATTGTATACTACTTTAGATTACCTTGCTTCTTTAGTTTATCATTCTTAGAGAACGCAGACGTATTGTATTATGCAATGAATCGTATCTCGAGTTACCATTCTCATTTCTGAGATATTTTTACAAGCCTTACCTCGTGTTCTCATCTCCTTCATCTCCTTAGTTACCAACAAGAGGACTCATGGTCTCTACATTGACATATTACCCTTTTTATTGGCTCCTGAAACCGTATAATAGTTAAATCACTGAGACCACGAATTCACTAGTATCGAAATCATTCTCCTGACATTTAGGCTCAGAGGCAAAGTCAGACCCTGAAATGAACAACCAATGTTGCATCAAAGGTGAGCCCCACACAAAAGGAGGTCAAACATAGCATATCTTCAAATACAATTCATAACGAGGTCATTTTGATGATATATATTGAAACACAAGCAGATGATGAAGATAACATAATGAACAAGAAGCTTGTGATCGGAGGTTCTCAGCTATTCTTGCAACAGCCACCCTCACAACGCAGACATACAGTGTTTTCTTTTTTTTTTCAGAAGATAAAATCTTAGAGAATGCATGATGTGTGTTCACAGATTAGTAAGCTGTGCTAAATGATGTATGTTCATGGTCTTGATGGGTCAAGTGTTGTTGTTACTCAGGATATGTAAGTTCCCAAACTTATGACGGTACACAAGTCACTTGACAACCCACGGCGAGAGATCATTCCCTGCACGGACCGAAAGTGTTCTATCTGCATTCTTCAGTCAAACCGACAAGTACTCCAAAGCTCAAAGCTAAAGTTGGTTAAGTCTCGTGAAACACCAACATTAATGTATATCATTCCATGTATCTTTTACTTCTACAAAAGGTTGTCTCTTTTCATGTAAATTACCTTTAGCTCCCACATCAATGTACAATGTCAAACATGACATGAAAGTGATGTCAAACATGACATGAATGTATCTACCAAGTGTTGCTTCCGGCAGCCTCTCCACTGAGTACTTGCGGCACCCGCCAAATACATGATAGGCACACCAGGAACCTGCAATCCTACAAAAGATAACACCGACGGATTTTAGCAATGGACGGTAAAAAAAAAAGTATTGACGTAGTCACGTATCAAACTGTCTTTTACCTGAAGATTTGAGCAAGATTTCAGCAAACAAGTAGCCACCATGAAACACTTATGCTGTAAAAAAAAAAAGTATATCAAAGAAACATACAAAAGACTAGAGAGTATCTCTCCTCAAAAGAATCTGGGGACTGGGATACAAAGTTCAAAGGCAAAATACCTTAGAGCAACACGGCTCAGAGATTGTGTGTATCGCCTCAGTACTAGCAATGTACTTCGAACGGAAGTTTTCCCGTGGCAAGATCTATTAGGAGCAGTTGCTACACCAGAGATCGACCATGACTTCCTGTTTTAAGGTCCTAGAGAATTTCAAAATTTAATTAAATTCCACAATGGCAATGTCCAAGAAAACTCTCTAGATAATGTTGCTCAGATACTTAAAAGTGTAGACGATTAATATTAGGCTTTTTAAGCGCTTAAACAGACTCATTTTACCTGTTTCCCAAAAGCCTAAGTTGGCTCTTCTTCTATGTTTATGTTTGTGGATGGATTCTTCACAATCCTAATGTCTCAGTGACCAAACACTTTCTTTTTACGTCCTCCTCTCCTCCATGTTTGACTTCTTCATCATCACCTGTCACTCTCTCAAGCTCCTCCTGACCATCTCCAATCTCACAAGCTTAATCCTCATCACATGATTGCACGGAAATAAACAAACATCATCACATGATTGCAAACAAGCAGTTTTTAAAAAAAACTTGAAAACAAGAGGGGAAAACTGTATATTGCCAAGGATTGATAGGAATAACAAAGAGATCTCATAAGTGTAAAAGTCAAATGGAACCTAACCTCTCTAAGGATCATTCAAATAGACAGAATGCTAGTTCCTAATTGTTTCTACATTGTGAATATACACATAAGCTTCTTCCTTTTTCAGTCTAAGAAAAATATAGAATATTACCAAGAACCGATAGAAATAACAAAATGATCTCAAAAGTGTTTCCACATTATGAAGATACACATAAGCTTCTTCCATTTTCAATCTAAGCAAATATAGAAAATTGCCAAGAACTGATAGAAATAACAAAGTGATCTCATAAGTGTAAAAGTCAAATGGAACCTAACTTCTCTAACGATCAATCAAATGACAGGACGCTAGTTTCTAATTGTTTCCACATTATGAATACATAAGCTTCTTCCATTTTCAATCTAAGTAAATATAGAATATCTTCCAAGAACTGATAGAAATAACAAAGTGATCTCATAAGTATAAAATTCAAATGGAGCATAACCTCGATCAATCAAATGATAGGACGCTAGTTTCTAATTGTCTCCACACTATGAATATACACATAAGCTTCTTCCTTTTTTCAATCCAAGTAAATATAGAATCTCCCCAAATAAAAAAGATTTGAAAAAACCAGAAAAAAAAGACACCAAATTAGATACCTTGAGCAGTGGGGATTCTCATATTTTCTTCCACCATCTGTTATCTCTTGAATCTTCTTGGCAAACTTCTTCCTCTTTCACCTTAACTCTTCGCTGCAGAGAAACAAAACACCAACCAACAGTCAGGACCGTAAATATTTCAATTTTTTTTCATAAGAGAGAAACTCATACCTCTCAGTTCTGAATTTCAATGAAGTGATCTTAACCTCCTTCATCACTTTTACCCGATTCAGGGCCGTGACTCTTCTTCCACCACTTTACCCCTTGTCCTCTTCAAAGCGCCTATCAGCTCCGTCTCCAGTGATTCTTCTCTCTCATCTCCATCTCCGAGATTACAACCTTTCTCCTCGGATTCACTTCGTTTCTTGAGAAGCACTGTACACAGCAACGCAAAGGCACTTCATGTTCCCCCTTCTTCCTCTGTAGGCAACGGATCCGTCTTCTCCTTCCTCGAATTTGATCAGAGAATTAGTGTTTGTCTTGGTAGTGGAGTGTAGTGTAGTGTAGTGTAGTTTAGATTGAAATGAAGAAGAAGATATATATAGATCGGGGAAAATAATGTTACCGTTACTACTAATGGTAAGTCTTTTCGACATTAATTAATCTAGAGTCTTTTGGTTGTCTTTTCAAATTATTTATTTTATCTATCTTTTATAAATCTTGTCCGTTGGATGATAAATGCAATTTAAGAGAATGTCACAGCACATTAAATGTTTTAACTCGATACAGTAAATCCTTTAACACTAGCCCTCGGATCAAAGCTTTTGCTTGATAGAATATGCTTATATTTCTAGGGATACTCTAATTATATTTTAAATTATGAAAAATGCATTTTTCCATTTTTTGAAAATTACCTTTTCTTGCATGTCATTTAGACATTTATATCCTGATTTTATGTTGTAGATTACAAATTTATAAATTTATTTAAAATTTGAAAATAATATTATAATTAACATTACTAGAAATGAAATTATTATAATTAATAGTTTTATTGTTTTCAGCTATTCTTCGTGATCTTTGCTGGTATTTTTTTTCCATTATTGAAGTTACTGCCACTTGAATTGAATCTCATACAACGCATGCAGGTGATTTAGCAAAAAAAAACCGCATGCACGTGATGAAGAAAACATAATGAACAAAAAGTCTTTGGTCGAATGTTCTTCAGGTGCTTTTTTTTTGAAACTTATGTTCTTCAGGTGTTCCTCCCACATAAGTGTAATAGTCTTTCTAGATGATTCTCACATAAACTTTATAAATTTATTTTGTACCATTTGAGTTATTACCCTAGTTCATATATTTTACTAACATTCTAGGACATATTACATTGTAATTCTTTTAGAATGTCTAAGATTTCAATACGGAAACAGAGTTAGTTAGTTGAATTCATTTTCATGTTGGGCTATTATCCGTTTACATGTTTCATGCTTTTGAGTGCAATATGAGCTGACATCATTATACTTTAATTTGGTGTATTTGAAGGAGAGCTAGAGGATTAACAACAATATAATGGTAAGTTTTCAGCACTGGGAGCAGAATGGGATGCAACCACAGGAGGGGCCTTCTTCTCAGGGGTAAGCCCTGGAAATAAACTTGCTACCAGTAACCGGCAAGGGATCTCACAAGACATGTAATCGGTACAATCTGAAGGACTACACTGTTAAGGCTCTGGTTAGATACTTTTTGATCAGCAATTCAGCATAATTCAGATATACCAACTATGGAGTTGAGAGCTTATTGTGTTAGTCAGGTAATAATAAGACTTGTCACACACACACACACACACTTCTTGTGTTAGTCAGGTAAGGTTTGAATGTGTGTCTTCATTTTGTCAGCAAATGCTTACATGCCGGGCAGACATACCGTGTTGCCCAAAAGTAAAATCTTAGAGAATGCATGAAACAAATATAGCTCAAATCAGATTAGACTAGTAAGCTGTGCTAAATAGTGTTTTTTCTTGGTCTTAGACAGCAACAGCTACTAGCAGCTAACCCAATGCCAGAACAAGAAGCCTTTGGTCGAAGGTTCTTCAGGTGTTACTGCCACATCCACCATCACAAGGTAAAATCTTAGAGAATACTAATGAAACAACTGTCGCACATATCGGATTAGACATGACATCATAATGGTCCGTGATTAACAAAACTGTGTAATAGATCAAGGAATATAATCTGTTTTTAACAAGGTCTGAAGTGTAAAGGTAATATAAAGATTTCTATTAAGTTACTAATAAACTTTGTATTCAAACAGAGCAGATTAACAAACTCAGAGAACAAAATCGCTCAAGCATCATAACATTCGATTCAGACACTACTAACTCAGGCTTCAGAGCTTCTCAGAGTCCATACAGGTCGAGGTTCATATATCAATATCTTGGAGCTGCAACCATATTAAAAACAGCGAAAAGGCTTACAAAAAGCAAATTCAAATAGGCTGACACCAAAAGGTACATTTAGATTCAGATGTGACAACAGTCCAAAAAGATGCATACCTCTACCAAGTGTTGCTTCAGGGAGCCTCTCTACTGAGTACTTGCGGCCCGCCAAGTACATGATAGGCACACCAGGAACCTGCAGCAATCCATCAAAAGATACCACACAAAATATTTCAGTAATGGACGGTGAAAAAAGAAAAATATTGACGTATCAAACTGTCTTTTTACCTTTCGAATCCTTCGTTTCAAGTCTCGATCACAAGTAGCCACCATGAAGCACTTATGCTATATATAAAAATATATATATATATATATCAAAGAAACATACAAAAGATAAAATCTACACACCAAAAACTATGATACAAGAGCATTATTAGCTCTCCTGAGAGAATCAAAGTTCAACAACACAAAGCGGAAGCATTTACCTGAGTAACTCTGTCAACAAGACAGTCATCAGCATATGTCCCTTTGTGTACACAAGGTAGTCTTTCGAAGCGAGGATCCTTCGCAATCCTGCCAAAAACTCACTACTTAGAATCAACGATTAAAAAAAAACAAGTGCAGTTAAACCATTTGAAATCTTGAAAGGCAAATACCTTAGAGCGACACGATACTTCTGGCCTAACTTCTCAAGCTCAGCCATAACACAGTCCGTGATACAAGGAATGCCTTCAAATCCGAAATGATCAAAGGAGAGTGAGAATCTTGCATATATATATATATCTATCCATAACTTAAAGAAACCTACCAAAGTTTGAAGTAACTCACATTTTGCGTTCAAACAGAACATCATTCCATTCTCGATATCAATCTATTGTATACAACAAAAAGGATAAAACAAAGGACACTAATTAGAACGAGGTCAACGAAGACAAATAACACTACAAAGATTCGGTTATAGCTCTGCATTAGAGAGATGCGATTGGATATGTACCTTGTTCTGGATAGAGAAGTTGATGAAGTTAGTGTCGACCAGAACTCGGTAAGGAGGAACCATGTTAGTGTTGTGAGAAAAGAACATCCCTGATGGAACATTCGGTCTGATCCAAACCCCAAAAAAAAAAAAAATCGAATTAAGATTAGAAAACACAAAAAGATTACAACTTTGCAAAAAGGGTTAGCTAAATATTCAAAGCTTACACGTTTCTGGGAAGTTCAGTGAGGTCTTTCTTGTTCGGATTCAGAACCTCCTCCTTGTAACTACAGAAGAAAATAAATAAATTAGCTTTAGCAAACCCCATCAACTTTCGAGGAAGAAGATCGTTTTTAGTTACTGCTTCAAAGCTTTGTGGCTTATCGTTTTCTTCATAACAGCAAACTTCTGAGGCTTCTTTGCCCTTCCCATCTTTGAATCAAGGAGTAACAAAAACCCTAGAACAGAGAACAGAGATAGAGAGAGAGGTTTTGGGATTTGTTCAATAGGTATGAGAAACAGGACACTGAAGACCAAGTCTCAAATAACGCCCAAGTATAGGCCCAATAATGAGCATAATGGGCCTTACTTTTTTGGCACATTCTCTAGGCTTACAACTTAGTATCCGAGATCCGATCCGGATCTGCTCAGAAAATCCGGATATCTGGAGAGGTCGGATTCAGATTCAGATAATAAAATTCTGGATCCGTCGAAACCGAATCCGGATCCGGATATCTTGATTTTTTAATCTGGATATCCGGATTCGTAATTTTTATTGATAAGTGTTTCAAAATTAGTAATATATCTATATAAATAATTTCATTTTATATTTTCATTTTTATAATACTATATAAGTATAAATATTGTAATAGTATATTTACAAATAATTAAAAACATTATTTATTTTTAAATTATTGTTAATAGTTATATATATTTTAATATTAATTTTATTTATTTTAAGGATCCAAAACCAGATCCAAATATCCACCGAATATTATAAGTTTTAGTCGGATATCCGAGAATCCCATATAAGGATCCAGATCCGGATATCTTAAAATACCTTGGATACCCGATGCGTCCCGGACATGCCATTCTCGATGATATGTTCATTTTTTTCCTCCACCACAATGCTAAATGTCAATGTTATATCCTTCTTTATATTATTACAACACCAAAGTGAATGAATACGCTAAAAGTCAAAGTGATATCTTAAAAATGCAAAACAATAACTCTACGTGAAGTCAATCCTCCACGGGCCACTAGACCTGGACTTATTATCCGGGATCCGGATTCGATCCGAGATCCGCTTCGGATATCCGGGGCGTCCGGATCCGAATCCGGATAGTAAAATCAAGGATCCGTCAAAACCGAATCCGGATCCGGATATCTTAATTTTTAGATCCAGATATCCGGATCCGGATATCCGGATTCGTAATTTTATTGATAAGTGTTTCAAAATTAGTAATATATCTATATAAATAATTTCATTTTATATTTTCATTTTATAATACTATATTTTAATTTTTAATATTATATTCATATTTTTATTTATCAATTTTGTATAAATATTTATTTAATGTATATTTTAGAATTTAAATATTTTTAAAACTATTATTTTTATTTTAATATTAATTTTATTTATTTTAAATTATTGTTAATAGTTATATATATTTTAATATTAATTTTATTTATTTTAAATTATTGTTAATAGTTATATATATTTTAATATTAATTTTATTTATTTTAAATTATTGTTAATAGTTATATATATTTTAATATTAATTTTATTTATTTTAAGGATCCAAAACGGATCCAAATATCCACCGAATATTATAAGTTTTAGTCGGATATCCGAGAATCCCATATAAGGATCCAGATCCGGATATCTTGATTTTTAATCCGGATATCCGGATCCGGATACTAAATCCACGGATCCGGCGAATTCGAATCCGGATACCCCAAATTTCCCGGATATCCGGATCCGTCCCACCCCTACGGGCCACTAGGGGGACCATATGTATTAAACACATACTAGTAACTTTCATGTATTCTTTTTGTTACATCTAATAATCACCTTTAAAATGAGAAAGTGGTTCTTGCGGAGATGGTCATACATTTCATACACAAATTTAGCCGGCAAATGTTGATAAGAATTACAAGAGAATCCACCGAACAAGATTATGTTAACTCTCTAATTAATGACAAATTTCACTGCCATTTTTCTTTCTTCTATGCTTTTACATTTTTCATATCATATTTCCATAATCTTTCGTAGAAGTGGAACAAGGGTTTTTGCTATTTCATCTATATAAATCAATTCAAATCAACATCCTCTTCTTCACATCATTAGCTTCATCAATTCATCGCAATCTTACAACTCCTTCGATATCTGTCGTTCTTTTTCGTTTTGTAGTAGATATTTGAACACTAGTTTTTGCAAGTGTAGCCAAAGGAGCTCCCTTCGTCCAAAACGAGAAGAAAAAGTTTTAAGGAAATTAAAAAACAGAAAATCTAATTGTTCATGGATTCCCGTATGAAGCGTGTTAGGTTAATAGCTTGAATAATACACACTTTGAGGGGTTGACCTCTTAGATATTTCTATCTTTCTCTATTTATCCTTTTTTTTGTCACGATTTATCCTTCTCTTCTCTTCGTTTGGAATGAAGGGAGCTCCTTTTCTTTTTTTTTTTCATCTGGTGTCTATACCTTTTGCATGTATAAATATGTACAATATAGTTCAAAAAGGTTCTTTACACGTTGGTGCAAACAAAAAAGGGTTCTATGCACGTATTATATATATGGGTTCTTTGGTGTGTGAATATGTTTGATATATAACGATAGATCGTGGTGAACCTTGTCGCAGTTTTTTTTCCTTGCAATATATTCAGCTTTGGATTCAAACAATTTGGTTTTCTCTAACCATTCCTTATCTGAATTTGGTGTTTAATTAAAATTTGTAGGTATGTGATACATGCATGGAAGCGGCATTAATGTTGTTTACTATGGAAAGATGTCGTGCGCCAGTTTCAATGATTGTATAATGTAGGTCGTCTTATTATTCAAGGTCCCGTGATTATTTATGTTTTTAATATTAAATCTCAGAACGATGTAATAATTGGTTTGATTGTATTGTATTCGTATTGTTCAAATACGCTGGTGACAATAGTTGATTGGTCTGTCATGTCTTGGCTTACAAATTAATGTATACCGGAGTCCAAATTTGTGTTTATACAACCTAACTATTATTGTCAAGCTTCACTCGATCAAGATATAACAAAGTCTTTATAAAGTTGAACTAATTAATGTCATTTAATGTACTTTAATTTCCACTTTCCCAAATATTATGAACGATTGCATGTGATAGTATCATTCTTTTTTTAAGAATTTATCATTCTTATGTCTATCTTGAATAATTATGATTATCACATTTCTAATTGTCATTGGTAATAAAAGTTTAGCTCTAACTTCAGATGTGAAAGGAAAATAATAGAATTTCACAAGATCAAAAGCTGAACAACCTTTTAGCCCTCCTTTTACATGTTAAATTTTATCAAATAAACTGCTCCTCTGATCATGGAGTTTAGTACTATATTCATCCGATAAGAATCCCTCTCATTTGAACGCTTCTCGTTTTCAAATGTGTGTTGTTGACAACTTAATCTTGGCTGTAGACCTGTAGTATAGTATCAAAAGTTTTCAGATGATCATCACCTCTTGTAAATAAATTTATTGCCTAGACTAAAGATACTTGTTGACATTTAATCGGAGGAGAAAGACACCGAGAAAGATAACCACAAAATGAAATAGTGTAACGAAAAATATATATTAAAAAGCTAACCTTCATCCATATCTCTACTTCTCAGCCGGATCTCCAAGCTCTGCCTTGAGGAACCAGCGTTGCTGGCAAGATCATGTTCTCGTTTTCTCTCCAATGGCTTCTCATCTTCCATGTTCCCTGCTTGTTCCATCGCCAGAGCTGAACCTTGTGGAGAGGATCTCAGGAAACTCGTCACTGGGATTGATAATGAATATTGCTGACACTTATTTGGAAAAGAAAGTGCCTCTAGAGTTGATGAACGAAACGGTAACGGTTTTGGGCCAAGAGTCTTTCTAACAGAGTTAAGTCAAGTTGAAGACTCACAGGTGAACTCAACATTGTCATTTCAAAATCTGAAGCTTTTGTCTTCCAGCAGGCTCAATTCCCTCTAACTTCGTTGAACTCTTGGATTATGATGAAATGACCAATGTATGTTTGGATGGTTACTTTATTGCCCCCGAAATTTTACATCCATGGCACCTTACTTTATTCCACCTCAAAATATAATATAGGTTATGTTTGTATTCTCTTTTAAATCATCTTAATATAAAATCTATGCATATGCGCTTGGAGAAAATATGTTATATCTTCAGCAGTCTTTCAGCTAATTATGTTAGCAGTATTCATTCAATCATTTTAGGAATCTTGTTTACATTTCCTTAAGCTTTTCTAAATTGTTTAGATCATATGTGTGCAAGTATTTGCTATGGCCATATCAAAGAGATACTATGTAGTCTTACCATATGCCTAAAATATTTAGTAAAACAGTTTATTTTCCTAATGGGCCACACATTTTACCCAAAACAAATATATCATTATATTTTTTCCATCAAAGAAACAGAAACAGAAAAAAAAAACAAAACAAAAAAAACTTTGAACAAAAACAGTTCAACCAAAAAATCATAGATAAATATATAAATCTTTTGCTTATCTTGATATGTCCTCGATCTAAATGTTTTTGAAGGTCCAAAATGGAATATGTATAACGATCGGCCTATATTCTTAATCTTCACATACAAGCAATTGTTCTAACCTGTCAGATAATTTTGTAGAACACATTTATAACATTTACTTATAAACTCAAACACACTTTCTGTTGGACGTCAATTTTTTTTTTGACAGCTAACTACAAAAATTTGTCACTCACTTGCATTAAATTATCCAAATACTCTTTTATATATCATTTGCATGTCGTAGTCAAGTCGATCTTACAAATGGATATTTTTTTAGTTTTGTAAATCACCATTGTAATTCTATACACTGGTTGGTCAACTTTTGTCATACTTGTGCTCACATATATTACATGCAAACCCGAAATTATTTTCTAAATTATATTTTAAAAACAAACATATCATACTTTAAATGTTTATTTTATACTACTAACTAAATTTAGAGAGAGAGAGAGAGAGAGAGAGATTTTAAAATTAGAAAATGTGTACTTTGGGAAATATAGAAAATGTTTAGTTTATGATTTGTTCTTTTAAAATAATATTTTCGGTTTTGTGATAAACTAAAGTTGCCATAAATGAAAGATATATGGGTATATATATTGTGTGGTACCATGTTTAGCTATTCGTAGAGAGTAATAGTTTGAATGCAATTTTTCTACTATAAGAATGTATTTACTTTGTTCTGTTCACAAGAGTGTGCAGAGATTTTGAAGAATTCAAAATTTTTCTTCACTATAAGACTCTATTATAGCTGATTTTGAATGATATAACAAAATAATATATTGATTTTCAAAGATTATACAATTAGGATTTTAAATATCCACCATGATCTATTGAATGTATGACTATAGTTGGTATCGAATGATTGATGTACTTTGTATCAGGTGGCTGTTTTACAAACTTGTGAGAGGTCTAAGCCGTTGGATCATTTGCATCAATCATGTTACGTTTCAAATCTGTCTATCTTTTAATATCAACTCAAACATGCATGTTACTATTTGTGAAATATGAATAGGGAAGTTGCCATGAATAAGATACTTCTTTTCTCTCAGTTTATCTCTAAGACTAACCATCCAACAACACTTACATAAACATAATTATGCTATGGGAACACACTTGTACATGCAGATGAACATGACCCAGTCCTGGCCCTGGATATAAGCACAGGAATCTCATGCTTCCAGTGCTCATTTCTAGCTATAAGTATAATTTCGGCCTAAATTTAAGGAATATCTCTTTTAGCCTAGTTGTAATATGAAGTGATTTTCCTTCCTAAAGTCTACAGTTCAAAATTTAAGCAGTCTGTTTTTTTCTCTCTATGCTTCCTGTCTACTCAAACTCAGAACCAGTACTGACATGATCATAATATCTTGTCAGAAATACGGTCTTCGGTAACTTTATTCTCTTGTGAGAAAATAAAAGATGAATCAGCTTCTTTGGTCGACGTAAATGAGTAAATCTCATGGTGGTGCTTCTTTCTCATGGTGGTGCTTCTTTCTCATGGTGGTGCTTCTTTCAATTTCTGAAAAAAAAAGAAATAAAATCACTAGTTATCTCCCAAAAAAAAAGGAAAAAATAAATAAATAGAAAACGTCGTTAACGGCGTGGGGTGATTGTAACCTTATTTCTTCTGTCTCTCGTCGTAGTTGTTAACATTGCTTCTTCTGATTCATCCATATACTTGTAAGTTTATGGTTCTAAGATATTTTTTTATGGTTCTTAAATCTAGTTTTTTAGTTAAAAGTTAGACGGTTTATTATATTCCTTTAGGAAACCATCCTAAAAATCTCCAATTAATCATGCTCTTATATTTTGGCTACTACAGCAAGCAAACTCAAAAAATTTTTACATACTAAAACAATAGCTCCCTTGACTTGTTGCTCTTCTTTTCCCACGTTTTTTTAGTGTTTTCTACATTTCAAGATTAATCAAAGATGAGATTCCAACACTCCTCTCAAAACTATTGATTAATAGCCAAAGTTCAGTCTAGGAGTTTGATCCTTGTTATTCCTCGATCTTTGTTGGGAATCTTTTTATTCCCTGGACAAATCCGTTTGACTACATTTCACAAATCATGAGACTCCCTCTTGCTGAGACTTCTTGTTGCTTGACTCTCATAAATCTTTTTGTTCACTGATTTTTCTTCCATTTTCTTGTGAGTTTTCTCCATATCTACAACCAGCTTCACATGAGCTTTCTTCACATCTCCTCTAGCTTTTTTTTTTCAAACAGCTTTCGCTCCCTCTCAGGTGTGCTTCTTCTTTTCTGTTTGGTGTCCTCTTCAATAATCAACTTCTGATTTTCTGACCTTAGCTTCTCTGTTTTTAGTTGCTGGACCTTCTTGGTACTCGACTTCTGTCACAAAGGTCCAGAATCATGTGACTTTTTGATCAACAAGCTCAGTCTCTCTCTTGACAATCACTGAGTTTTTATGCTCCTTGAGTTCAGTTCCAGCCTGTCTCTGAAAATCAACATGTTTATACTCAGTTTCAACCTTTCTTCTCAGTCCACCTTTTTGAATTGGAAACATGAAAACTTTTATACTCTTGCTTCAGACAATCTAGCACAGTTGGAAAATCGCAGCATTTCGTTAGCCTTTATGTTTGGTTTCATATGGAAAGAGAGAAACAAAATCAATTTTGGTAAAACCATGGAAAGAAGAAAAGCCATGGATGAATCAGAAGAAACAAAGTTAACAACTACGACGAGAGACGGAAGAAATAGTGTTACAATCACCCCCACGCCGTTAACGACGTTTTCTATTTTTTTTTTCCTTTTTTTTTGTGGCGATAACTGGTGATTTTTTTCTTTTTTTTCAGAAATTGAATATGACTTGGCGACTTATAATTGAATGGCGACTTATAATTGGACTGTGAATCCGAACCCAAGAAAAACTCAATAATAATACTTCATCTATTTTATAAAAATAATAATTTTATTGATTAAAAGAAATAAAACATATAAATCTATATCACAAGTGCATCATTTTCTATAGTAATCAACTTTTGATAAAATTAAACAAATAATAATTTAATTAATTTAATTGTTTTTTTCCAAAAGCTACAATTTACTCATTATTAAATAATATATAAGTTTATAGAAACCACAGAATTATTATTTGTGAAACAATTTTTTCTCAAAATTTTTGTTTCGGTGGAATGAAAAGAGCATGCAACAATGATTAACAACTAGCTAGTAACATCTATCTAATCTCCCTTTAACCAATCATTGTTAAATAATAGGTTTTGACGTCCACAACCTAATCCACAATCCCTTTATCTTTTTTTTTTTCCTCACAACACAAGACAATTAAATTATGTTTTAATATAGACTTAATTATGTATAGTACCCACATGTAATGTCGGATCACCAGAAGTTCAGCACTGACCTTGGTCGACACCAATCGTGATGTTGACTCGGAAGTAAAATCAAAACCCACCAGCCTAGCTTTTTTTTTTTTTTTGTCAACACCCACCAGCCTAGCTAGTCTTTAGAATTAAAACTTCGAAACAAATTTTAATTCAGTCAGTCGAATATTCCATAGTATTTTGAACATTAATTAAAATACATGGTACAGCGACATATGATATAATATGTATACAACACGTGTAAATTGTAATGGTAGATGCACTATGAAAAATTTAATGTGTCGTACAGATCGTTACTAAATCTTTTAAATATTTCGGCTAGCCGTCGAAGGAACAAGGTGTTCCCACGTTTGGTCCTCGTTGACATTGAGAAGATGATGACTTGAAAACAATCAAAAGGTGATGATAAGCGATCATAAACACACACAAAAAGTGGCCGTAACCGGAATTGCGTTAAAGCTGAGGGATCGCTTTCGTAAAATCTATTTTTGGTTACTGTTCGAAAGAGAAGTTTTGAGTTTGACACTAGTGGTAATGGATATGAACATATGAGTAATGAGTTATGACATGTCTCCATTATTATGACATTTAGTTTTTTTTTTCTTTCATCCTTTTGATTTGGTTTTTGAAACCACTATTATGTGTGCATGACAGCATGATTCATCAAGCGTAGACTGTAGTTTAAAAGAAAAATAGAACGCCAAAAATATATATACCAAAGATAGTGTTAGACAGGTTTTTAAAGAAAGTTATGGCTCGAACTTCTTTTTTAGAACTCAAACCTCTAGAATATTAGTCATTAAGTTCAACAAGGGAGAGTAAGAATGTATCCACTAGAATATGATCGATCTGTTTATTAATAGAATAAAGGGGAAACTGATAAAATTATCAAATATATATAGTTAAGGATCAATCATTTGATACGTGCATGAACTTAATAACTTCAAGACCTTTTTCATTCGCTATACGATGTACTTTTATCGTTCATGAAACTTTTTCTTACAAACGTCTCACCTTTTTATTCAGTTATTTGATCGTGTTATTTAATGCAAATATTAACCACTATTCTGTTAATATAGCCCTTTTTGTAATGATTTCACGTGGTAAAGGAAAATGACTAAAACGTCATAAAAGCAAATCCATGGATTTGGAGGTACATATATACAGTGAAACCTTTATAAATTAATAATGTTGCGATTACACCAAAACTAAAAAATTTATTAATTTATAGAAATTATTAATTTATCGAGATATTAATTGAACCAAAAACTTAATTTGGGATTATGAAATTATATTAATTTATAGAGATATTAATTTATAGATTATTAATTTATAGAAGTTATACTGTATCTAGAAAAAAACTTTTGTAGTTATCAACAAGACTGCATTTGAAGGTGATCGCTCGTATTGTATTTAATTCTTCTGTCTCACACATATATAATTTACATATCAATAACACCGAAACACGCTACGAAATCTAGCTAATTACATGAGTTACACGTTATTTAAAAAAATTTGTTATACGAAATTTTAATCTTATCATGCAGATTTGAATATTGATAGCTACACAATGACAACGCATGTATAAAAGAATGCTACATATGTTTCTTAATTTTAAATATACACATAAAGTAGCACGTATATTCAACTCGTTTCCGTAGGTAATATTAAAAATGATCTATAGCATGTAGCATTCAACTATACATAATTTTTTTTAATATTCTTCTTTTTGGTAACATATTCCATGGAACTCTCCGATATACAATGTGTGATTTGATTTGATCAAAAAAAAAAACAATATGTGATTTGATTGGGTAATAGTAAATCTAAACAATATATAAAAAGACGTCTGTAAAACGAGACAACATAACATGCATGGGACCACTATGGTAAAAAAATATTCGATGACCTAATGACAAATGCATGGAGACATCAATAGCAATAGGTACTGATTATTAGAATAAATAACTGTAGTTATTGAATAAATTGTGTCTTTTACTTATTCATGGGACTATAATAACTTCTGTGTTAGCCAGTTTTTGAGTTAGGACTCGTTGCTTTGTTACGGTTATAAGGACTCGTTGCTCGACCTTAATTTGGTCTTATTGGTTGACTCTTCGTTGTAAAACTTCGATGATTTGAAGTCGTGCTGTCCCTTGGATTTTAAATGACGGGTTTTCCGGATTTCTTAATAAAGGCCTGTGGAACTTTAGCTCAATCGCGATCGGTCTTTGAGTAGTTGATCGCCAACCGTCTTCTTTGTCGGCTGTTCGGGTTAAGATACGTCATCTTGTGGCTTCCTCAGATGAAGCTTGTTCTTAAGAGGCGTTAGGCTCGTGGTTCTCTGTTCGGAACCTGTATGGGAGCTTTATCTTACATCTAATAAATTGGATCTGCTTCGCTTTCATGATCATTCTGGCATCCGTTATCGACCGGTTTTACATCATTTTCGAATGTGTATGTGTTCCATGAGATCTAAGTGACCTCTTCCTTTTATTTGTTTTTGTATAGTTATGTCCTTTCCTTGGTGGTTCTACCTTTGGCTCTGAGAGGGTTTGTTTATCTCGTCGGTTTCTGACTCCGGAAAGGCTTCATACTTTTACCGGCTTTGTATAAAACTTTGGTCAAGTTATGATCAATCTACCGGATGACAAAAAAAAAGTTAGCCAGTTTTTGAGTGGACCGTAAAGCACCTCTGCGTTTAATTTCACTTTTCGTAAAAGACCAAAAATTAGTCAGGTTCATTAACAAAAACCAAAATATGTGCTTTGGTGATTATTTACCGAATCATTAATCACTCAAAGTGCTGTATTTTTAGAGCATCTGCATCAGGTTCATGTTTTTAATTTTTTATTATTAATTCTTTTACTGTTTGATTTAAAAAATTTGTTATACGAAATTTTAATCTTATCATGCAGATTTGAATATTGATAGCTACACAATGACAACGCATGTATAAAAGAATGCTACATATGTTTCTTAATTTTAAATATACACATAAAGTAGCACGTATATTCAACTCGTTTCCGTAGGTAATATTAAAATGATCTATAGCATGTAGCATTCAACTATACATAATTTTTTAATATTCTTCTTTTTGGTAACATATTCCATGGAACTCTCCGATATACAATGTGTGATTTGATTTGATCAAAAAAAACAATATGTGATTTGATTGGGTAATAGTAAATCTAAACAATATATAAAAGACGTCTGTAAAACGAGACAACATAACATGCATGGGACCACTATGGTAAAAATATTCGATGACCTAATGACAAATGCATGGAGACATCAATAGCAATAGGTACTGATTATTAGAATAAATAACTGTAGTTATTGAATAAATTGTGTCTTTACTTATTCATGGGACTATAATAACTTCTGTGTTAGCCAGTTTTTGAGTGGACCGTAAAGCACCTCTGCGTTTAATTTCACTTTTCGTAAAAGACCAAAAATTAGTCAGGTTCATTAACAAAACCAAAATATGTGCTTTGGTGATTATTTACGAATCATTAATCACTCAAAGTGCTGTATTTTTAGAGCATCTGCATCAGGTTCATGTTTTTAATTTTTATTATTAATTCTTTTACTGTTTGATTTAAAAAAATTTGTTATACGAAATTTTAATCTTATCATGCAGATTTGAATATTGATAGCTACACAATGACAACGCATGTATAAAAGAATGCTACATATGTTTCTTAATTTTAAATATACACATAAAGTAGCACGTATATTCAACTCGTTTCCGTAGGTAATATTAAAATGATCTATAGCATGTAGCATTCAACTATACATAATTTTTAATATTCTTCTTTTGGTAACATATTCCATGGAACTCTCCGATATACAATGTGTGATTTGATTTGATCAAAAAACAATATGTGATTTGATTGGGTAATAGTAAATCTAAACAATATATAAAAAGACGTCTGTAAAACGAGACAACATAACATGCATGGGACCACTATGGTAAAAATATTCGATGACCTAATGACAAATGCATGGAGACATCAATAGCAATAGGTACTGATTATTAGAATAAATAACTGTAGTTATTGAATAAATTGTGTCTTTACTTATTCATGGGACTATAATAACTTCTGTGTTAGCCAGTTTTGAGTGGACCGTAAAGCACCTCTGCGTTTAATTTCACTTTTCGTAAAAGACCAAAAATTAGTCAGGTTCATTAACAAAACCAAAATATGTGCTTTGGTGATTATTTACGAATCATTAATCACTCAAAGTGCTGTATTTTTAGAGCATCTGCATCAGGTTCATGTTTTTAATTTTTATTATTAATTCTTTTACTGTTTGATTTAAAAAAATTTGTTATACGAAATTTTAATCTTATCATGCAGATTTGAATATTGATAGCTACACAATGACAACGCATGTATAAAAGAATGCTACATATGTTTCTTAATTTTAAATATACACATAAGCTTCTTCCTTTTTCAGTCTAAGAAAAATAATTAACGATTTATGGAGTATGCAACACTATTTTCGCTTTTATGGGCCACACCAACTCGTGTAAAGTAAATAAAACAAAAATATGGCCGGAGAAAAAATCCGAAATCCAGTCGGTGAATGCTGCGAAGCTCAAAGAAGAGTGTAAAATACCAACTAATGAGTTGGGCGTTGGTATCCATTCGGGTTTGGTTGGTTATTTGGGTTTGGATTTTTGGAGTTAAAGATTTTAATTTTATTCGGTATTTCTAAATTTTGGTTCAGGTTTGGTACTACTTTTTCGGATTAGGTATGGTTAGATTTTTCGGATCCGAGTTTTTTGCCTAGTCCTAGTATTAGAACATCATCATTACAAAGAGAGTGAAGAGAATCTCTTAACTATTTCTTTAAATAATTAAATATATCAAAAATTAAAATAACAAATTTTTATTTTCTTGTTGAATCTTTTAGAGAATTAGAAAGCTGTCACAACTTATTTTTACCAATCAATTTATTTTTGATTTAATTAATCATCAAACTGCTCAGCATAAATATTAATTTTCTCTTTTATTTTCACTGTATTTTCTATAACATAGCAAAGTTGATTTTTAAAACAAAAACAATTTTTTTTTTTTAATTTTAAAAACATAATTTTATATGCATCTATATAATTTTCTTATAAATTTCTACAAATTAAGCTTTTTGTTATTTTTTTTTGTCATCAACTTGAAAAGAGACTTATATTGAGCTTCTTGTTATTTTAAGTTTTATATTGTCCAATTTCACACAGTGGTTCTCTAAATACTAATATTTAAGAGGAGAATATAAATTATATATATATATATATAAATTTAATAAAATTTTAAATTTAACTAATAAATTGATACATGCATAAGAGTTATAAGCTATTCCCTTTTTTAATTCTTGAAGTTTTGGAAGAAAATTTTCTTCCAAATTAGATGACGTTTTAAATTTTTTATGTAAAATTTAGTAATAATTAATGTTATATAACTAATCATCCTGTATTTTTATTCTATTATTGATTGAATTGTGGTTAGATAAATGATTAATGGTGTTTTTGTTTTAAAAATGTAAAAGTGTATATTTTTATTAATATTTGTGCATAATATAGAAAAAATCTATTAAAATCAGAGGGAGCAGAACCCATGTATAAGGCAAAAAAAAGAGGAATATCAACTTCTTAAATATTTATTAATTTTAAAACAAAACAATTTTTTTTTAATTTTAAAAACATAATTTTATATGCATCTATATAATTTTCTTATAAATTTCTACAAATTAAGCTTTTGTTATTTTTTTGTCATCAACTTGAAAAGAGACTTATATTGAGCTTCTTGTTATTTTAAGTTTTATATTGTCCAATTTCACACAGTGGTTCTCTAAATACTAATATTTAAGAGGAGAATATAAATTATATATATATATATATATATATATATATTTCTCATGATATTTAAAATAATTAATATACATTAAATCTAAAAATAATTAATATACATTAAATCTAAAAATAATTAATATACATTAAATCTAAAAATAATTAATATACATTAAATCTAAAAATAATTAATATACATTAAATCTAAAAATAATTAATATACATTAAATCTAAAAATAATTAATATACATTAAATCTAAAAATAATTAATATACATTAAATCTAAAAATAATTAATATACATTAAATCTAAAAATAATTAATATACATTAAATCTAAAAATAATTAATATACATTAAATCTAAAAATAATTAATATACATTAAATCTAAAAATAATTAATATACATTAAATCTAAAAATAATTAATATACATTAAATCTAAAAATAATTAATATACATTAAATCTAAAAATAATTAATATACATTAAATCTAAAAATAATTAATATACATTAGTTAACCTATCTACAATATATATGTATACTACTTAAAAAAAATGATTATCATGATATCCAGGATTAATTAATTAATATAGTTACCAATATCTATCAATAGTATTATAATATTATAGCCAGATTTTCTGATTTTTATTGGAAATATTGATCCATATACAGATTATTGGAATATAATCATAATTAAGTTTATTTTATATTTAGTTAATAATTTTAATGACTAATATTATAGTCAATTTTCTGTTTTTTTATTGGAAGTATTGATCCAAATACATGTTATTAAAATATTAGAGTTAAGATTAAAGGTAAATCATCTTGAAAATATGTTGTATAATAGAAATTGTATACTTACGTTATTTATATATATAATATTAAAAAATCACATTTCTAACCTAAAATAAAATAATTTGTAATTTTACATGACAACCACCAAAATCACAAATAAATTTATGCTAATAATGAATTTATCCATAAAATCACCAATGTTATCAAAAATAAAATATTTAAAACTAAAATAGTTAAAATTATATAAACAACAAAATTAAAATTAACTTAAATATTAAAAATATATAGAAGCATGAAACACTAGGATTAAAATATTAAAGAACATTAAAAATTTGACAAATAATAAAAATAATATAAATATAACTAAGAGAATACAAAGATAATTACGTTTTATAATTTATTATTTTGTTGATGTTTTATAGATTGTGATTGTTTATAATACTTTTAGTGTCACTAGATATTTGTAGCCCACAAATACAAATCCAAGTTTCATAATTTGATTATTACTATAGAAAAGATTTTGACCCAAAATCCACTCCAAAATCTACATCCCATAAATAGAACTATAAAAAGAATATAATTTGTTGCCCAAAAAAAAAGAATATAATTTAATACATTGATTACCAATATGAATATTTAAAGTTTTATAACTTATAATATTAATTTAATATTTGCATGTAATTTAAGAATTTAAATTTTTAATAAAAATAAACATTAGAATTAAAAATTGTTAGATATATATATATATATAAGTAAAAAATTATATAATAAAATATAAAAGATTATATAACAATTTTAGATCATATTTCATATATATTTTTAAATTGTTATATAATTATTTTGATAAAAATTAATTATATATAAAGTTACAATAGAAGTATTTGTTTTTCAAAACAACAATAATAAATAAAAGTATCTACAGTTTATTTAAAACCACGCAAGTTTTAACGACTATCGCTGAGCGATCGGAGCCTCGGTAACGGCTTTCACTGATCCACGCCTTCAGACTCTCAAAACTTTTTATATATTTTCTCTATAAATTCGCAACTTCCTCTGACTTTTCTGAATCACTCAAAACTTGTTTTTTTTTTTCTTTCTATCTCACTCCTAAATCTTCTGTCTCTCTCTATCCTCCACCAAGCTTCATAGCTTCCAGCAACAACACCAGGTACTCTCTCTCTTTCTCTCTCTCCTACTGTCTCACTCCATCGGAAAATTTATGCTCAGCTGTATCATAACATTCTGTATTTCATTTCGTCTCCGGTTCCAACCATCGTTGACTTTTATTCAGATAGATTCCAAAGTTCTCGTCTTTTCGATTCGGGTCTTGTTAGTAACCTCTAGAAAACTATTGGCTTCCTCTTAAAAAAAAGAAGAAGCTTGATTCGTGACGTCATCCTTAAATGATGATCATCATCATCTTTAAGACAAGTGGGATTCACCCATCAGACAGAGTCGTGTGTTCCCTCTGTTTTCCCCTCTTTCCATACGCCTCTATGCGTAGATTCCCTCAAAAACCGTTACCCTCTCTGTTTTAACTTTTGTTTTTTTTTTCTTTCTATCTCACTCCTAAATCTTCTGTCTCTCTCTATCCTCCACCAAGCTTCATAGCTTCCAGCAACAACACCAGGTACTCTCTCTCTTTCTCTCTCTCCTACTGTCTCACTCCATCGGAAAATTTATGCTCAGCTGTATCATAACATTCTGTATTTCATTTCGTCTCCGGTTCCAACCATCGTTGACTTTTATTCAGATAGATTCCAAAGTTCTCGTCTTTTCGATTCGGGTCTTGTTAGTAACCTCTAGAAAACTATTGGCTTCCTCTTAAAAAACTTGATTCGTGACGTCATCCTTAAATGATGATCATCATCATCTTTAAGACAAGTGGGATTCACCCATCAGACAGAGTCGTGTGTTCCCTCTGTTTTCCCCTCTTTCCATACGCCTCTATGCGTAGATTCCCTCAAAACCGTTACCCTCTCTGTTTTAACTTTTGTTTTTTTTTTCTTTCTATCTCACTCCTAAATCTTCTGTCTCTCTCTATCCTCCACCAAGCTTCATAGCTTCCAGCAACAACACCAGGTACTCTCTCTCTTTCTCTCTCTCCTACTGTCTCACTCCATCGGAAAATTTATGCTCAGCTGTATCATAACATTCTGTATTTCATTTCGTCTCCGGTTCCAACCATCGTTGACTTTTATTGAGCTTCTTGTTATTTTAAGTTTTATATTGTCCAATTTCACACAGTGGTTCTCTAAATACTAATATTTAAGAGGAGAATATAAATTATATATATATATATATAAGTAAAAATTATATAATAAAATATAAAAGATTATATAACAATTTTAGATCATATTTCATATATATTTTAAATTGTTATATAATTATTTTGATAAAAATTAATTATATATAAAGTTACAATAGAAGTATTTGTTTTTCAAAACAACAATAATAAATAAAAGTATCTACAGTTTATTTAAAACCACGCAAGTTTTAACGACTATCGCTGAGCGATCGGAGCCTCGGTAACGGCTTTCACTGATCCACGCCTTCAGACTCTCAAAACTTTTTATATATTTTCTCTATAAATTCGCAACTTCCTCTGACTTTTCTGAATCACTCAAAACTTGTTTTTTTTTTTTGTTAAAGGTTTAACTTTTGTTCTGTTTTTAAACTTTCCCTTTATGGATCCTCACGTACATAAAGGGCTTTAAAGTCTCTTCCTTTCTTACATTCTCTCTCTCTCTCTGTGTTCCTCTCTTAGCTAATCTGCAAATCTGTCAGAATCTGGTACGGATTGTCTCTAACTAGTTCCTGGATGCATTATTGCCATTTCTTGATCCTCTGTTTCTATTTCAGGATGTTGGAAAAGGTTGAGACTTTCAACATGAACAGTGTAATAGAAGACTTCGAGGAAATGTCCAGAAACGCCGATCAAGTTCAGAAACAAACTCTCCAAGACATTATCCACAAGAACCAATCCGCCATTTACTTACGAAACTTCGGGATCAGTGGGAACACGGCAGACCCGGAAGCTTTCAAAGCATTGGTTCCATTAGTCACTGATATTGAGTTAGAACCTTACATCCAAAAAATGGTGGACGGTGACACGTCACCTATCCTCACTGGTCGTCCCGTTCCAGCCATTTCTTTAAGGTAAACATCTCTTTTGCTTTTGTACTACTGATTCATTAATGTTTCTCAGAGACTGATCTCTGTTTCTGTTAATATATAATATCAACAGCTCTGGAACAAGTCAAGGCCGTCCAAAGTTTGTTCCTTTCACTGATGAGTTAATGGAGAACACATTACAACTCACATTTCTAACCTAAAATAAAATAATTTGTAATTTTACATGACAACCACCAAAATCACAAATAAATTTATGCTAATAATGAATTTATCCATAAAATCACCAATGTTATCAAAAATAAAATAATTAAAACTAAAATAGTTAATATTATATAAACTAACAAATTAAAATTAATTAAAATATTAAAATATATGGAAGCATGAAAACTAAGACTAAAACATTAAATACTTAAAACATTGACAAATAATAAATATAACATAAATATAATCTAAGAGAATATATAGATAATTATGTTTTGTAATTTATTATTTTGTTGATGTTTTATGGGTTGTGATTGTTTATAACTCTTTCAGTGCCATTGATTTTCTTTTCAGTCCACAAATACAAATCAAAGTTTCATAATTTGATTATTACTATAGAAAAGATTTTGACCCAAAATCCACTCCAAAATCTACATCCCATAAATAGAACTATAAAAAGAATATAATTTGTTGCCCAAAAAAAAAGAATATAATTTAATACATTGATTACCAATATGAATATTTAAAGTTTTATAACTTATAATATTAATTTAATATTTGCATGTAATTTAAGAATTTAAATTTTTAATAAAAATAAACATTAGAATTAAAATTGTTAGATATATATATATATATATATATATATATATATATATATATATATATATATATATATATATATATATATATATATATATATATATATATATATATATATATATATATATATATATATATATATATATATATATATATATATATATATATATATATATATATATATATATATATATATATATATATATATATATATATATATATATATATATATATATATATATATATATATATATATATATATATATATATATATATATATATATATATATATATATATATATATATATATATATATATATATATATATATATATATATATATATATATATATATATATATATATATATATATATATATATATATATATATATATATATATATATATATATATATATATATATATATATATATATATATATATATATATATATATATATATATATATATATATATATATATATATATATATATATATATATATATATATATATATATATATATATATATATATATATATATATATATATATATATATATATATATATATATATATATATATATATATATATATATATATATATATATATATATATATATATATATATATATATATATATATATATATATATATATATATATATATATATATATATATATATATATATATATATATATATATATATATATATATATATATATATATATATATATATATATATATATATATATATATATATATATATATATATATATATATATATATATATATATATATATATATATATATATATATATATATATATATATATATATATATATATATATATATATATATATATATATATATATATATATATATATATATATATATATATATATATATATATATATATATATATATATATATATATATATATATATATATATATATATATATATATATATATATATATATATATATATATATATATATATATATATATATATATATATATATATATATATATATATATATATATATATATATATATATATATATATATATATATATATATATATATATATATATATATATATATATATATATATATATATATATATATATATATATATATATATATATATATATATATATATATATATATATATATATATATATATATATATATATATATATATATATATATATATATATATATATATATATATATATATATATATATATATATATATATATATATATATATATATATATATATATATATATATATATATATATATATATATATATATATATATATATATATATATATATATATATATATATATATATATATATATATATATATATATATATATATATATATATATATATATATATATATATATATATATATATATATATTGCATAGAACTTAAATGTTGTTTTATTAAATTTCAACAAATATAATATATATTGCATAGAACTTAAATGTTGTTTTATTAAATTTCAACAAATATAATATATATTGCATAGAACTTAAATGTTGTTTTATTAAATTTCAACAAATATAATATATATTGCATAGAACTTAAATGTTGTTTTATTAAATTTCAACAAATATAATATATATTGCATAGAACTTAAATGTTGTTTTATTAAATTTCAACAAATATAATATATATTGCATAGAACTTAAATGTTGTTTTATTAAATTTCAACAAATATAATATATATTGCATAGAACTTAAATGTTGTTTTATTAAATTTCAACAAATATAATATATATTGCATAGAACTTAAATGTTGTTTTATTAAATTTCAACAAATATAATATATATTGCATAGAACTTAAATGTTGTTTTATTAAATTTCAACAAATATAATATATATTGCATAGAACTTAAATGTTGTTTTATTAAATTTCAACAAATATAATATATATTGCATAGAACTTAAATGTTGTTTTATTAAATTTCAACAAATATAATATATATTGCATAGAACTTAAATGTTGTTTTATTAAATTTCAACAAATATAATATATATTGCATAGAACTTAAATGTTGTTTTATTAAATTTCAACAAATATAATATATATTGCATAGAACTTAAATGTTGTTTTATTAAATTTCAACAAATATAATATATATTGCATAGAACTTAAATGTTGTTTTATTAAATTTCAACAAATATAATATATATTGCATAGAACTTAAATGTTGTTTTATTAAATTTCAACAAATATAATATATATTGCATAGAACTTAAATGTTGTTTTATTAAATTTCAACAAATATAATATATATTGCATAGAACTTAAATGTTGTTTTATTAAATTTCAACAAATATAATATATATTGCATAGAACTTAAATGTTGTTTTATTAAATTTCAACAAATATAATATATATTGCATAGAACTTAAATGTTGTTTTATTAAATTTCAACAAATATAATATATATTGCATAGAACTTAAATGTTGTTTTATTAAATTTCAACAAATATAATATATATTGCATAGAACTTAAATGTTGTTTTATTAAATTTCAACAAATATAATATATATTGCATAGAACTTAAATGTTGTTTTATTAAATTTCAACAAATATAATATATATTGCATAGAACTTAAATGTTGTTTTATTAAATTTCAACAAATATAATATATATTGCATAGAACTTATATTACAAATATTTATTAGTTTATATCTTATTAATTTAAATATTCTCAAAAGTTTAAACAAACATCAAATTATTATATCGACAAATTTTCATCAAAATAGGATTGCCTATTATTGAGTTAATTTTTTTAAAATACTCACATATTAAAAATATTTTACAAAATATATTTATATAAATATTGTTTGTTTGATTAATATTTAATTATAAAATATTTTCTCTTAATTTTTAACTTTTATAATAGAAAATTATTATTTCCAAATAACAAAACAAATATATAAGAATTATCTTATTTAATTTTTTTTTTTTACAATAAATAAATAAATCTACCAAAATTTTGAACATATTTAGGAGATCTGTTATGTTTTAAAATATTTATCTTTTTTTCTTTGCAAGTTATTTTTTGTATGTTTCTAGGACATGTATTCAAGTACTGTATTTGTATCACTAGAACATAAACATAAACTTTTATGGTAACACATATTAACAAAATTTACAATTCTTAGGAAAATATATTTAAACTAAACACTAATAAATTAAAAATAATAAACTGTATATGATATCGATGAGCTTACATTAACAAAATACAAAAATTATAACCTTTTAATACCAAAATATAGATATAATCATTTAATGATATACAAGAGAAAATCTTTTATATAATATTTTTATAAATTAATATCAAATATTTGTGTAGATGATAATTATTATCATCTTTAAGACAAGTGGGATTCACCCATCAGACAGAGTCGTGTGTTCCCTCTGTTTTCCCCTCTTTCCATACGCCTCTATGCGTAGATTCCCTCAAAACCGTTACCCTCTCTGTTTTAATTTTTTTTTTTACAATAAATAAATAAATCTACCAAAATTTTGAACATATTTAGGAGATCTGTTATGTTTTAAAATATTTATCTTTTTTTCTTTGCAAGTTATTTTTTGTATGTTTCTAGGACATGTATTCAAGTACTGTATTTGTATCACTAGAACATAAACATAAACTTTTATGGTAACACATATTAACAAAATTTACAATTCTTAGGAAAATATATTTTAAACTAAACACTAATAAATTAAAAATAATAAACTGTATATGATATCGATGAGCTTACATTAACAAAATACAAAAAATTATAACCTTTTTAATACCAAAAATATAGATATAATCATTTAATGATATACAAGAGAAAAATCTTTTTATATAATATTTTTATAAATTAATATCAAATATTTGTGTAGATGATAATTATTATATTTTTCGTAGAACTGTTTGTTATCTAATATAAGTATTATTAAAATTATTTATTAAAATCATTGATTCATCTAAGAAGAATTCTTTTATAGAATAATAAATACTAATAATATATTAATTTAAAATATTATTTGATGTACATAATATATATTGCATAGAACTTAAATGTTGTTTTATTAAATTTCAACAAATATAATATATATTGCATAGAACTTAAATGTTGTTTTATTAAATTTCAACAAATATAATATATATTGCATAGAACTTAAATGTTGTTTTATTAAATTTCAACAAATATAATATATATTGCATAGAACTTAAATTTATATATATATTGCATAGAACTTAAATGTTGTTTTATTAAATTTCAACAAATATAATATATATTGCATAGAACTTATATTACAAATATTTAGATAAAATATTACTAAATTTCATCAAAATAATATCAAGTGTTAAGAAAATATAAAGATAACTTCATTGTGAATATAAAAACAATATAATTATAAGTTTTACTTATATAAAATATGTATACATATAAGTTATTAATTTATAGAGATTATTAATTTATAGAGATTATTAATTTATAGAGATTATTAATTTATAGAGATTATTAATTTATAATTTTAATGGGACCATATATTTATATGAAATTTTCTAAAAATTATTATCAATTTTATCGATTTGTGTCAAATTTTGAATCGGTCCAAATATGGACCAATGAAATTTATTAATTTATAGAGATTATTAATTTATAATTTTAATGGGACCATATATTTATATGAAATTTTCTAAAAATTATTATCAATTTTATCGATTTGTGTCAAATTTTGAATCGGTCCAAATATGGACCAATGAAATTTATTAATTTATAATTTTAATGGGACCATATATTTATATGAAATTTTCTAAAAATTATTATCAATTTTATCGATTTGTGTCAAATTTTGAATCGGTCCAAATATGGACCAATGAAATTTATTAATTTATAATTTTAATATTTTTATAAGATATTTTAACTTTGGGATTTAATTATAGAATTATTGTGATGGAATATCAAAATTAAATATATAAAACAAAATAAACTAGACGAATTCGGATTTATAACAGATTTAGAATTGATGTAAATTGATTTTAACCGATTTGTAACCTATTAAACCAATTTAAATATTATAGAATCATGCTTTTCTCTGTTTCATCCATTTACTTGAACAGAGAGAAACAACTACTAAGGATGTTCAATGCCTTATTATGATGTTTCTTTTGTACAGAGAGTTCCCAATAGACGACAACGGAAGAGCTTTGCAGTTTATCTTTAGCAGCAAGCAATACACATCACCAGGAGGTGTCCCCGTCGGAACAGCAACCACGAACGTGTACCGTAACCCCAACTTCAAAGCCGGAATGAGATCAATACAATCCCTTTGCTGTAGTCCAGACGAAGTTATCTTCAGCCCTGATGTCCATCAAGCACTGTACTGCCATCTCTTATCAGGGATCCTCTTCAGAGACCAAGTCCAATACGTGTTTGCCTCCTTCGCTCACGGTCTTGTCCACGCGTTCAGAACCTTCGAACAGGTTTGGGAAGAGATCGTCACCGATATAGAACACGGTGTGTTAACCGACCGTGTCACCGTCCCATCGGTACGTACCGCAATGTCCAAGCTTCTCAAACCTAACCCTGAGCTAGCGGAGACCATCAGAGCCAAGTGTTTGAGTTTGAGTAACTGGTACGGGTTGATTCCCGCGCTTTTTCCTAACGCGAAGTACGTTTACGGGATCATGACTGGCTCCATGGAGCCGTACGTGAAGAAGCTGAGGCATTACGCTGGCGAGCTACCTCTTGTGAGTCATGACTACGGTAGCTCTGAAGGGTGGATCGCTGCTAACGTTACTCCGAGGCTGTCGCCAGAGGAAGCTACGTTCGCTGTGGTTCCGAATCTCGGTTACTTCGAGTTTCTCCCTGTGTCTGAAACAGAGGAAACAGAGCAGAGACCGGTCGGTTTAGCTGAAGTCAAGATAGGAGAAGAGTACGAGGTTGTTATAACAAACTACGCAGGTTTGTACCGATACAAGCTTGGAGATGTGGTGAAGATCGTTGGTTTCTACAACAAGACTCCGCAACTCAAGTTCATATGTAGGAGGAACCTGATTCTCTCCATCAACATCGACAAGAACACTGAGAGAGACCTTCAGCTTTCGGTAGAATCAGCAGCGAGGAGACTCTCAGAAGAGAAGATCGAACTCATGGACTTCTCAAGCCACGTTGATGTAACTACAGAGCCGGGACATTACGTTATATTCTGGGAGATCTCGGGTGAAACAGAGGAAGATGTTCTTCAAGATTGCTGCAACTGTTTAGACAGAGGGTTCATCGATGCAGGGTATGTGAGTTCTAGAAAGTGTAAGACTATTGGAGCTTTGGAGCTGAGAGTTGTGGAGAGAGGAACTTTTAGGAAGGTTCAAGAGCATTTTCTTGGGCTTGGTACATCTGCTGGACAGTTCAAGATGCCAAGATGTGTGAAGCCAAGTAACGTTAAGGTTCTACAGATTCTGTGTGAGAATGTGGTGAGTAGGTTCTTCAGTACTGCTTTTGACTGAGTATTGTGAAATCATGAAAAGTGGCTTTCTGTTTGTCTTGAGTAGATATAGTTTACTTTTGTTATTTAATTAAAAGAAAACCTTTTTATCTTTTATAAACAGAACCAAGATTTTGAACAATATAAATTTATTATTATAAACCTATACGCATTTATTATACATAGTTTCTTAAAAATAAGTAGTTTGTGCAATATGCTATATTTAAACTAAATTGGATAAAATAGGTTAACTGCTTTATTATTTTTAAATAGGTATTTCGTCCGCACATGCGGGTATAATCGTCTTACAAATATTTATTAGTTTATATCTTATTAATTTAAATATTCTCAAAAAGTTTAAACAAACATCAAATTATTATATACGACAAATTTTTCATCAAAAATAGGATTGCCTATTATTGAGTTAATTTTTTTTTTAAAAATACTCACATATTAAAAATATTTTACAAAATATATTTATATAAATATTGTTTGTTTGATTAATATTTAATTATAAAATATTTTCTCTTAATTTTTAACTTTTATAATAGAAAATTATTATTTCCAAATAACAAAACAAATATATAAGAATTATCTTATTTAATTTTTTTTTTTTACAATAAATAAATAAATCTACCAAAATTTTGAACATATTAGAGATCTGTTATGTTTTAAAAATATTTATCTTTTTTTCTTTGCAAGTTATTTTTTGTATGTTTCTAGGACATGTATTCAAGTACTGTATTTGTATCACTAGAACATAAACATAAACTTTTATGGTAACACATATTAACAAAATTTACAATTCTTAGGAAAATATATTTTAAACTAAACACTAATAAATTAAAAATAATAAACTGTATATGATATCGATGAGCTTACATTAACAAAATACAAAAAATTATAACCTTTTTAATACCAAAAATATAGATATAATCATTTAATGATATACAAGAGAAAAATCTTTTTATATAATATTTTTATAAATTAATATCAAATATTTGTGTAGATGATAATTATTATATTTTTCGTAGAACTGTTTGTTATCTAATATAAGTATTATTAAAATTATTTATTAAAATCATTGATTCATCTAAGAAGAATTCTTTTTATAGAATAATAAATACTAATAATATATTAATTTAAAATATTATTTGATGTACATAATATATATTGCATAGAACTTAAATGTTGTTTTATTAAATTTCAACAAATATAATATATATTGCATAGAACTTAAATTTATATATATATTGCATAGAACTTATATTACAAATATTTAGATAAAATATTACTAAATTTCATCAAAATAATATCAAGTGTTAAGAAAATATAAAGATAACTTCATTGTGAATATAAAAAACAATATAATTATAAGTTTTTACTTATATAAAATATGTATACATATAAGTTATTAATTTATAATTTTAATGGGACCATATATTTATATGAAATTTTCTAAAAAATTATTATCAATTTTATCGATTTGTGTCAAATTTTGAATCGGTCCAAATATGGACCAATGAAATTTATTAATTTATAGAGATTATTAATTTATCGAGTATTAATTTATAGAGGTAATTGGGTTTGTAGTAATTTAAAATGTAGTACAGTATAAATAATGTTTCTTAATATTTTCCTGAATTTTGTGTGTCTAAGAAAACTATACATAATTTTATAATTTATTTTATATTGGTTACTATAAGTTTTTATTTATAGTAAACAAATTTCATATGCAATCTTGTTAATTTTTTGTGGATTGTAAAATGATTGATGAATTTCATTTTTAATTTCTAGTAGTCTAATGTTCATAATATTGTTAAACTATATATTTATGGTGTCGGTTTTTTAGATCTGAAACTTTTAATTAGGATCATTTTTTGTTTTGGATATAATTAGTAAATGGTGAGTGAAGTTGATTTTATCTATTGACCAACCATACATTTTGATGCTAAAATTTTACATGAGTGTGTTTATTATTTTGGGTTTTATCTTATTGGCCATCAATATTTTTCTACCCTTAAATCATGTATAACCAGATATTTAATTGGTTCATGGTTGTGTTCCAATTTAGCTATACATAGATTTTTTAAAAGAAAAAATACAAAAGAATTATAATCACTAAACTTTGATACCGCTATTACTCCAAAATTCATCCCAAATCCCAAAACATGAACCGTTTCATAATATATATATATATATATATATATATATATATCAGTTAAGTGTTATGTGTTTTGTCCCAAATCCTGCAGCGGAGAAAATACTATAATGATAGATAATAGACTCACTCCTCCTAAAGTACACAACGTACATTGCTATGATGTAAAAAAGGATCTATTCTTACGAAATTTAATATATAGTAATCGTTCAGCCTTTCTCTCACTTAAAAAATGGACAACCCAGGAAAGTGTATAGAGGAGCTCCAGAGGCATGGGCCTAAATTAGAGAGTTTTTATAACGTTCAAGTGTACGTGCGGTGAGTACCGTGAATGGACTGCCGAGGGTACGTGCGCTTCCGTGGAATTAAAAATAATGTGCTTTGACGACAAAAGAAAAGACGACAAATAATAATAATAATAATAATAATAATAATAATAATAATAATAATAATAATAATAATGTGCTTTTGTCAAAAAAACACTTTATTGGTATATTATTGTATTAGGGGTTAGTCCGGACCAGGGGTGGGCACAAATACCCGTTACTCGGTTTATACTCGCTACTCGCTACTCGCCCCGTATTTGCCCCGCAAATACAAGTACTCGTCATAATCAAGACAAGTAACAAGTTATAAAATTTTATTACTTGCAAATACAAATCAAGTATCAAGTCTTCAATTTATTTTAGGTACTTGACTTGCTTCGACCCGTTACTTGATTCTCAAAATATTTTGTAACATTTATATTATTATTTCAGTTAGTTTAATATCTATATAGGTATATTATAAATTCTAAATATATAAAATGATGTTTATAGCATATTTATAAGGAAGTGGAGATCTCATAACTAAGAAATAGAAGAATAAGTTCTTTTATATCGGTAAGAGAGATTGTGTTTTTCCATTTTCAATCATGAGATTTTTTAAAAAATATTATACCAATTATATTCTACATTATCTTTTCACATCAGTTTTAGTAGAAAAGCCAAGCAAATTTTTTTCAAAAATTGAAATCATCGAAATTTACTTTCTATTTTAAAGATCCAAGAAAAAATTCAATCTTAAATAAGCAAGTACAAGTCGAGTAAGTTACTCGCAAGTATCTGAAATATAAACAAGTACTTGCTTAACGAAGTACTTGGTATTAGCAAGTACAAGTACAAGGCAAATATTTTAATACTCGGACGGGGCAAGTCAAGTCACAAGTATAGCAAAAAAAACGGGTACTTGCCCCGTGCCCAGCCCTGGTCCGGACTACGCCATGAGTTTTTTTTTTTAAATTTGAATTTATTTATATGTTTAGTATTTATATGTATATATGTAAGAACATCTGTTATAAAAATATACAATCAAAAAATTATTTTCAGTTAGATTCTTCTTGGCATGTTATCAGTACAAAAAAAAAAAAATTATTTTCAGTTTCTTTGCTGTTTTTTTGTCGTACGCCTTGAATTTTTTGCTTACTCAAGTGTCCTTAAGTATGCTAGCTTCCGTTCCACTCTCTTTGCATTTTTCATAAACCCCGTGCCAACAGCTTGGTTATCCAACCTTTTCCATTTAATTACGTGTATAACGCTGATTATTTGTTATAGTGGGCATTAATTCATGCTAAATGGTTCTTATACACAGTGATAACCAATTCCAACTTCAATTTGGAGTTATTTGATATCCACCGTCTGCAGTTACTAAGATTCAATCAACTCCAACTTGAAAATATAGCCTTATACATATTAGAGATGAGGTGTTTCAACTTTCAGATAGTTAGTCTAGAAATCAAATTAATTTATTAAGAAAAGAAGATTTCTTTCAAGTTAGTTTTTGTACTGAATTTCATTTTGTTTTAGAAGATAATGGAAGTTTAGATTTTAAAGATTTAATTAAAATGCTTTTTATGTTTTGTTGGAGTTAACCAAAATATCAAGCTAATTTCTGATAGTTTTTAGTTTTTATATTATTATTTTTTGTTTTGAAAAATACGATTTTTTTAAGTTTTGTATTTTAGAACATTATTTATTTTCAGTTAATTTTTACGTTGGTTTTCTAACATATTTGTTAGAACATCGAATTAATTTTTATGGCAATATGAAGTGGATCTTCTAGAGTACCATTAAACAAATCCAAAACTAACATGGATTTAAATATAACAGCCAAATATAATCAACTAAGAGAGAAAAGAAAACATATTAATGGTTGTTTATGCTCCGACCATACTTCATTTCCTTCTTCGCCTATTTTCAACCTAATTTCCATCCCATGTACATGTACCTTGGAAGATAATTTAGAATACATTAATACAAATGTAGATAATGATTAAATATTTTTAAACAACACTAAATAGTATAAGCTTCAGTATATAGAGCATTTAAAGAATAATTCAATATTTTCGTAGGGGGTTGGTTAACCTACAAATTTTAAGTGAAATTCAAAAAATACGATAATATAGTTTTATTGCATAGTTGCATCGTCCACTTACATATTATGATTGTCAAAAAGGTTAGAAGCCTTTGATGTCACCGTTTCTCTAGATAATAATGATTTCATATTGGTTAGTCCACTTATTTAAGCAGTATATGAATTTATTAAAAATTAGAATGATGTACATGTACCTTGAAAGATAGTTTAGAATACATTAATACAAATGTAGAATGTGGTTAAATATTTTTAAACAACACTAAAGAGTATAAGCTTCAGTATATAGAGCATTTAACGAAAAACTCAATATTTTCGTAGGGTTAACCTACATATTTTGAGTGAAATTAAAAAATACAACATTTTTTATTGCATAGTTGCATCCCCCATTTACATATTATGATGTTCAACGAGGTTAGAAACCTTTTTTGTCTCTGTTTCTATAGATAATATTGATTTCATAGTAGTTAGTCCACTTATTTAAGCAGTATATGAATTTAAACAAAATTAATTGTTAAAATTAAAATGATGTACATGTACCTTGAAAGATAATTTAGAATACATTAATACAAATGTAGAATGTGGTTAAATATTTTTAAACAACACTAAAGAGAATAAACATCAGTATGTAGAGCATTTAACGAAAAACTCAATATTTTCGTCGGGGTTGTTAACATACAAATTTTGAGTGAAATTCAAAATATTTGACAATATCATTTTATTGCATAGTTGCATTCTCCATTTACATATTATGATGGTCAAAGAGGTTAGGAACCTTTGTTGTCTCCGTTTCTCTAGATAATAGTGTTTTCATAGTGGTTAATCCACTTATTTAAACAGTATATGAATTTAAACAAAATTAATTGTTAAAAATTAGAATGATGTTCATGTGCCTTAAAAGATAATTTTGAATACATTAATAGAATGTGGTTAAATATTTTTAAACAACACTAAATACTATAAACTAAAGTATATAGAGCATTTAACGAAAAACTCAATATTTTCGTAGGGGTTAACCTACAAATTTTGAGTGAAATTCAAAATATTTGACAATATCATTTTATTGCATAGTTGCATTCTCCATTTACATATTATGATGGTCAAAGAGGTTAGGAACCTTTGTTGTCTCCGTTTCTCTAGATAATAGTGATTTCATAGTGATTAGTCCTCTTATTTAAGCAGTATATTAATTTAAACTAAATTAATTGTTAAAAATTAGAATGATGTTCATGTGCCTTAAAAGATAATTTTGAATACATTAATAAAATGTGGTTAAATATTTTTAAACATCACTAAAGAGTATAAGCTAAAGTATATTGAGCATTTAACGAAAAACTCAATATTTTCGTAGGGGTTAACCTACAAATTTTGAGTGAAATTCAAAATATTTGACAATATCATTTTATTGCATAGTTGCATTCTCCATTTACATATTATGATGGTCAAAGAGGTTAGGAACCTTTGTTGTCTCCGTTTCTCTAGATAATAGTGATTTCATAGTGATTAGTCCTCTTATTTAAGCAGTATATTAATTTAAACCAAATTAATTGTTAAAAACTAGAATGATGTACATGTACCTTGAAAGATAGTTTAGAATACATTGATACAAATGTAGAATGTGGTTAAATATTTTTAAACATCACTAAAGAGTATAAGCTTATGTATATTGAGCTTTTAACGAAAAACTCAATATTTTCGTAGGGGTTAACCTACAAATTTTGATTGAAATTCAAAATATTTGACAATATCATTTTATTGCATAGTTGCATCCTCCACTTACATATTATAATGGTCAAAGAGGTTAGGAACCTTTGTTGTCTCCGTTTCTCTAGATAATAGTGATTTCATAGTGGTTAGTCCTCTTATTTAAGCAGTATATTAATTTAAACTAAATTAATTGTTAAAAACTAGAATGATGTACATGTACCTTAAAGGATATTTTAGAATACATTGATACAAATGTAAAATGTGGTTAAATATTTTTAAACATCACTAAAGAGTATAAGCTTCAAGATATTGAGCATTTAACTAAAAACTCAATATTTTCGTAGGGTTAACCTACAAATTTTGATTGAAATTCAAAATATTTGACAATATCATTTTATTGCATAGTTGCATCCTCCACTTACATATTATGATGTTCAAAGAGGTTAGGAACCTTTGTTGTCTCCGCTTCTAGATAATAGTGTTTTCATAGTGGTTAATCCACTTATTTAAACAAGATATAAATTTAAACAAAATTAATTGATAAAAATTAGAGTGATGTTCATGTGCCTTAAAAGTTAATTTTGAATACATTAATAAAATGTGGTTAAATATTTTTAAACATCACTAAAGAGTATAAGCTAAAGTATATTGAGCATTTAACTAAAAACTCAATATTTTCGTAGGGTTAACCTACAAATTTTGAGTGAAATTCAAAATATTTGACAATATCATTTTATTGCATAGTTGCATCCTCCACTTACATATTATGATGTTCAAAGAGGTTAGGAACCTTTGTTGTCTCCGCTTCTAGATAATAGTGATTTCATAGTGGTTAGTCCACTTATTTAAGCAGATATTAATTTAAACTAAATTAATTGTTAAAAATTAGAATGATGTACATGTACCTTGAAAGATAGTTTAGAATACATTAATACAAATGTAGAATGTGGTTAAATATTTTTAAACATCACTAAAGAGTATAAGCTTCAAGATATTGAGCATTTAACTAAAAACTCAATATTTTCGTAGGGTTAACCTACAAATTTTGATTGAAATTCAAAATATTTGACAATATCATTTTATTGCATAGTTGCATCCTCCACTTACATATTATGATGTTCAAAGAGGTTAGGAACCTTTGTTGTCTCCGCTTCTAGATAATAGTGTTTTCATAGTGGTTAATCCACTTATTTAAACAGTATATTAATTTAAAATTTCTTAATTGTTAAAAATTAGAATGATGTACATGTACCTTGAAAGATGGTTTAGAATACATTGATACAAATGTAGAATGTGGTTAAATATTTTTAAACATCACTAAAGAGTATAAGCTTCAATATATTGAAGCATTTAACGAAAACCACAATATTTTCGTAGGGGTTAACCTACAAATTTTGATTGAAATTCAAAATATTTGACAATATCATTTTATTGCATAGTTGCATCCTCCACTTATATATTATAATGGTCAAAGAGGTTAGGAACCCTTGTTGTCTCCGTTTCTCTAGATAATAGTGATTTCATAGTGGTTAGTCCTCTTTTTTAAGAAGTATATTAATTTAAACTAAATTAATTGTTAAAAACTAGAATGATGTACATGTACCTTAAAGGATAGTTTAGAATACATTAATACAAATGTAGAATGTGGTTAAATATTTTTAAACATCACTAAAGAGTATAAGCTTCAGTATATTGAGCATTTAACGAAAAACTCAATATTTTCGTAGGGGTTAACCTACAAATTTTGATTGAAATTCAAAATATTTGACAATATCATTTTATTGCATAGTTGCATCCTCCACTTACATATTATAATGGTCAAAGAGGTTATGAACCTTTGTTGTCTCCGTTTCTCTAGATAATAGTGATTTCATAGTGGTTAGTCCTCTTATTTAAGCAGTATATTAATTTAAACTAAATTAATTGTTAAAAACTAGAATGATGTACATGTACCTTAAAGGATAGTTTAGAATACATTAATACAAATGTAGAATGTGGTTAAATATTTTTAAACATCACTAAAGAGTATAAGCTTCAGTATATTGAGCATTTAACGAAAAACTCAATACAAATTTTGATTGAAATTCAAAATATTTGACAATATCATTTTATTGCATAGTTGCATCCTCCGCTTACATATTATGATGTTCAAAGAGGTTAGGAACCTTTGTTGTCTCCGTTTCTCTAGATAATAGTGTTTTCATAGTGGTTAATCCACTTATTTAAACAGTATATGAATTTAAACAAAATTAATTGTTAAAAATTAGAGTGATGTTCATGTGCCTTAAAAGTTAATTTTGAATACATTAATAAAATGTGGTTAAATATTTTTAAACATCACTAAAGAGTATAAGCTAAAGTATATTGAGCATTTAACGAAAAACTCAATATTTTCGTAGGGGTTAACCTACAAATTTTGAGTGAAATTCAAAATATTTGACAATATCATTTTATTGCATAGTTGCATCCTCCACTTACATATTATGATGTTCAAAGAGGTTAGGAACCTTTGTTGTCTCCGCTTCTCTAGATAATAGTGATTTCATAGTGGTTAGTCCACTTATTTAAGCAGATATTAATTTAAACTAAATTAATTGTTAAAAATTAGAATGATGTACATGTACCTTGAAAGATAGTTTAGAATACATTAATACAAATGTAGAATGTGGTTAAATATTTTTAAACATCACTAAAGAGTATAAGCTTCAATATATTGAGCATTTAACGAAAAACTCAATATTTTCGTAGGGGTTAACCTACAAATTTTGATTGAAATTCAAAATATTTGACAATATCATTTTATTGCATAGTTGCATCCTCCACTTACATATTATGATGTTCAAAGAGGTTAGGAACCTTTGTTGTCTCCGCTTCTAGATAATAGTGTTTTCATAGTGGTTAATCCACTTATTTAAACAAGATATGAATTTAAAATAAATTAATTGTTAAAAACTAGAATGATGTACATGTACCTTAAAGATAGTTTAGAATACATTAATAGAATGTGGTTAAATATTTTTAAACATCACTAAAGAGTATAAGCTAAAGTATATTGAGCATTTAACGAAAAACTCAATATTTTCGTAGGGGTTAACCTACAAATTATGAGTGAAATTCAAAATATTTGACAATATCATTTTATTGCATAGTTGCATCCTCCACTTACATATTATAATGGTCAAAGAGGTTAGGAACCTTTGTTGTCTCCGTTTCTCTAGATAATAGTGATTTCATAGTGGTTAGTCCTCTTATTTAAGCAGTATATTAATTTAAACTAAATTAATTGTTAAAAACTAGAATGATGTACATGTACCTTAAAGGATAGTTTAGAATACATTAATACAAATGTAGAATGTGGTTAAATATTTTTAAACATCACTAAAGAGTATAAGCTTCAGTATATTGAGCATTTAACGAAAAACTCAATATTTTCGTAGGGGTTAACCTACAAATTTTGATTGAAATTCAAAATATTTGACAATATCATTTTATTGCATAGTTGCATTCTCCATTTACATATTATGATGGTCAAAGAGGTTATGAACCTTTGTTGTCTCCGTTTCTCTAGATAATAGTGTTTTCATAGTGGTTAGTCCACTTATTTAAACAGTATATAAATTTAAACAAAATTAATTGATAAAAATTAGAGTGATGTTCATGTGCCTTAAAAGTTAATTTTGAATACATTAATAAAATGTGGTTAAATATTTTTAAACATCACTAAAGAGTATAAGCTAAAGTATATTGAGCATTTAACGAAAATCTCAATATTTTCGTAGGGGTTAACCTACAAATTTTGAGTGAAATTCAAAATATTTGACAATATCATTTTATTGCATAGTTGCATCCTCCACTTACATATTATGATGTTCAAAGAGGTTAGGAACCTTTGTTGTCTCCGTTTCTCTAGATAATAGTGATTTCATAGTGGTTAGTCCACTTATTTAAGCAGTATATGAATTTAAACAAAATTAATTGTTAAAAATTAGAATGATGTACATGTACCTTGAAAGATAGTTTAGAATACATTAATACAAATGTAGAATGTGGTTAAATATTTTTAAACATCACTAAAGAGTATAAGCTTCAGTATATTGAGCATTTAACTAAAAACTCAATATTTTAAGTAGGGTTAACCTACAAATTTTGAGTGAAATTCAAAATATTTGACAATATCATTTTATTGCATAGTTGCATTCTCCATTTACATATTATGATGGTCAAAGAGGTTAGGAACCTTTGTTGTCTCCGTTTCTCTAGATAATAGTGTTTTCATAGTGGTTAATCCACTTATTTAAACAGTATATGAATTTAAAAAAAATTGATTGTTAAAAATTAGAATGATGTTCATGTGCCTTAAAAGATAATTTTGAATACATTAATAGAATGTGGTTAAATATTTTTAAACAACACTAAATACTATAAACTAAAGTATATAGAGCATTTAACGAAAAACTCAATATTTTCGTAGGGGTTGTTAACCTACAAATTTTGAGTGAAATTCAAAATATTTGACAATATCATTTTATTGCATAGTTGCATTCTCCATTTACATATTATGATGGTCAAAGAGGTTAGGAACCTTTGTTGTCTCCGTTTCTCTAGATAATAGTGATTTCATAGTGGTTAATCCACTTATTTAAGCAGTATATGAATTTAAACTAAATTAATTGTTAAAAATTAGAATGATGTACATGTACCTTGAAAGATAGTTTAGAATACATTAATACAAATGTAGAATGTGGTTAAATATTTTTAAACATCACTAAAGAGTATAAGCTTCAATATATTGAGCATTTAACGAAAAACTCAATATTTTCGTAGGGGTTAACCTACAAATTTTGAGTGAAATTCAAAATATTTGACAATATCATTTTATTGCATAGTTGCATCATCCACTTACATATTATAATTGTCAAAGAGGTTAGGAACCTTTGTTGTCTCCGTTTCTCTAGATAATAGTGATTTCATAGTGATTAATCCTCTTATTTAAGAAGTATATTAATTTAAACTAAATTAATTGTTAAAAACTAGAATGATGTACATGTACCTTGAAGGATAATTTAAAATACATTAATACAAATTTAGTATGTGGTTAAATATTTTTTAAACATCACTAAAGAGTATAAGCTTCAGTATATTGAGCATTTAACGAAAAACTCAATATTTTCGTAGGGGTTAACCTACAAATTTTGAGTGAAATTCAAAATATTTGACAATATCATTTTATTGCATAGTTGCATCCTCCACTTACATATTATAATGGTCAAAGAGGTTAGGAACCTTTGTTGTCTCCGTTTCTCTAGATAATAGTGATTTCATAGTGGTTAGTCCACTTATTTAAGTAGTATATGAATTTAAAATTTCTTAATTGTTAAAAATTAGAATGATGTACATGTACCTTGAAAGATAGTTTAGAATACATTGATACAAATGTAGAATGTGGTTAAATATTTTTAAACATCACTAAAGAGTATAAGCTTCAGTATATTGAGCATTTAACGAAAAACTCAATATTTTCGTAGGGGTTAACCTACAAATTTTGATTGAAATTCAAAATATTTGACAATATCATTTTATTGCATAGTTGCATCCTCCACTTACATATTATAATGGTCAAAGAGGTTATGAACCTTTGTTGTCTCCGTTTCTCTAGATAATAGTGATTTCATAGTGGTTAGTCCTCTTATTTAAGCAGTATATTAATTTAAAATTTCTTAATTGTTAAAAATTAGAATGATGTACATGTACCTTGAAAGATGGTTTAGAATACATTGATACAAATGTAGAATGTGGTTAAATATTTTTAAACATCACTAAAGAGTATAAGCTTCAATATATTGAGCATTTAACGAAAAACTCAATATTTTCGTAGGGGTTAACCTACAAATTTTGATTGAAATTCAAAATATTTGACAATATCATTTTATTGCATAGTTGCATCCTCCACTTATATATTATAATGGTCAAAGAGGTTAGGAACCCTTGTTGTCTCCGTTTCTCTAGATAATAGTGATTTCATAGTAATTAGTCCTCTTATTTAAGCAGTATATTAATTTAAACTAAATTAATTGTTAAAAACTAGAATGATGTACATGTACCTTAAAGGATAGTTTAGAATACATTAATACAAATGTAGAATGTGGTTAAATATTTTTAAACATCACTAAAGAGTATAAGCTTCAGTATATTGAGCATTTAACGAAAAACTCAATATTTTCGTAGGGGTTAACCTACAAATTTTGATTGAAATTCAAAATATTTGACAATATCATTTTTTTGCATAGTTGCATCCTCCGCTTACATATTATGATGTTCAAAGAGGTTAGGAACCTTTGTTGTCTCCGTTTCTCTAGATAATAGTGATTTCATAGTGGTTAGTCCTCTTATTTAAGCAGTATATTAATTTAAAATTTCTTAATTGTTAAAAATTAGAATGATGTACATGTACCTTGAAAGATAGTTTAGAATACATTGATACAAATGTAGAATGTGGTTAAATATTTTTAAACATCACTAAAGAGTATAAGCTTCAATATATTGAGCATTTAACGAAAAACTCAATATTTTCGTAGGGGTTAACCTACAAATTTTGATTGAAATTCAAAATATTTGACAATATCATTTTATTGCATAGTTGCATCCTCCACTTATATATTATAATGGTCAAAGAGGTTAGGAACCCTTGTTGTCTCCGTTTCTCTAGATAATAGTGATTTCATAGTGGTTAGTCCTCTTTTTTAAGAAGTATATTAATTTAAACTAAATTAATTGTTAAAAACTAGAATGATGTACATGTACCTTAAAGGATAGTTTAGAATACATTAATACAAATGTAGAATGTGGTTAAATATTTTTAAACATCACTAAAGAGTATAAGCTTTAGTATATTGAGCATTTAACGAAAAACTCAATATTTTCGTAGGGGTTAACCTACAAATTTTGAGTGAAATTCAAAAAATATGACAATATTGTTTTATTGCATAGTTGCATCCTCCACTTATATATTATAATGGCCAAAGAGGTTAGGAACCTTTGTTGTGTCCGTTTCTCTAGATAATAGTGATTTCATAGTGGTTAGTCCACTTATTTAAGTAGTATATGAATTTAAAATTTCTTAATTGTTAAAAATTAGAATGATGTACATGTACCTTGAAAGATAGTTTAGAATACATTGATACAAATGTAGAATGTGGTTAAATATTTTTAAACATCACTAAAGAGTATAAGCTTCAGTATATTGAGCATTTAACGAAAAACTCAATATTTTCGTAGGGGTTAACCTACAAATTTTGATTGAAATTCAAAATATTTGACAATATCATTTTATTGCATAGTTGCATCCTCCACTTACATATTATAATGGTCAAAGAGGTTATGAACCTTTGTTGTCTCCGTTTCTCTAGATAATAGTGATTTCATAGTGGTTAGTCCTCTTATTTAAGCAGTATATTAATTTAAAATTTCTTAATTGTTAAAAATTAGAATGATGTACATGTACCTTGAAAGATGGTTTAGAATACATTGATACAAATGTAGAATGTGGTTAAATATTTTTAAACATCACTAAAGAGTATAAGCTTCAATATATTGAGCATTTAACGAAAAACTCAATATTTTCGTAGGGGTTAACCTACAAATTTTGATTGAAATTCAAAATATTTGACAATATCATTTTATTGCATAGTTGCATCCTCCACTTATATATTATAATGGTCAAAGAGGTTAGGAACCCTTGTTGTCTCCGTTTCTCTAGATAATAGTGATTTCATAGTGGTTAGTCCTCTTATTTAAGCAGTATATTAATTTAAACTAAATTAATTGTTAAAAACTAGAATGATGTACATGTACCTTAAAGGATAGTTTAGAATACATTAATACAAATGTAGAATGTGGTTAAATATTTTTAAACATCACTAAAGAGTATAAGCTTCAGTATATTGAGCATTTAACTAAAAACTCAATATTTTCAGGGTTAACCTACAAATTTTGATTGAAATTCAAAATATTTGACAATATCATTTTATTGCATAGTTGCATCCTCCACTTATATATTATAATGGTCAAAGAGGTTAGGAACCTTGTTGTCTCCGCTTCTAGATAATAGTGATTTCATAGTGGTTAGTCCTCTTATTTAAGCAAGATATTAATTTAAACTAAATTAATTGTTAAAAACTAGAATGATGTACATGTACCTTAAAGGATAGTTTAGAATACATTAATACAAATGTAGAATGTGGTTAAATATTTTTAAACATCACTAAAGAGTATAAGCTTCAAGATATTGAGCATTTAACTAAAAACTCAATATTTTCGTAGGGTTAACCTACAAATTTTGATTGAAATTCAAAATATTTGACAATATCATTTTATTGCATAGTTGCATCCTCCACTTACATATTATGATGTTCAAAGAGGTTAGGAACCTTTGTTGTCTCCGCTTCTCAGATAATAGTGATTTCATAGTGGTTAGTCCTCTTATTTAAGCAGATATTAATTTAAAATTTCTTAATTGTTAAAAATTAGAATGATGTACATGTACCTTGAAAGATGGTTTAGAATACATTGATACAAATGTAGAATGTGGTTAAATATTTTTAAACATCACTAAAAGTATAAGCTTCAATATATTGAGCATTTAACTAAAAACTCAATATTTTCGTAGGGTTAACCTACAAATTTTGATTGAAATTCAAAATATTTGACAATATCATTTTATTGCATAGTTGCATCCTCCACTTATATATTATAATGGTCAAAGAGGTTAGGAACCTTGTTGTCTCCGCTTCTCTAGATAATAGTGATTTCATAGTGGTTAGTCCTCTTATTTAAGCAGTATATTAATTTAAACTAAATTAATTGTTAAAAACTAGAATGATGTACATGTACCTTAAAGGATAGTTTAGAATACATTAATACAAATGTAGAATGTGGTTAAATATTTTTAAACATCACTAAAGAGTATAAGCTTCAAGATATTGAGCATTTAACTAAAAACTCAATATTTTCGTAGGGTTAACCTACAAATTTTGATTGAAATTCAAAATATTTGACAATATCATTTTATTGCATAGTTGCATCCTCCACTTACATATTATAATGGTCAAAGAGGTTATGAACCTTTGTTGTCTCCGCTTCTCTAGATAATAGTGATTTCATAGTGGTTAGTCCTCTTATTTAAGCAAGATATTAATTTAAACTAAATTAATTGTTAAAAACTAGAATGATGTACATGTACCTTAAAGGATAGTTTAGAATACATTAATACAAATGTAGAATGTGGTTAAATATTTTTAAACATCACTAAAGAGTATAAGCTTTAGTATATTGAGCATTTAACTAAAAACTCAATATTTTAAGTAGGGTTAACCTACAAATTTTGATTGAAATTCAAAATATTTGACAATATCATTTTATTGCATAGTTGCATCCTCCGCTTACATATTATGATGTTCAAAGAGGTTAGGAACCTTTGTTGTCTCCGTTTCTCTAGATAATAGTGTTTTCATAGTGGTTAATCCACTTATTTAAACAATATATGAATTTAAACAAAATTATGTGTTAAAAATTAGAATGATGTTCATGTGCCTTAAAAGGTAATTTTGAATACATTAATAGAATGTGGATAAATATTTTTAAACAACATTAAATACTATAAACTTAAGTATATAGAGCATTTAACGAAAAACTCAATATTTTAAGTAGGGTTAACCTACAAATTTTGAGTGAAATTCAAAATATTTGACAATATCATTTTATTGCATAGTTGCATCCTCCACTTACATATTATAATGGTCAAAGAGGTTAGGAACCTTTGTTGTCTCCGTTTCTCTAGATAATAGTGATTTCATAGTGGTTAGTCCTCTTATTTAAGCAGTATATTAATTTAAACTAAATTAATTGTTAAAAACTAGAATGATGTACATGTACCTTAAAGGATAGTTTAGAATACATTAATACAAATGTAGAATGTGGTTAAATATTTTTAAACATCACTAAAGAGTATAAGCTTCAATATATTGAGCATTTAACGAAAAACTCAATATTTTCGTAGGGGTTAACCTACAAATTTTGATTGAAATTCAAAATATTTGACAATATCATTTTATTGCATAGTTGCATCCTCCGCTTACATATTATGATGTTCAAAGAGGTTAGGAACCTTTGTTGTCTCCGTTTCTCTAGATAATAGTGTTTTCATAGTGGTTAATCCACTTATTTAAACAGTATATGAATTTAAACAAAATTAATTGTTAAAAATTAGAATGATGTTCATGTGCCTTAAAAGATAATTTTGAATACATTAATAGAATGTGGTTAAATATTTTTAAACAACACTAAATACTATAAACTAAAGTATATAGAGCATTTAACGAAAAACTCAATATTTTCGTAGGGGTTGTTAACCTACAAATTTTGAGTGAAATTCAAAATATTTGACAATATCATTTTATTGCATAGTTGCATCCTCCACTTACATATTATAATGGTCAAAGAGGTTAGGAACCTTTGTTGTCTCCGTTTCTCTAGATAATAGTGATTTCATAGTGGTTAGTCCTCTTATTTAAGCAGTATATTAATTTAAACTAAATTAATTGTTAAAAACTAGAATGATGTACATGTACCTTAAAGGATAGTTTAGAATACATTAATACAAATGTAGAATGTGGTTAAATATTTTTAAACATCACTAAAGAGTATAAGCTTCAATATATTGAGCATTTAACTAAAAACTCAATATTTTAGTAGGGTTAACCTACAAATTTTGATTGAAATTCAAAATATTTGACAATATCATTTTATTGCATAGTTGCATCCTCCACTTACATATTATGATGTTCAAAGAGGTTAGGAACCTTTGTTGTCTCCGCTTCTAGATAATAGTGATTTCATAGTGGTTAATCCACTTATTTAAACAATATATGAATTTAAACAAAATTAATTGTTAAAAATTAGAATGATGTTCATGTGCCTTAAAAGATAATTTTGAATACATTAATAGAATGTGGTTAAATATTTTTAAACAACACTAAATACTATAAACTAAAGTATATAGAGCATTTAACTAAAAACTCAATATTTTCAGTAGGGTTAACCTACAAATTTTGAGTGAAATTCAAAATATTTGACAATATCATTTTATTGCATAGTTGCATCATCCACTTACATATTATAATTGTCAAAGAGGTTAGGAACCTTTGTTGTCTCCGCTTCTAGATAATAGTGATTTCATAGTGGTTAATCCACTTATTTAAGCAGTATATTAATTTAAACTAAATTAATTGTTAAAAATTAGAATGATGTACATGTACCTTGAAAGATAGTTTAGAATACATTAATACAAATGTAGAATGTGGTTAAATATTTTTAAACATCACTAAAGAGTATAAGCTTCAGTATATTGAGCATTTAACGAAAAACTCAATATTTTCGTAGGGGTTAACCTACAAATTTTGAGTGAAATTCAAAATATTTGACAATATCATTTTATTGCATAGTTGCATCATCCACTTACATATTATAATTGTCAAAGAGGTTAGAACCTTTGTTGTCTCCGCTTCTAGATAATAATGATTTCATAGTGGTTAGTCCACTTATTTAAGCAAGATATGAATTTAAAATTTTAATTGTTAAAAATTAGAATGATGTACATGTACCTTAAAGATAGTTTAGAATACATTAATAGAATGTGGTTAAATATTTTTAAACATCACTAAAAGTATAAGCTTCAAGATATTGAGCATTTAACGAAAAACTCAATATTTTCGTAGGGGTTAACCTACAAATTTTGAATAAAATTCAAAATATTTGACAATATCATTTTATTACATAGTTGCATCCTCCACTTACATATTATAATTGTCAAAGAAGTTAGGAACCTTTGTTGTCTCCGTTTCTCTAGATAATAGTGATTTCATAGTGGTTAGTCCACTTATTTAAGTAGTATAGGAATTTAAAATTTCTTAATTGTTAAAAATTAGAATGATGTACATGTACCTTGAAAGATAGTTTAGAATACATTCATACAAATGTAGAATGTGGTTAAATATTTTTAAACATCACTAAAGAGTATAAGCTTCAGTATATTGAGCATTTAACGAAAAACTCAATATTTTCGTAGGGGTTAACCTACAAATTTTGATTGAAATTCAAAATATTTGACAATATCATTTTATTGCATAGTTGCATCCTCCACTTACATATTATATTGGTCAAAGAGTTTATGAACCTTTGTTGTCTCCGTTTCTCTAGATAATAGTGATTTCATATTAGTTAGTCCTCTTATTTAAGCGATATATTAATTTAAACTAAATTAATTGTTAAAAACTAGAATGATGTACATGTACCTTAAAGGATAGTTTAGAATACATTAATACAAATGTAGAATGTGGTTAAATATTTTTAAACATCACTAAAGAGTATAAGCTTCAATATATTGAGCATTTAACGAAAAACTCAATATTTTCGTAGGGGTTAACCTACAAATTTTGATTGAAATTCAAAATATTTGACAATATCATTTTATTGCATAGTTGCATCCTCCACTTATATATTATAATGGTCAAAGAGGTTATGAACCTTTGTTGTCTCGCTTCTCTAGATAATAGTGATTTCATAGTGGTTAGTCCTCTTATTTAAGCAGTATATTAATTTAAACTAAATTAATTGTTAAAAACTAGAATGATGTACATGTACCTTAAAGGATAGTTTAGAATACATTAATACAAATGTAGAATGTGGTTAAATATTTTTAAACATCACTAAAGAGTATAAGCTTTAGTATATTGAGCATTTAACGAAAAACTCAATATTTTCAGGGTTAACCTACAAATTTTGATTGAAATTCAAAATATTTGACAATATCATTTTATTGCATAGTTGCATCCTCCACTTATATATTATAATGGTCAAAGAGGTTAGAACCTTTGTTGTCTCCGCTTCTAGATAATAGTGTTTTCATAGTGGTTAATCCACTTATTTAAACAAGATATGAATTTAAACTAAATTAATTGTTAAAAATTAGAATGATGTTCATGTGCCTTAAAGATAGTTTAGAATACATTAATAGAATGTGGTTAAATATTTTTAAACAACACTAAATACTATAAACTAAAGTATATAGAGCATTTAACGAAAAACTCAATATTTTCGTAGGGTTAACCTACAAATTTTGAGTGAAATTCAAAATATTTGACAATATCATTTTATTGCATAGTTGCATCCTCCACTTACATATTATGATGTTCAAAGAGGTTAGGAAACTTTGTTGTCTCTGTTTCTCTAGATAATAGTGATTTCATAGTCGTTAGTCCACTTATTTAAGCAGTATATGAATTTAAACTAAATTAATTGTTAAAAATTAGAATGATGTACATGTACCTTGAAAGATAGTTTAGAATACATTAATACAAATGTAGAATGTGGTTAAATATTTTTAAACATCACTAAAGAGTATAAGCTTCAGTATATTGAGCATTTAACGAAAAACTCAATATTTTCGTAGGGGTTAACCTACAAATTCTGAGTGAAATTCAAAATATTTGACAATATTATTTTATTGCATAGTTGCATCATCCACTTACATATTATAATTGTCAAAGAGGTTAGGAACCTTTGTTGTCTCCGCTTCTAGATAATAGTGATTTCATAGTGGTTAATCCACTTATTTAAGCAGTATATTAATTTAAACTAAATTAATTGTTAAAAACTAGAATGATGTACATGTACCTTGAAGGATAATTTAAAATACATTAATACAAATTTAGTATGTGGTTAAATATTTTTTAAACATCACTAAAGAGTATACGTTTTAGTATATAGAGTATTTAATGAAAAAACACTATTTTCGTTAGGGTTAACCTACAAATTTTGAGTGAAATTCAAAAAATTTGACAATATCATTTTATTGCATAGTTGCATCCTCCACTTACATATTATGATGGTGAAAGAGGTTAGGAACCTTTGTTGTCTCCGTTTCTCTAGATAATAGTGATTTCATAGTGGTTAGTCCTCTTATTTAAGCAGTATATTAATTTAAAATTTCTTAATTGTTAAAAATTAGAACGATGTACATGTACCTTGAAAGATGGTTTAGAATACATTGATACAAATGTAGAATGTGGTTAAATATTTTTAAACATCACTAAAGAGTATAAGCTTCAATATATTGAGCATTTAACTAAAAACTCAATATTTTCGTAGGGTTAACCTACAAATTTTGATTGAAATTCAAAATATTTGACAATATCATTTTATTGCATAGTTGCATCCTCCACTTATATATTATAATGGTCAAAGAGGTTAGGAACCTTTGTTGTCTCCGCTTCTCTAGATAATAGTGATTTCATAGTGGTTAGTCCTCTTATTTAAGCAGATATTAATTTAAACTAAATTAATTGTTAAAAACTAGAATGATGTACATGTACCTTAAAGGATAGTTTAGAATACATTAATACAAATGTAGAATGTGTTTAAATATTTTTAAACATCACTAAAGAGTATAAGCTTCAGTATATTGAGCATTTAACTAAAAACTCAATATTTTCAGTAGGGTTAACCTACAAATTTTGATTGAAATTCAAAATAAATGACAATATCATTTTATTGCATAGTTGCATCCTCCACTTACATATTATGATGTTCAAAGAGGTTAGGAACCTTTGTTGTCTCCGCTTCTCTAGATAATAGTGATTTCATAGTGGTTAGTCCTCTTATTTAAGCAAGATATTAATTTAAAATTTCTTAATTGTTAAAAATTAGAATGATGTACATGTACCTTGAAAGATGGTTTAGAATACATTGATACAAATGTAGAATGTGGTTAAATATTTTTAAACATCACTAAAGAGTATAAGCTAAAGTATATTGAAGCATTTAACGAAAACCACAATATTTTCGTAGGGGTTAACCTACAAATTTTGATTGAAATTCAAAATATTTGACAATATCATTTTATTGCATAGTTGCATCCTCCACTTATATATTATAATGGTCAAAGAGGTTAGGAACCTTGTTGTCTCCGCTTCTAGATAATAGTGATTTCATAGTGGTTAGTCCTCTTATTTAAGTAGATATGAATTTAAACTAAATTAATTGTTAAAAACTAGAATGATGTACATGTACCTTAAAGGATAGTTTAGAATACCTTAATACAAATGTAGAATGTGGTTAAAAATTTTTAAACATCACTAAAGAGTATAAGCTTCAGTATATTGAGCATTTAACGAAAAACTCAATATTTTCAGTAGGGTTAACCTACAAATTTTGATTGAAATTCAAAATATTTGACAATATCATTTTATTGCATAGTTGCATCCTCCACTTACATATTATGATGTTCAAAGAGGTTAGAACCTTTGTTGTCTCCGTTTCTCTAGATAATAGTGATTTCATAGTGGTTAGTCCACTTATTTAAACAAGATATGAATTTAAAATAAATTAATTGTTAAAAATTAGAATGATGTACATGTACCTTAAAGATAGTTTAGAATACATTAATAGAATGTGGTTAAATATTTTTAAACATCACTAAAGAGTATAAGCTAAAGTATATTGAGCATTTAACTAAAAACTCAATATTTTCGTAGGGTTAACCTACAAATTTTGAGTGAAATTCAAAATATTTGACAATATCATTTTATTGCATAGTTGCATCATCCACTTACATATTATAATTGTCAAAGAGGTTAGGAACCTTTGTTGTCTCCGCTTCTAGATAATAGTGATTTCATAGTGGTTAGTCCTCTTATTTAAGCAGTATATTAATTTAAAATTTCTTAATTGTTAAAAATTAGAATGATGTACATGTACCTTGAAAGATAGTTTAGAATACATTGATACAAATATAGAATGTGGTTAAATATTTTTAAACATCACTAAAGAGTATAAGCTTCAGTATATTGAGCATTTAACGAAAAACTCAATATTTTCGTAGGGGTTAACCTACAAATTTTGATTGAAATTCAAAATATTTGACAATATCATTTTATTGCATAGTTGCATCCTCCACTTACATATTATGATGGTCAAAGAGGTTAGGAACCTTTGTTGTCTCCGCTTCTAGATAATAGTGATTTCATAGTGGTTAGTCCACTTATTTAAACAAGATATGAATTTAAAATAAATTAATTGTTAAAAATTAGAATGATGTACATGTACCTTAAAGATAGTTTAGAATACATTAATAGAATGTGGTTAAATATTTTTAAACATCACTAAAGAGTATAAGCTAAAGTATATTGAGCATTTAACGAAAAACTCAATATTTTCGTAGGGGTTAACCTACAAATTTTGAGTGAAATTCAAAATATTTGACAATATCATTTTATTGCATAGTTGCATCCTCCACTTACATATTATGATGTTCAAAGAGGTTAGGAACCTTTGTTGTCTCCGTTTCTCTAGATAATAGTGATTTCATAGTGGTTAGTCCACTTATTTAAGCAGTATATGAATTTAAACTAAATTAATTGTTAAAAATTAGAATGATGTACATGTACCTTGAAAGATAGTTTAGAATACATTAATACAAATGTAGAATGTGGTTAAATATTTTTAAACATCACTAAAGAGTATAAGCTTCAGTATATTGAGCATTTAACGAAAAACTCAATATTTTCGTAGGGGTTAACCTACAAATTTTGAGTGAAATTCAAAATATTTGACAATATCATTTTATTGCATAGTTGCATCATCCACTTACATATTATAATTGTCAAAGAGGTTAGGAACCTTTGTTGTCTCCGTTTCTCTAGATAATAGTGATTTCATAGTGGTTAGTCCTCTTATTTAAGCAGTATATTAATTTAAACTAAATTAATTGTTAAAAACTAGAATGATGTACATGTACCTTGAAAGATAGTTTAGAATACATTAATACAAATGTAGAATGTGGTTAAATATTTTTAAACATCACTAAAGAGTATAAGCTTCAGTATATTGAGCATTTAACGAAAAACTCAATATTTTCGTAGGGGTTAACCTACAAATTTTGATTGAAATTCAAAATATTTGACAATATCATTTTATTGCATAGTTGCATCCTCCACTTACATATTATGATGGTCAAAGAGGTTAGGAACCTTTGTTGTCTCCGTTTCTCTAGATAATAGTGATTTCATAGTGGTTAGTCCTCTTATTTAAGCAGTATATTAATTTAAAATTTCTTAATTGTTAAAAATTAGAATGATGTACATGTACCTTGAAAGATAGTTTAGAATACATTGATACAAATGTAGAATGTGGTTAAATATTTTTAAACATCACTAAAGAGTATAAGCTTCAATATATTGAGCATTTAACTAAAAACTCAATATTTTAGTAGGGTTAACCTACAAATTTTGATTGAAATTCAAAATATTTGACAATATCATTTTATTGCATAGTTGCATCCTCCACTTACATATTATAATGGTCAAAGAGGTTAGGAACCTTTGTTGTCTCCGTTTCTCTAGATAATAGTGATTTCATAGTGGTTAGTCCTCTTATTTAAGCAGTATATTAATTTAAACTAAATTAATTGTTAAAAACTAGAATGATGTACATGTACCTTAAAGGATAGTTTAGAATACATTAATACAAATGTAGAATGTGGTTAAATATTTTTAAACATCACTAAAGAGTATAAGCTTCAGTATATTGAGCATTTAGCGAAAAACTCAATATTTTAAGTAGGGTTAACCTACAAATTTTGATTGAAATTCAAAATATTTGACAATATCATTTTATTGCATAGTTGCATCCTCCGCTTACATATTATGATGTTCAAAGAGGTTAGGAACCTTTGTTGTCTCCGTTTCTCTAGATAATAGTGATTTCATAGTGGTTAGTCCTCTTATTTAAGCGGTATATTAATTTAAAATTTCTTAATTGTTAAAAATTAGAATGATGTACATGTACCTTGAAAGATGGTTTAGAATACATTGATACAAATGTAGAATGTGGTTAAATATTTTTAAACATCACTAAAGAGTATAAGCTAAAGTATATTGAAGCATTTAACGAAAACCACAATATTTTCGTAGGGGTTAACCTACAAATTTTGATTGAAATTCAAAATATTTGACAATATCATTTTATTGCATAGTTGCATCCTCCACTTATATATTATAATGGTCAAAGAGGTTAGGAACCCTTGTTGTCTCCGTTTCTCTAGATAATAGTGATTTCATAGTGGTTAGTCCTCTTTTTTAAGAAGTATATTAATTTAAACTAAATTAATTGTTAAAAACTAGAATGATGTACATGTACCTTAAAGGATAGTTTAGAATACCTTAATACAAATGTAGAATGTGGTTAAATATTTTTAAACATCACTAAAGAGTATAAGCTTCAAGTATATTGAGCATTTAACTAAAAACTCAATATTTTAGTAGGGTTAACCTACAAATTTTGATTGAAATTCAAAATATTTGACAATATCATTTTATTGCATAGTTGCATCCTCCACTTACATATTATGATGGTCAAAGAGGTTAGAACCTTTGTTGTCTCCGTTTCTCTAGATAATAGTGATTTCATAGTGGTTAGTCCACTTATTTAAACAAGATATGAATTTAAAATAAATTAATTGTTAAAAATTAGAATGATGTACATGTACCTTGAAAGATAGTTTAGAATACATTAATACAAATGTAGAATGGTTAAATATTTTTAAACATCACTAAAGAGTATAAGCTAAAGTATATAGAGCATTTAACGAAAAACTCAATATTTTCGTAGGGGTTGTTAACCTACAAATTTTGAGTGAAATTCAAAATATTTGACAATATCATTTTATTGCATAGTTGCATCATCCACTTACATATTATAATTGTCAAAGAGGTTAGGAACCTTTGTTGTCTCCGTTTCTCTAGATAATAGTGATTTCATAGTGGTTAGTCCTCTTATTTAAGCAGTATATTAATTTAAACTAAATTAATTGTTAAAAACTAGAATGATGTACATGTACCTTGAAAGATAGTTTAGAATACATTAATACAAATGTAGAATGTGGTTAAATATTTTTAAACATCACTAAAGAGTATAAGCTTCAATATATTGAGCATTTAACGAAAAACTCAATATTTTAGTAGGGTTAACCTACAAATTTTGAGTGAAATTCAAAATATTTGACAATATCATTTTATTGCATAGTTGCATCCTCCACTTACATATTATAATGGTCAAAGAGGTTAGGAACCTTTGTTGTCTCCGTTTCTCTAGATAATAGTGATTTCATAGTGGTTAGTCCACTTATTTAAGTAGTATATGAATTTAAAATTTCTTAAGTGTTAAAAATTAGAATGATGTACATGTACCTTGAAAGATAGTTTAGAATACATTGATACAAATATAGAATGTGGTTCAATACTTTTAAACATCACTAAAGAGTATAACCTTTAGTATATTGAGCATTTAACGAAAAACTCAATATTTTCGTAGGGGTTAACCTACAAATTTTGATTGAAATTCAAAATATTTGACAATATCATTTTATTGCATAGTTGCATCCTCCACTTACATATTATAATGGTCAAAGAGGTTAGGAACCTTTGTTGTCTCCGTTTCTCTAGATAATAGTGTTTTCATAGTGGTTAATCCACTTATTTAAACAGTATATGAATTTTAAAAAAAATTGATTGTTAAAAATTAGAATGATGTACATGTACCTTAAAGATAGTTTAGAATACATTAATACAAATGTAGAATGGTTAAATATTTTTAAACATCACTAAAGAGTATAAGCTAAAGTATATTGAGCATTTAACGAAAAACTCAATATTTTCGTAGGGGTTAACCTACAAATTATGAGTGAAATTCAAAATATTTGACAATATCATTTTATTGCATAGTTGCATCCTCCACTTACATATTATGATGGTCAAAGAGGTTAGGAACCTTTGTTGTCTCCGTTTCTAGATAATAGTGATTTCATAGTGGTTAGTCCACTTATTTAAGCAAGATATGAATTTAAAATAAATTAATTGTTAAAAATTAGAATGATGTACATGTACCTTAAAGATAGTTTAGAATACATTAATACAAATGTAGAATGGTTAAATATTTTTAAACATCACTAAAGAGTATAAGCTAAAGTATATTGAGCATTTAACTAAAAACTCAATATTTTCGTAGGGTTAACCTACAAATTTTGAGTGAAATTCAAAATATTTGACAATATCATTTTATTGCATAGTTGCATCCTCCACTTACATATTATGATGGTCAAAGAGGTTAGGAACCTTTGTTGTCTCCGTTTCTCTAGATAATAGTGATTTCATAGTGGTTAGTCCACTTATTTAAGCAAGATATGAATTTAAACTAAATTAATTGTTAAAAATTAGAATGATGTACATGTACCTTGAAAGATAGTTTAGAATACATTAATACAAATGTAGAATGTGGTTAAATATTTTTAAACATCACTAAAGAGTATAAGCTTCAGTATATTGAGCATTTAACTAAAAACTCAATATTTTCAGGGTTAACCTACAAATTTTGAGTGAAATTCAAAATATTTGACAATATCATTTTATTGCATAGTTGCATCATCCACTTACATATTATAATTGTCAAAGAGGTTAGAACCTTTGTTGTCTCCGCTCTAGATAATAGTGATTTCATAGTGGTTAGTCCTCTTATTTAAGCAGTATATTAATTTAAACTAAATTAATTGTTAAAAACTAGAATGATGTACATGTACCTTGAAAGATAGTTTAGAATACATTAATACAAATGTAGAATGTGGTTAAATATTTTTAAACATCACTAAAGAGTATAAGCTTAAAGTATATTGAGCATTTAACGAAAAACTCAATATTTTCGTAGGGTTAACCTACAAATTTTGATTGAAATTCAAAATATTTGACAATATCATTTTATTGCATAGTTGCATCCTCCACTTACATATTATGATGGTCAAAGAGGTTAGGAACCTTTGTTGTCTCCGCTTCTCTAGATAATAGTGATTTCATAGTGGTTAGTCCTCTTATTTAAGCAAGATATTAATTTAAAATTTCTTAATTGTTAAAAATTAGAATGATGTACATGTACCTTGAAAGATAGTTTAGAATACATTGATACAAATGTAGAATGTGGTTAAATATTTTTAAACATCACTAAAGAGTATAAGCTTCAATATATTGAGCATTTAACTAAAAACTCAATATTTTCGTAGGGGTTAACCTACAAATTTTGATTGAAATTCAAAATATTTGACAATATCATTTTATTGCATAGTTGCATCCTCCACTTACATATTATAATGGTCAAAGAGGTTAGGAACCTTTGTTGTCTCCGTTTCTCTAGATAATAGTGATTTCATAGTGGTTAGTCCTCTTATTTAAGCAGTATATTAATTTAAACTAAATTAATTGTTAAAAACTAGAATGATGTACATGTACCTTAAAGGATAGTTTAGAATACATTAATACAAATGTAGAATGTGGTTAAATATTTTTAAACATCACTAAAGAGTATAAGCTTCAATATATTGAGCATTTAACGAAAAACTCAATATTTTCGTAGGGGTTAACCTACAAATTTTGATTGAAATTCAAAATATTTGACAATATCATTTTATTGCATAGTTGCATCCTCCACTTACATATTATGATGGTCAAAGAGGTTAGGAACCTTTGTTGTCTCCGTTTCTCTAGATAATAGTGATTTCATAGTGGTTAGTCCTCTTATTTAAGCAGTATATTAATTTAAAATTTCTTAATTGTTAAAAATTAGAATGATGTACATGTACCTTGAAAGATAGTTTAGAATACATTGATACAAATGTAGAATGTGGTTAAATATTTTTAAACATCACTAAAGAGTATAAGCTAAAGTATATTGAGCATTTAACGAAAAACTCAATATTTTCAGTAGGGTTAACCTACAAATTTTGATTGAAATTCAAAATATTTGACAATATCATTTTATTGCATAGTTGCATCCTCCACTTACATATTATAATGGTCAAAGAGGTTAGGAACCTTTGTTGTCTCCGTTTCTCTAGATAATAGTGATTTCATAGTGGTTAGTCCTCTTATTTAAGTAGTATATGAATTTAAACTAAATTAATTGTTAAAAACTAGAATGATGTACATGTACCCTAAAGGATAGTTTAGAATACATTAATACAAATGTAGAATGTGGTTAAATATTTTTAAACATCACTAAAGAGTATAAGCTTCAGTATATTGAGCATTTAACTAAAAACTCAATATTTTCAGGGTTAACCTACAAATTTTGATTGAAATTCAAAATATTTGACAATATCATTTTATTGCATAGTTGCATCCTCCACTTACATATTATGATGGTCAAAGAGGTTAGAACCTTTGTTGTCTCCGTTTCTCTAGATAATAGTGATTTCATAGTGGTTAGTCCACTTATTTAAACAAGATATGAATTTAAAATAAATTAATTGTTAAAAATTAGAATGATGTACATGTACCTTGAAAGATAGTTTAGAATACATTAATACAAATGTAGAATGGTTAAATATTTTTAAACATCACTAAAGAGTATAAGCTAAAGTATATTGAGCATTTAACTAAAAACTCAATATTTTAGTAGGGTTAACCTACAAATTTTGAGTGAAATTCAAAATATTTGACAATATCATTTTATTGCATAGTTGCATCATCCACTTACATATTATAATTGTCAAAGAGGTTAGGAACCTTTGTTGTCTCCGCTTCTAGATAATAGTGATTTCATAGTGGTTAGTCCTCTTATTTAAGCAAGATATTAATTTAAACTAAATTAATTGTTAAAAACTAGAATGATGTACATGTACCTTGAAAGATAGTTTAGAATACATTAATACAAATGTAGAATGTGGTTAAATATTTTTAAACATCACTAAAGAGTATAAGCTTCAGTATATTGAGCATTTAACTAAAAACTCAATATTTTCGTAGGGTTAACCTACAAATTTTGAGTGAAATTCAAAATATTTGACAATATCATTTTATTGCATAGTTGCATCCTCCACTTACATATTATAATGGTCAAAGAGGTTAGGAACCTTGTTGTCTCCGCTTCTCTAGATAATAGTGATTTCATAGTGGTTAGTCCACTTATTTAAGTAGTATATGAATTTAAAATTTCTTAATTGTTAAAAATTAGAATGATGTACATGTACCTTGAAAGATAGTTTAGAATACATTGATACAAATGTAGAATGTGGTTAAATATTTTTAAACATCACTAAAGAGTATAAGCTTCAGTATATTGAGCATTTAACTAAAAACTCAATATTTTCAGTAGGGTTAACCTACAAATTTTGATTGAAATTCAAAATATTTGACAATATCATTTTATTGCATAGTTGCATCCTCCACTTACATATTATGATGGTCAAAGAGGTTAGGAACCTTTGTTGTCTCCGCTTCTAGATAATAGTGATTTCATAGTGGTTAGTCCACTTATTTAAACAAGATATGAATTTAAAATTTTAATTGTTAAAAATTAGAATGATGTACATGTACCTTGAAAGATAGTTTAGAATACATTGATACAAATGTAGAATGTGGTTAAATATTTTTAAACATCACTAAAGAGTATAAGCTTCAATATATTGAGCATTTAACTAAAAACTCAATATTTTCAGTAGGGTTAACCTACAAATTTTGATTGAAATTCAAAATATTTGACAATATCATTTTATTGCATAGTTGCATCCTCCACTTACATATTATAATGGTCAAAGAGGTTAGGAACCTTTGTTGTCTCCGCTTCTCTAGATAATAGTGATTTCATAGTGGTTAGTCCTCTTATTTAAGTAGTATATTAATTTAAACTAAATTAATTGTTAAAAACTAGAATGATGTACATGTACCTTAAAGGATAGTTTAGAATACATTAATACAAATGTAGAATGTGGTTAAATATTTTTAAACATCACTAAAGAGTATAAGCTTCAGTATATTGAGCATTTAACTAAAAACTCAATATTTTAGTAGGGTTAACCTACAAATTTTGATTGAAATTCAAAATATTTGACAATATCATTTTATTGCATAGTTGCATCCTCCACTTACATATTATGATGGTCAAAGAGGTTAGGAACCTTTGTTGTCTCCGCTTCTAGATAATAGTGATTTCATAGTGGTTAGTCCTCTTATTTAAGCAGATATTAATTTAAACTAAATTAATTGTTAAAAACTAGAATGATGTACATGTACCTTAAAGGATAGTTTAGAATACATTAATACAAATGTAGAATGTGGTTAAATATTTTTAAACATCACTAAAGAGTATAAGCTTCAGTATATTGAGCATTTAACGAAAAACTCAATATTTTCGTAGGGGTTAACCTACAAATTTTGATTGAAATTCAAAATATTTGACAATATCATTTTATTGCATAGTTGCATCCTCCACTTACATATTATAATGGTCAAAGAGGTTAGGAACCTTTGTTGTCTCCGCTTCTCTAGATAATAGTGATTTCATAGTGGTTAGTCCTCTTATTTAAGCAAGATATTAATTTAAACTAAATTAATTGTTAAAAACTAGAATGATGTACATGTACCTTAAAGGATAGTTTAGAATACATTAATACAAATGTAGAATGTGGTTAAATATTTTTAAACATCACTAAAGAGTATAAGCTTCAGTATATTGAGCATTTAACGAAAAACTCAATATTTTCGTAGGGGTTAACCTACAAATTTTGATTGAAATTCAAAATATTTGACAATATCATTTTATTGCATAGTTGCATCCTCCACTTACATATTATAATGGTCAAAGAGGTTAGGAACCTTTGTTGTCTCCGCTTCTAGATAATAGTGATTTCATAGTGGTTAGTCCTCTTATTTAAGCAAGATATTAATTTAAACTAAATTAATTGTTAAAAACTAGAATGATGTACATGTACCTTAAAGGATAGTTTAGAATACATTAATACAAATGTAGAATGTGGTTAAATATTTTTAAACATCACTAAAGAGTATAAGCTAAAGTATATTGAGCATTTAACGAAAAACTCAATATTTTCGTAGGGGTTAACCTACAAATTTTGATTGAAATTCAAAATAAATGACAATATCATTTTATTGCATAGTTGCATCATCCACTTACATATTATAATTGTCAAAGAGGTTAGGAACCTTTGTTGTCTCCGCTTCTAGATAATAATGATTTCATAGTGGTTAGTCCACTTATTTAAGTAGTATATGAATTTAAAATTTTAATTGTTAAAAATTAGAATGATGTACATGTACCTTGAAAGATAGTTTAGAATACATTGATACAAATGTAGAATGTGGTTAAATATTTTTAAACATCACTAAAGAGTATAAGCTTCAATATATTGAGCATTTAACTAAAAACTCAATATTTTCGTAGGGGTTAACCTACAAATTTTGATTGAAATTCAAAATATTTGACAATATCATTTTATTGCATAGTTGCATCCTCCACTTACATATTATAATGGTCAAAGAGGCTAGGAACTTTTGTTGTCTCCGTTTCTCTAGATAATAGTGATTTCATAGTGGTTAGTCCTCTTATTTAAGCAAGATATTAATTTAAACTAAATTAATTGTTAAAAACTAGAATGATGTACATGTACCTTGAAAGATAGTTTAGAATACATTGATACAAATGTAGAATGTGGTTAAATATTTTTAAACATCACTAAAGAGTATAAGCTAAAGTATATTGAGCATTTAACGAAAAACTCAATATTTTCTAACCTACAAATTTTGATTGAAATTCAAAATATTTGACAATATCATTTTATTGGATAGTTGCATCCTCCACTTACATATTATAATGGTCAAAGAGGCTAGGAACTTTTGTTGTCTCCGTTTCTCTAGATAATAGTGATTTCATAGTGGTTAGTCCTCTTATTTAAGCAGTATATTAATTTAAACTAAATTAATTGTTAAAAACTAGAATGATGTACATGTACCTTAAAGGATAGTTTAGAATACATTAATACAAATGTAGAATGTGGTTAAATATTTTTAAACATCACTAAAGAGTATAAGCTTCAGTATATTGAGCATTTAACGAAAAACTCAATATTTTCGTAGGGTTAACCTACAAATTTTGATTGAAATTCAAAATATTTGACAATATCATTTTATTGCATAGTTTCATTCTCCATTTACATATTATGATGGTCAAAGAGGTTATGAACCTTTGTTGTCTCCGTTTCTCTAGATAATAGTGTTGTCATAGTTGTTAGTCCACTTATTTAAACAGTATAAGAATTTAAAATTTCTTAATTGTTAAAAATTAGAATGATGTACATGTACCTTGAAAGATAGTTTAGAATACATTGATACAAATGTAGAATGTGGTTAAATATTTTTAAACATCACTAAAGAGTATAAGCTTCAATATATTGAGCATTTAACGAAAAACTCAATATTTTCGTAGGGGTTAACCTACAAATTTTGAGTGAAATTCAAAATATTTGACAATATCATTTTATTGCATAGTTGCATCATCCACTTACATATTATAATTGTCAAAGAGGTTAGGAACCTTTGTTGTCTCCGTTTCTCTAGATAATAATGATTTCATAGTGGTTAGTCCACTTATTTAAGTAGTATATGAATTTAAAATTTCTTAATTGTTAAAAATTAGAATGATGTACATGTACCTTGAAAGATAGTTTAGAATACATTGATACAAATGTAGAATGTGGTTAAATATTTTTAAACATCACTAAAGAGTATAAGCTTCAATATATTGAGCATTTAACGAAAAACTCAATATTTTCTAACCTACAAATTTTGATTGAAATTCAAAATATTTGACAATATCATTTTATTGCATAGTTGCATCCTCCACTTACATATTATAATGGTCAAAGAGGCTAGGAACTTTTGTTGTCTCCGTTTCTCTAGATAATAGTGATTTCATAGTGGTTAGTCCTCTTATTTAAGCAGTATATTAATTTAAACTAAATTAATTGTTAAAAACTAGAATGATGTACATGTACCTTAAAGGATAGTTTAGAATACATTAATACAAATGTAGAATGTGGTTAAATATTTTTAAACATCACTAAAGAGTATAAGCTAAAGTATATTGAGCATTTAACGAAAAACTCAATATTTTCGTAGGGGTTAACCTACAAATTTTGATTGAAATTCAAAATAAATGAAAATATCATTTTATTGCATAGTTGCATCATCCACTTACATATTATAATTGTCAAAGAGGTTAGGAACCTTTGTTGTCTCCGTTTCTCTAGATAATAATGATTTCATAGTGGTTAGTCCACTTATTTAAGTAGTATATGAATTTAAAATTTTAATTGTTAAAAATTAGAATGATGTACATGTACCTTGAAAGATAGTTTAGAATACATTGATACAAATGTAGAATGTGGTTAAATATTTTTAAACATCACTAAAGAGTATAAGCTTCAATATATTGAGCATTTAACTAAAAACTCAATATTTTCAGAGGGTTAACCTACAAATTTTGAGTGAAATTCAAAATATTTGACAATATCATTTTATTGCATAGTTGCATCCTCCACTTACATATTATAATGGTCAAAGAGGTTAGGAACCTTTGTTGTCTCCGCTTCTAGATAATAGTGATTTCATAGTGGTTAGTCCTCTTATTTAAGCAAGATATTAATTTAAACTAAATTAATTGTTAAAAACTAGAATGATGTACATGTACCTTAAAGGATAGTTTAGAATACATTAATACAAATGTAGAATGTGGTTAAATATTTTTAAACATCACTAAAGAGTATAAGCTAAAGTATATTGAGCATTTAACTAAAAACTCAATATTTTCAGTAGGGTTAACCTACAAATTTTGAGTGAAATTCAAAATATTTGACAATATCATTTTATTGCATAGTTGCATCCTCCACTTACATATTATAATGGTCAAAGAGGTTATGAACCTTTGTTGTCTCCGTTTCTCTAGATAATAGTGATTTCATAGTGGTTAGTCCTCTTATTTAAGCAGTATATTAATTTAAACTAAATTAATTGTTAAAAACTAGAATGATGTACATGTACCTTAAAGGATAGTTTAGAATACATTAATACAAATGTAGAATGTGGTTAAATATTTTTAAACATCACTAAAGAGTATAAGCTTCAGTATATTGAGCATTTAACGAAAAACTCAATATTTTCGTAGGGGTTAACCTACAAATTTTGATTGAAATTCAAAATATTTGACAATATCATTTTATTGCATAGTTTCATTCTCCATTTACATATTATGATGGTCAAAGAGGTTATGAACCTTTGTTGTCTCCGTTTCTCTAGATAATAGTGTTGTCATAGTTGTTAGTCCACTTATTTAAACAGTATATGAATTTAAAATTTCTTAATTGTTAAAAATTAGAATGATGTACATGTACCTTGAAAGATAGTTTAGAATACATTGATACAAATGTAGAATGTGGTTAAATATTTTTAAACATCACTAAAGAGTATAAGCTTCAATATATTGAGCATTTAACTAAAAACTCAATATTTTCGTAGGGGTTAACCTACAAATTTTGATTGAAATTCAAAATAAATGAGAATATCATTTTATTGCATAGTTGCATCATCCACTTACATATTATGATGGTCAAAGAGGCTAGGAACCTTTGTTGTCTCCGCTCTAGATAATAGTGATTTCATAGTGGTTAGTCCTCTTATTTAAGCAAGATATTAATTTAAACTAAATTAATTGTTAAAAATTAGAATGATGTACATGTACCTTAAGGATAGTTTAGAATACATTGATACAAATGTAGAATGGTTAAATATTTTTAAACATCACTAAAGAGTATAAGCAAAGTATATTGAGCATTTAGCGAAAAACTCAATATTTTAAGTAGGGGTTAACCTACAAATTTTGATTGAAATTCAAAATATTTGACAATATCATTTTATTGCATAGTTGCATCATCCACTTACATATTATAATGGTCAAAGAGGCTAGGAACCTTTGTTGTCTCCGTTTCTCTAGATAATAGTGATTTCATAGTGGTTAGTCCACTTATTTAAGTAGATATGAATTTAAAATTTTAATTGTTAAAAACTAGAATGATGTACATGTACCTTAAAGGATAGTTTAGAATACATTGATACAAATGTAGAATGTGGTTAAATATTTTTAAACATCACTAAGAGTATAAGCTAAAATATATTGAGCATTTAACGAAAAACTCAATATTTTAGTAGGGGTTAACCTACAAATTTTGAGTGAAATTCAAAATAAATGACAATATCATTTTATTGCATAGTTGCATCTCCACTTACATATTATAATGGTCAAAGAGGCTAGGAACTTTTGTTGTCTCCGCTTCTAGATAATAGTGATTTCATAGTGGTTAGTCCTCTTATTTAAGTAGATATGAATTTAAACTAAATTAATTGTTAAAAACTAGAATGATGTACATGTACCTTGAAAGATAGTTTAGAATACATTGATACAAATGTAGAATGGTTAAATATTTTTAAACATCACTAAGAGTATAAGCTTCAAGATATTGAGCATTTAGCGAAAAACTCAATATTTTCAGGGTTAACCTACAAATTTTGGTTGAAATTCAAAATAAATGACAATATCATTTTATTGCATAGTTGCATCTCCACTTACATATTATAATGGTCAAAGAGGCTAGGAACTTTTGTTGTCTCCGCTTCTAGATAATAATGATTTCATAGTGGTTAGTCCTCTTATTTAAGCAAGATATTAATTTAAACTAAATTAATTGTTAAAAATAGAATGATGTACATGTACCTTGAAGATAGTTTAGAATACATTGATACAAATGTAGAATGGTTAAATATTTTTAAACATCACTAAGAGTATAAGCTAAAATATATTGAGCATTTAGCGAAAAACTCAATATTTTCAGGGTTAACCTACAAATTTTGAGTGAAATTCAAAATAAATGAC
>CM028692.1:53818316-53911128 GCA_016771965.1 Brassica carinata
TGTTATAATATGTTACTTCAGGATAGTTATGGAATCCAAAAGCTAAACGAAGCTGCTCAAAAGATGGATTTCTGCAATAGGTACGCTTTGCTCTCTGCAATTCTATTTTTGGCAACTCAAACCTGTGGATATTCTTATGTACGTAGTAGCGGTATGATTCCACTCAGCATTGTTACACTTAAATTTTGTTTGCAGGTTCCCAGTTCCTTTATACCCAAAGCTGATTCACCAGAGAGTAGAGAATCAGTACTACAGAAGTATGGGGTCGTTTAAGCACGACGTGGATACAATGCTATCAAACGCTGAATCTTATTTTGGTACAAACGCACATATGCGTTCTAAGATAAAGCGACTCCGAGATAAAATCACAAAAACGTTAAGAAAGATTTCACAAAGTTGTTGACGATGATGACATAGTATGTTTGTTTTCTAAACTCCTTAGGCTGTGGCCATTTTCTTCTATAAGAATTATATATAGCGAAGAAAAAGTAAGAGTTTTCACTTTAGGGAACAAAAGAAAGGTTGGTTTTCTTTGGGTGAGTGTGAGTCCGCACCCGGCACAAGGTTCGTGTTATAGATGGGGTCGCTTAGTTCCACGAGACTAACATGTATGTAATAGAAATGTACTCTTTTGTCACAGGAGTGACATAACGAGTCTGGTTTTATTTTGATGTCCCATTAAAGAAGTATGAATATGTTACTTACAAGCTACATTTTTTTTTTGTTTTGTTAACTGTTTACACATTAATGAGCTCAGTTTCAAATATATATATATGATAACCGCGGGAAAATTGAATAAAACAAAGTGTGAACAAACAAATAACAGAATGCGTTAGATACAAAACGTAGGCTGAAACTGTAAAAGAATAAAAAGTTTGCCAAAGTGTTGTTATGATCTTATTTCAGAAGAAAACCGACATGATATTAGCCCCGTTCGTTTAAAAGACGCTGCGATCAATTCCGGCGTCCAAAAATCAGTCATCAAACTAGGCAAAAACACAAAAGGAGTAATAATCAATTGATGCTGCGGTCAACTTTTACGGGGTTTCCGGTGGCTATTCTGTCGCTGTAAAATATAGCGTCACTTAAAATGGTGATGCGTCTGTTTCGGAGCGTCAAAAGTACCGCTGCCGGTAGTAGTCTCCACATACTTGAGCAAGAAGTTAGTTATAGTTTTGATCGCAAATGGCTGACACTGCATCTCTTAAACGAACATGGCAATTGTCACATAACCTTTTAGTATGTGCATGAGAATATGAGGATAGGAAACCCAAATGATGTTAGCAATGACACACCATGTCAACAAAAAGCTGCCTCTTATCTACTTACAAAGCTGCTATGCAGTTTCAAGTATAGTCCTCTTGCTTTCCATTTCTGTAATGATGTTGGCAAGTTGGTCCTGATTCAGGTGTTTCTATAGGAAGGTGTCCATGGCAGCTTGTGTGGTTTCTTCTGCTTTCCTTGAACCAGGAACATGACTAGATACCGCTATAATTGGTACAAACCATAGTTTCTCTCCACTTTCCTAATCTCTCTGCTGTGCACAATGAAATAGTATTCATTTATTTGGTAGTGAACCATTTTATATTGAATGGCAGATCATTAGATTACCTGGCAGTCCATGAATATGTAGTCAAACCGGAAGCACATCTACTGAACCTTGTTGCTCTCTTTGTGTAAGCTCTTCCTGACTAATCTCACTGCTTCTTTTCGACTCTAGCATTGTTTAACCTCACTTACTCCCATCTTCTTCAGCTTTCTTGTTGCAGCCAAAAGAGAGAAAACCAAAAATTCATCAAGGAAAGTCCAGAAAAGGGATAAGAAAAACGATATAACCTTTGTGGAATCGAATGAACAATGTGAAGTTGAGAGAACCATGAATACAAGGTAAAAGTACTGACATTCCTTACAATATCCTTGTGTATGGAGATTTATGTTTGTACTTATTTATATGCATGTATGTAGGATGAAATATAATCATGTTAACGTCGTGTTTATTTTTTTATAAGGTTAGTGTTTGCAATTGGTGTTAAACTATTTTCTACCTCAAAAATAGAAGATTATAGGTCAAATATAAGTTCTTTTGCATTGTCGTAATATTTTAGTTTTTCCAGTTCATTTAGGCCATGGGCAATCTTATTATGTCTTGAACCATATTGGAGCCAAAAATATATTTAGTCCATATCTCTTTCTAGACACCCCTAAGTGGGGCTAATGTATGAGTGTGCCATGTGAAATGAGTTTTGACATATTCACAAATGTCCTACAAAGAACACACTGAGGACCATCCACTTATGTGATATACATGTGAGTGTCTCTACTGGTGTATCCTTATGCTTTTTCTAAAGTGTCCCACTCTCGATAAGAACACACTTGAAAGTCTAATCCTTAAAACGCTAACCGTAACCGTCAAACACAGTTCATATTAGCGGCTGCTACTATTAAGATAAGACACTGTCCTGTGATGGAGAAAAGCCATGAAAGTCTGTGAATTCACACTTTTAATCACATGTTTCCCCAATTATTGCTATTCCCTTTTTATTTTTTACTTTGACGTCCATGGTACAGCTTTGTATCAATTCTTGTCTCCATAACTAAATTAAATTAAACATTTTTCGATATTCCCATCATTTTTCTTTAATATTTATCTTTTTATTTTCTGTTGAGTTTTTCTTGTATTATTCACAACTTTTCAGCAAAGCATTGCCAAGCTGGTGTCTACCCCTACGATGTTTTCTTTTGGTATTTATTTTCTTGAAACTATCCATATGTTTGGTAAACTTCAGCCTAAGAAAAAGAAAACTTTAGAAAAAAAAGCGCACCGGCATAAGAATGACTTAGGCCCTCTGGAGGATATAGACGCAGGTTGGTTCCGAATTTAGGGGATTAGTCGGTTGGTCACGGCCGCCGGATCACTTCCGATTAATCAAAAAAGATTTAAGAAAAAAAAAACTTTTAAAAAGTTTGATCCAAAAAGAACTTTGGAAATAATCTTTTATGACGTTAAAACAAATACAGTAATTTTTTATATTATAACATTGTTTCCTGCCAACGTCAGTGTCAGGATGTGTTTTTGATTATTGTAAATCAAATCTAACAACCTCGTTCGCATAAACAGCTATCCATTTCAAAAATAAACGAATAAAACAAGGCATATCTTTGCTTAAGGAATAGATCAAAAGCTTTAACAACAGAGTGAAAAGAAGAAATTGAAAATTTAATACTATTAGTTTTTGAAAATTAGGGCTTTTGTGGATTTGCACATGGGATAACTCATTCCAACGTGAAACCTAATCCGAGATCACGTGCCTTTCCACAGAGGACTCACTGACATTTCTTATTAGTTCAGTTCTAGCGGCTAGAAAAAAAAATCCTAAGTGGTCAAAAGTACAGCCTTGGTTTTCAGTACTAATAAGTTACTAAAGTAGTGACGTTTGCATTTGAAAATATTCCTTCGGACACTAATTTTGTTCTGTCTAAAACCCATGTCTAGGGATACGATTCCGTTGCCTGGAAGGTTTCAATCGGACAGTACCCAGAGTTCATGATTATTTAGTTGCTTCAGAGGTTTGCCTCTTCTAATAAAATCAGCTAACTTTTTTTGGTAAACACTTTAAATAAAATTAGCTAACTAAACAAAGATTTTAAGAATAAGATTATATATTGAGGATACTGAATTTGTACACCCATTGGAAAAAAAAAATATTTAAGTTCAATAGTTTGAATAATGGTTCATTAATGTTTGTACATTAGAATGTTTTAGTTTCGAATCCTAGAAAATGCGAATTAACGGAAAAAAAAATTTACAAGAGATATGCGCTATTAGTTAAGTGTTGTATTCAGACGTGAATCCTTAGAAAGCAGATAAAATTGTCGGCTGCAAATACATCTATAAAATTTCTCATATTTTATAATAGATAGTTATCCAGCATTAAAAAATATAGCTATGAAATATATATACGTGACTATGAACCCAAGCTTCTTTTCCTTGCAGAAAATCATCTACACCACTTAAAATAAGTCAGACTCTAATGGAATCTTCCGCAGTTATTGCGGTGGCCATAACTCCAGATAGATTAAAATCGATCTACTGCTCTCATTTCCATCTATTTTTGTTAAAGTGTTGTATTAATAACACAACTTGTTGCTTGGATGAGGGAAATAAAAAACATATTACCCCAATTGATGATAATGCATTATTGGGATACAATGTAACAAAACCTGCGCTTTATAAAACACGATGATGATAACATACGTGAATACAGATGGATGAAAGTAAATTAAGAGAGTTTGGTGTGCCAAATAGGCAATGATAATGGTGTGTGGCAATGCAACGCTGTTCTGTACATGTACCAATCATTTCGTTCATTGGTTAACCTATTACTGAAAACAACAGGTGTCAGCTAATTAACTGGACTATTTTATGACGTGGCAATGCATTCTAATTATGTGATTTGACAAGGTTAAGCATCATTGACTCATTGTGACTAATTAAATAGAGCCACTAAACACAAGAATAACGTAAAGGTCCGAGCAGAACGTAATTCTATTTTCAGTTTAAAATCAATAGACATATTTACTGTTGTTATTTATTAAAAATAAATATAAACATTCTGAGTAGTTGACTGAAACTAGGAAAGCTGGACTCTTGATGTCTTGCTCCTTACCGATTACAAGATGGGAGTAATTAATAACCAAACCACTTTTTGGTTAAGACAAAGTCATAATGTTAGATGCTTAGACATTATAAGACAACAGACATATACTACGTTGAAATAGCTCTAGAGCTACTTCATGATTATTTTTTTTGAAAAAAACTTCATGATGTTACCACTTACCTCTCTGATAAACTACTTAAATAAGTCGTAAAAAAAACTACTTAAATACAATTTTATCATACTTTAGTCTTCCCATCGAGTTACTAAACGAGCTAGTTTATAAACTTAACTTAAAAATTTGATCACGATTTTCTTAAACCAACCACAGCTACAACAATTAGCAAACATATGATGGTTATCTGAGTTAAATTCTATTTCAGACTCTGGATTTTGCATATAAGCAAAACTATTTTCATCAAATTAAACTTTAACTTGAATTTTGAATAATGATTTGCATATTTAGTTAGTGTACGTAAATCGTATCGGGTTTAAACCATCTAGTTTGAACACCCATATCATGTATACGTATCTATCATTCAAGTAGCGCATGTTGGTTTGCGGAAACTATAATTTTAATCCGAGTATTCAATGTAGCTTAAGCAAACGTTTGAGACACTAAATTGATACATCATACAACAAAATTAAGATAACCTGTCTTCTTTTTTTGAAACACATAAAATAAAGGTGTCTGTTGTTTATAATTGATTTTCATGAAATCCAAATTAATGTGCCCGATATTCATCATTGAACTAGCTATATAACATGCAAAAAAATCATGTACCCATTATCCGAGCATTATAACGCGCCACTATATGTACCCAAATATTCACATGGTCAAGACTCAAACGTCTCATTATCAACATTACATGCTCTAATTTGTATTTTCTGAAGAATTTAAAGAAGGTAAAATAGAGTTGAATAATTGATAATGATGATAATCGTTATGGGTTCTAAGAAATGCAATCATTTAAGGTTACAGTACTGGATATACCAGCAAGAACCAACCAAAATTTCTTTGTCAAAAGCAAAAAAAAAAAAAAAAACAGTACTGGATATGGTTCTTCCAGTGCGAGTAGTATAACGTAAAAGTAAATAGATTACGGGATTAACTAACGATCATAGCATGTTAGCAACTATATCGAATTACTTTGAATTAGTAATCATTTAACGGTATGAAATAAACTAACAATTTCCAAAGATCAATCAACACACCGTTTATAAAATTAAAAAAACGCTAGACAATCCTTGTCCCATATTATTTTCAAAATTGATGCGCATTCATAGATTAAGTAAAAACGAATGTGTGGTAATTATATTATATTGTTAAAACGACATTATTTGATAATTAATCGAAAGTTTGGGGGGAATGGCAGTGTGAACCTAAAACATGGCTATGTAGAAAAAATAATAATATCAAGAAAAAAAGAGAAATGATGCCAGCTATGAATTTGAAGGATCAGAGCTTTCTTTCTCTTAAGGCTAAAGCTGTCATCCCTTTCTCTCTCTTCCTTATAGTGCTCTGTTTTTCTCCACATTCACACACAATCACTTGTCTTTCTTTTTTAAAAAAAAAAAATCTTTGAGGAGAGAAGAAGCAAAGCATTTTAATTTAAGGGATTAAAAAAGCTTCTAAGGATTGGAAGATTTTTGACTGTTCTTGATGGTTTCAATCGTCGATTGATTCAAATCAAGAAGCTTTTTAAATTTCCTAACAAAATAAATCAATGGCGGTACATTGCAGCGTTAATGGCGATAAGAAGCACTGGTGGTTCACTCAAAGAAAGGTAATATAATCTCAATTCCCTTTGGAAATGATAACACCACTAATCGACTCAAAGATACTAAAATGTTCCCTTTTTTTTTGTATAATAGCTTGTTGATAAGTACATTAAAGATGCAAAGACTCTAATGGCAAGTTGGGAGCTAAACGACGTCACTTCAGCTCTTCCTCTACTCGACGCAGCCTTGTCCATATCGCCTCGTCTTGAGACGGCGTTAGAGCTTAAGGCTAGATCTTTGCTCTTCCTCCGTCGTTTCAAAGAAGTCGCCGATATGCTTCAAGATTACATTCCCAGTCTTAAGCTAGCCGCTAACGAAGAGGAAGCATCCCCTTCTTCATCAGAAGGCTCATCATCATCCTCCTCCTCTCGCGACGGAGTCAAGCTTCTCTCCGATGCGTCGGAACGTGACTCATCCTTAAAATGCTTCTCTGTTTCTGACTTGACCAAGAAAGTGATGGCAGGCGTCTGTAAAAAATGCGATAAAGAAGGGCAATGGAGGTATTAATTTCACCGCGTTCAGCGTAAAACGTACCGCGAAAAACGCACCCGCTGATTTTTAAAACGTTTTTAAAAAAAAATTTCAGGTACGTTGTGTTGGGGCAAGCTTGTTGCTATCTAGGGCTAATGGAGGATGCGATGGTTCTCCTTCAAACCGGCAAACGTCTCGCCTCCGCCGAGTTTCGTCGCCGGAGTATTTGCTGGTCCGACGATAGCTTCATTCCCCTCTCCGTATCCTCCTCACCAACGTCTCCGCCACGCAACCTCACGGAGGGGGAGAACGTCACTCACCTCCTCGCTCACATCAAGCTTCTTCTCCGTCGCCGCGCCGCTGCAATCGCCTCACTCGACGCCGGCCTCTTCTCCGAGTCAATCCGTCACTTCTCCAAGATCGTCGACGGCCGTCGCCCCGCGCCTCGGGGATTCCTCGCCGAATGCTACGTGCATCGAGCCGCCGCGTTTCAATCCGCCGGTCGAATCGCGGAGGCGATCGCCGACTGCAACAAAACGCTAGCTCTCGAGCCGTCGTGCATCCAAGCGCTGGAGACTAGAGCCGCGCTCCTGGAAACGGTACGGTGTTTTCCAGATTCGCTTCACGATCTAGAACACTTGAAGCTTCTATACAACACGATTCTGCGTGATCGGAGACTTCCGGGTCCGGCGTGGAAACGTCACAACGTGAAATACAGAGAGATCCCTGGGAGATTATGCGTGTTGACGACGAAAACGCAGAAACTGAAGGAGAAGATCGCAAACGGAGAAACTGGGAACGTTGATTACTACGGTTTGATCGGAGTCAGGCGCTGTTGCACACGATCGGAGCTGGATCGAGCTCATCTGTTGCTATGTCTAAGATACAAGCCTGATCGAGCCTCCTCTTTCATCGAACGGTGTGAGTTCACCGATCAGAACGACGTCGATTCGGTTAGAGATCGAGCGAAGATGTCTTCCTTGTTACTCTACCGTTTGATTCAGAAAGGATATTCCGCCGTGAAAACGATCATAGCCGAGGAGGCGGAGGCGGCTGAGAAACGGAAAAGGGACGCTGCGGCGGCTCAGGCTCAAACGCCAAGGCACGAGATTGAAGAACGCCAACCGGTTGAAAAATCCGGTTTGGTTAAGATAGCCGGGTTCGCTGAACTAAAAACAGTGAAAAAATCTAAGATAACCGAGAATACTCAACCGAAACATGTAAATTCGAATGCGTACCAAGGAGTTTTTTGTAGAGATCTCGCGGCTGTTGGGAATCTTCTAACCCGGGCTGGATTCAACCATCCTATTCCGGTTAAATTCGAAGCACTCACCTGCTAAAATGTTGAGCCATCATTTTCTACCAAGTCAAACAATGTCGTTTCCCTCGTTTTTTCAGCCTCGTACAAGAACCGTCGGTATTAATAGGAGAAAATAATAATCAAATACTATATATAAGTATATATACTATAATGTTTGAATACGAATGAAAATGATGTTTAGGTATTAAATTGAAGATTTGCTGGCAAAGAAAAAAGACATTGAAGATTAGTCCACTGCAGGAAATTTTTGTTACTTTACGTAATGTAATTTAGTGGTCGTCTCTTTCTTTTAATGTGCATATAAAGTCATGGAAGCTCAATCAAGTTGATCACGTAAATTAAATTACAAATCAGATTAAAAGTTTATTTCTATTGGAATTGACAATTGAGTCATATGGGCATAATTGGGTTCTCGAGATGAGCTTATAATGTTATTCTATATCCTCGTTGCTACCAGACCTGGTCCAGGATAGAATATAAGAAAAAACATGGGCTTCTTCAGCCCTAATGTCTATATGAAATTTATTCGTTAGGATAATGCTCTTCAGGTGCACTGTTCGGAACTTTTGAGCTTAAATACTGGTTATACTGAATTTTAATAAATCAATATATAATAGGCTTTTTTTGGCGGGATACATAACAGAAGGATTATCAATAGTAATCCAACCCCTCACTGCCAAATCAAACGGCAAAGGAGATCACCATATATATATATGGAAAAGCCGAAAAGGTCTTCGTTGGTTTCTGATTGATTATGCTTTACTTGTCAACCCTCTATTTCTCGTTTCCAGTGGTGGCTTTTTAATTGTTTTTTTTAAGGAAAAAAAATGGCTCTTCAATTGTTCTTATACAGGAGCTTTGGATTTAGGTTTTTTCATGGAGGTGGAATTGAGAATTGAGAGACTCACTGCTTGAAAACAAACAAATTAATCAACTAACACCTTTGGTCGGGTCATCTTCATCTAAACGCACATGCAATGGCTTCATCTACAAATCCGTAATTGCAACTTCATCAACAATATCTCCAACTCATTAAATGGTATATATAATCTCAATTTCTCTACTCTTTATGTATCTGATGCGGTTTTATAATCTTTGGCAGAAATTTGATGTTTTGCATGCATATTTTTAACTCTGGAATCCACCCCTTGAAATTAACATTTGGTTCCAAAACTAGGACGTTGTAATGTTTCACCTACTTAAACGCGGTCTCGAAGTTATAATGGATTATATACTTCACTGGACTCGTCATATTGTATATAGTTGCGTACTGTGTACTATCGTCTTTCTCAAATTGTCCAATATTACTACGAAGGGAAGTGCCAATACAATAGAAAATGGCCAATAATGACATGTGGGGAACATGTAGTCTGATGAGCAGTAAATGGGAAACTTATTTTGCTGGGTGCACAAATATTTTCGTGAATTGTGTTAGATATGGAAACTTGTCAAATTTATTTCTCCAGTGATTCCCATAAGATTCCGTAGAATATAAATTCAGTATGTGTACGTAGTAAAAAAAAAGTGTACGTAGTGCCAAATCTTACGGCCGACGAATACCATTAATTAATTAGCCTATTGTTGCGTTGTAGATTTTTAACCAAGTAATTATGTAACTCGTTTGATTAATTAGGATCAAACGCACCAACCACATTTGATCACTTTGTTATAAGTTCGTACATTTTTTTGCAGCTACTACATATAGAAGCTAACGGGGTGTGATCCTACAAGAGGAAAGACCTATGAGAATACATTGATCAACGGCCCATGATCCGGATATTTATATATTATTCATAATATGCGATTACGTTATGATCTAGGTACTCATGTGACCATCAATGACTAAAATCTTATCTTGCTTAAAATATTTGATTTAACAAATTAAACAAAATTCAAGAAAGAAGTAAAGACAATGACCTCGGCACATACTAGAATTAGCTCCTAAGAGAACCACGAGGAGCCTGCACGGACCGATCACGAGTCTCTCGACGGTGAATAAGCCACGACTTCAGTCTCCTTCAGTTACCAATGTGGCGCTTCCTACACCAAACACGTGTCATCATCTCCTTCTCCCTCTCGAACGCGCGAGCTCTTTAATCCTCTTTGTAATTAATTGTCCATCTTCCGCTATAATAGTCTCTTCTCCTTCTATTGCCTAGTCACTCAGTTACTTTTCTTTCTTGTGCTCTCACTTGCGTACACTCATACATGCCCTCTTTCTCCCCATTGCTCGACTTTGGTGGTCAGTGAGAGAATCATAGGTCCATAGTATATAACCGCGGGAGAAAATGGGAAGAGCCCCGTGCTGCGTGAAGGTCGGAATAAAGAGAGGGCGGTGGACGGCAGAGGAAGACCAGATTCTCTCCACCTATATTCAGTCCAACGGGGAAGGCTCTTGGAGATCTCTCCCCCAAAATGCTGGTAATAATATATTTACACATTTTTTTCTACCAAATAATATATAGAATACAAATACAACAATATTACCATGCATATGTAATTGTAACACGAAGTCATCACGAACGTCAATCTATGACATTGTGCTAGAGTGAAGAGAAGTGATCGTAGCTCTTCTCGTAACCTTCGTGCAATTTATGGAGTTAGTCTCTGTGTCTAATTATACTTTTAGGATAAAATTTAGCAAGGTTAGAAGTCTAATATCAACCCTAATCTCGTCTCGATTTCATTTCAGTCTTTTTGGTTATTTGTCACAGTCACGGTGGGTTGTGATTGTACATATATAAAGTGCCGCCAAGTGTATGCTTAGAGATTAACATGATTACCAAAAAAAAGAAGTGTATGCTTAAATTATAAATATATATCGTTATATAGTATATTCTGTCTGTTTGTATATCATTTTGATAATCATATCAAAATCACACGACTAATTTTCATTTGATCGCCAACTCGCTTTTAATACTGCATTAAATAATTAATTAATGAAGTAGTTGAGATCTTTTGTAGTTGTGTATGCCTAATTGCCTATGATATACAAGTACAATTATCAGAATGCGGAGCTGTCTTATATCAGATCCCATAAATACATATTTCTTTTCCAGAAATAAAAAATCACATGCTTTTTAAAAATGTGTGCTAAAAACAAACAAACAGAAGGATAGCTTCGACGTTAGCTATATATGAATCTATGTATTATTACTTTGTTGATGATGTTTACTTTATTTTGTAAAAAGGATTAAAAAGGTGTGGAAAGAGCTGTAGATTGAGATGGATAAATTATCTTAGATCTGACATCAAGCGTGGGAACATAACCCCAGAAGAAGAAGAACTCGTTGTTAAATTGCATTCCACTTTGGGAAACAGGTACTGTACTATTTTAGTAATTTCCACGTTTTTTATAATGATTTCTGTGCACATATAATAATATGATTGCACATCGATCAAATAAGTAAGGCTCAACTGATGCTATTCTATAATTTAAAGATTTATTTGTTTGTGAGCATTTTCCTGTGGTCGGGAATTTACAATTACAGCAGATTACAAAAGTTATCGTTGTCTTGGTGCTTTCGTGACCTTTATAGTTTTAGTTGTTGGTTGTCATAACTTTGTATATTTGAGTTGAGACAGACTAAATATACCTTCCCTACAAAAATATGTTAAGTTACATCAATTAAATAGTATCACAAAATTGTAAACTACTTATCAATACAAATATATAATTGAAGATCAGATAATATAACTGATATCATCATTATTAATTTAACTTCAGTTCGATGATAGTGATACAGATCTATATTTGTTTCCCTCTCTTCTATAAGTTGATAAAGTAACATTAAAAAAATGACAATGCTCGAGTCATTCCACTCATTTATAATATGTTATTGCTATTTATTGTGAAACCTAGGTCCAGAAGCATGGTTAGGTCAGAAATCATATCAACTTCAAAACTGTTGTGGCTACTATACTCTATTGATTCCAATCGGGCCACGAAGTTCTCCTTATTCCCGGGAAAATATTTAATTTTTCAAAATGTTGATAGAGCGTTGTTTTTAATGTAGGTGGTCACTTATTGCTAGTCATCTACCAGGGCGAACAGACAACGAAATAAAAAATTATTGGAACTCTCATCTCCGCCGTAAACTCCACAACTTTATCATTAGGAAGCCGTCGATCTCTCACGATGTCCCCGCCATAATCATGAACATTCCAGCGGCGTCACCGCGTCCACCATCAAAACGAAGACCAGGGAGAACCAGTAGATCCGCCATGAAACCCAAAACTCCAAAGACGAAAAGAATGTCTGCACCGCCAGAGCCAGAAGCCGACGTAGCGGTTAAAGCGGTGGCGGGAGAAGAAGCATTAATGATGGAGTTAAGTGGAGCCGAGGCTGAGCTAGGACCATGTGACTACTATGGAGCCTGCCACGAAGGAGGAGATTTGTAAATAACACACGAAAATATGGCTGAAAGTTGTTGTTCTGTTCATTGATTTACTTGTGTATATATACAACATATTGTTCACCGACATTAGGACTATATTCTCCTACGTTACATCATTATCTCTAATTAACTCAAGTATATCCAAATATATTAGTTAATCACGTCATTATCCCAATACTCCCCCTCAAGTTGGGAATATGAAAGTTTCTTACTCCCAACTTGAACAGCAAGAACTCAAACTGAACTCTTCCCAGTGCCTTTGTCAACACGTCTGCAACTTGCTCCGTAGTCTTCACATGAACTGTTTCCAAAGTTCTATCCTGTATAGCGTCACGTACTTGATGACAATCCGACTCAATATGCTTCGTCCTTTCGTGGAAAACCGGTTTAGCAGCTATATAGATAGCTGATTTGCTATCACAAAACATTGTCGTAGGTCTGTACTGCTCAGCACCCAAGTCACTCAACAATCGGCGAAGCCACTTGACCTCTCTTGTAGCCTGAGCCATGGAACGATACTCTGCCTCAGCCGAAGAATGGGACACTACCCCTTGTTTCTTCGTTTTCCATGACACTGGTGAGCCTCCTACAAATGTAACATAAGCACTCAACGATCTCCGTGTTAGTGGACACGCAGACCAGTCTGCATCGCAATACACGGACAACCTTAGATCATTCTTCGAACTCAACATAATCCCCTGTCCTGCCGTCCCTTTAAGATACTTCACAACTCGTAGAGCAGCTTCCCACTGCATCTCCCTCGGAGCTTTCATGAACTGAGAGAGAATATGCACCGAATATGATATGTCTGGACGTGTGATCGTCAAATATATCAGACGTCCCACTAACCTCCTATACTTCTCAGCATCTCGTAAAAACGGACTAGCATCCAACGCCAACTTGTGTTGCTGCTCCATAGGAGTTGCCACTGGTTTCGAACCTAGCAAGCCTGTGTCTGCAATCAGATCCAAAGCGTACTTTCTTTGAGTCAACATGAACCCTTCTTCACCTCGACCCACTTCAATACCAAGAAAATACTTTAGTTTCCCCAGGTCCTTCATATGAAAACACTTGCTCAAGTATTCTTTAAACTTGTCCACAACCTTCTGATCATTGCCACATACCAACAAATCATCAACATAGATCAGCACTCGCAATTCAATCCCCTTTGCTGAATACACGAACAACGAATAGTCAGCATATGAGTGCTTAAAACCGTATTTCTTCAGTGCGTCAGTCAACTTTGAGAACCAACATCTTGGAGCCTGACGCAAACCATATACTGCCTTATGCAATCTGCACACTTTGTTGGGATCAGAACATTTAAATCCTTGAGGAAGCTTCATGTACACCTCCTCCTTGAGCTCACCATGCAGGAAGGCATTGTGCACATCCATTTGGTGCACAATCCACCCCTTTCCAGCAACTACTCTCAACAAACTTCGAACTGTCGTCATCTTTGCTACAGGAGCAAATGTCTCCTTAAAGTCTCTGTTCTTCACTTGTCTGTTTCCCAATGCCACCAACCTAGACTTTGGTCTTTCCATTGTACCATCTGCGTTATATTTATACTTATAAATCCACATATTGCCAATAGCTTTCTTCCCCGGAGGCAGGTCTACTACACTGAAGGTTCCATTTTCTTCAAATGCTACTATCTCCTTTTGCATAGATTCTCTCCAAATCTTCTGCTGAACTGCCTCCTTATAACTTCTCGGTTCTCTTTCATTTGTGATCGCCGCCAAGAAAGTCTTATGAGCTGGTGAAAAACGTTCATCAGAAATATAATTCTCAAGAGGGTAAGGTGTGCTACCTGAGATCGTCGACGAAGGCTCTGATTTGAGCTTAGGAGCAGGCGTGTGCTTGTGAGCGTGAGGGGGTGATTTTTCTTTCAAGTAACGAGCATTGTAGCTGACATAGTCTCTCAACTTTACTGACGGTATTTTCTCTCTGCAGCCTCTACCCATTTCAGGTTCTGTAACAACTTCTTCGACGTTTAAATTGACTGCAGCTTGCTCAGTGCTAGATTGATCACCATTACCAGCAGTGTCTGAAGTCAAACCAGCACTAGGAACCATTTCTGGAGTGGGCTCTGTAACTTCTCCCAACTGTGATTCACTAGGCATCTGGAGCACACTCCCCCTGTCCTCCACTGGACCATTTATCAACCAATCATCATCTGGTCCTCCTGTTGTTGCAGTATGCTCTACATCCGCAACAGACTCTTCCTTATACGGGAACTTGTCTTCTATGAAACTTACATCTCTGGAGACAAGAAACTCATTGTTGTCTAAATCATATACTCTCCAAGCTTTCTTCCCAAATGGATATCCAACAAAAACACATCTCCTGCTTCTTTCTCCAAACTTATTCTTGTCTCTGTCCCGCCTGTGTACATAACACAGTGATCCAAACACGCGCAGTGTCTCATACGGCGGCTTTGTCCCAAACAACTTTTCATACGGCGAGCTCCCTTTTAACACCTTTGTCGGAGTCATGTTGATCAAGTGAGTTGCCGTAGAAATAGCCTCGCCCCAAAACTTAACAGGCATGTTAGCTTGAAACAACAAAGCTCTTGCCACATTCAATATGTGTCTGTGTTTTCTCTCTACTCTCCCGTTTTGTTGTGGTGTGTCTACACAACTCGTTTGGTGCACAATTCCTTTGTCTTGAAAGAACCCTCCTAGACACATGAACTCCGTGCCATTATCACTCCGGACCTTTTGAATAGAAAGATTAAACTGTGTTTCTGTATAAGTACAGAAACGTTGCATCACATTCTTGACTTCTGATTTTGTAAGCAACAAGTACGTCCATACAGCTCTACTAAAATCATCCACAACTGTAAGGAAATACACTGCTCCGCATGATGCAGGAACACGATATGGACCCCAAACATCCACGTGAACAAGCTCAAAACACCGTTTCGTTTTATTGATACTATCAGGAAAAACATCTCTTGTCTGCTTAGCTCTAAAACACACGTCACAAGGACTAGAACAAGCTTTATTCAAAACACCAGAAACCATTGGTAAGGAAGAAAAAATCGCAAAAGCTGGATGCCCAAGTCTTCTGTGCCACAAGAGTTGATCCTTGCTTCCATCAGCTCTGTTAGCCCGTCCAACTCTCACATCCTTAAAAAAATACACCCCATCACGCTCTTCACCTGCTCCAATCAGAGTCTTCGAAGAACGGTCCTGCAACACAACGATCGTATCAGTAAACAGAGCAAAACAGTTGCTGTGTTTCAACAACTTTGATACTGAAATCAACGTGCAATCTAACTTAGGCACAAGCAACACATCCTTGAGGGATATCTTATCAGTAAGTATCATATTCCCCATCTGATACGATGTAGATGTACCACCATCTGCGAAACCCACAACACACGGTGGTGTCTCTCTCACATCGACTAGCTGACTTATGTCACCAGTCATATGGTGTGATGCTCCCGAGTCTATTATTACATCACCAAGGCTCTTACCCGACAACTTCTCTGATTGACCACTTGACTTGCCCTCATTGATGATCTGAGTAATTGCCTTCCAGCGTGCGAGTCGGTCGAATTCCCGTCTTTGTAAGAATTGGTAGCTGCGCGATGTTGCGACCCTCGTCCTCCTCTTCCATAACTGGAACTTCCACGACCTCTGCTACTACCTCTTCCTCGTCTCTCGTTAGTCCATTCAGGAAAGCCGATAATTTGCCAGCATGTGTTCTTCTCATGTCCAGGCTTACCACAGTTAGAGCACACGCGCTCTCTTCCTCTGTTTCCAGAGTTGTTGTTCTCTGTTCTTGCACCATGTCCTGTAGAATCTCTTGTCTCGCGTTCCTCAGTTTGAACTTCTCGTCGAGACACAAAGCCTATCGCCTCTTGCGGAGCTGCCTCACGAGATTTAGCTGAACTCAACCGTGCTTCTTCACGGATCACCTTAGCATAAGCTTTTCCCAAGTCTGGTAACTCATCAGCCTCGATGATGGCCGTCACTACATTACCAAACCTCGACTCATCCAATCCCATAATGAATTGATGCACTCTCTCATCTTCTCGTTCTTTCTCATAAACAGCAGCCGCAGAACAGGAACACGCTGGTGGTGGTTTGTAAGTCTGCAACTCCTCCCACATCATCGCCAATCTTCCGTAATAGTCTATCACTGCTTCACCGTTTTGTCTACATGAAGCTAGCTGCTCCATCAGCTGATGAATACGTACCTTGTTTCCTACCTCGAATCTCTTCTTCAAGTTCTCCCAAAGCTTGTGAGCTTCGGTGATGAAAGTCACAGTCGATCGGACTCTCGGTTCTATTGAAGATCTGATCCATCCCACTATCATTGAGTTTACACTCAACCACGACTCCAAATCCGGGCTATCTTCCATCGGTTTTGGCAAGGTTCCATCTACGAACCCGTGTTTCTTCTTTGCTCTTAGAGCATTCATCATCTCCATGGCCCATTCGTTGTAATTGTCTCCCTTCAACTGGACAGACGTAATCAACGCACCAGGGTTATCTGACGAGAACAAGGAGTACGGCGTCATTGTTCTCGAATCATTCTGCTTTGCCACTACTTGTTTTGACTCGTCTGTATCACTCATCTTATTCACGTAAATTTGCTAAACGATTTTTATGTTGATCGTTGCTCTGATACCATGTAAATAACACACGAAAATATGGCTGAAAGTTGTTGTTCTGTTCATTGATTTACTTGTGTATATATACAACATATTGTTCACCGACATTAGGACTATATTCTCCTACGTTACATCATTATCTCTAATTAACTCAAGTATATCCAAATATATTAGTTAATCACGTCATTATCCCAATAAGATTGTTGCAATAATAATCTCATGAGCAGTAACGGTGACAACGTAGTTTTGTCGTTTGATGATGACATCATGGATCTTTTCTTGGACAAGGCAGATCCAGGCAACGTGTTCACTTCATTTGGTGGTGACTCAGAGTTCAGTCATTTAGGGGATTCTGAAGTAGCCAATGGGCTCTCGGAGACTCCGAACCAAAGGAATCTCGACTGTCTTCAGTCTTGTCCGTCGGTCGAGTCTTTTATTAACTATAAGCATCAAGTTACGGATGACTTTATTGATTGGGAAGAAGGTAATAGCATTGGTGGTCTTTGCAAGGATAACGAGAATTCTGATTCAATAGTGTCGTGGCTTTTGGACGGTGATGATGACACAACTGAGAAAAGTAACTGCGAGAACTTTGGAGAACCGTTGGATCATGACGACGAAAACGCACTGGTCGCTTGGCTTCTGTCTTGAAGTCTGAAGTCTTTTGTAATTGCAGTTTGAAACATTCTACGTGATGTCATATCATCGACGTATGCGCTTATCCTCTTTCCTTGTATGGTTTGTTTTTCAAAGTTAGGGTTTGTTTTTGCTAGCCGTAGTTAATATATATGTATGTGTGTATATAATAAAACGAGGGAGTTTTCGCAAGGTTAAAAAAAACTTATCAAGTCTGGTGGTAAACGGCTTGCAGCCATGCCCCCGGGTTCGACTCGCACTGGCCACCAGGGAATTTACATGCGGACTTGCTCTGGCGTCCGAGACCGAAGACCGTCACCCGGCCATGACCCACTCTCGGTGTCGCGTGCCATTCCGACAGGTTGGTCTACATTACGGCCGTGGTGGAATCTCGTTATCAAAAAAAAACTTATCATCGTTATAAAAAATGAACCTGATTTTATATTCTTGACTTAGTACCTTTTCCACTTCCATGAAATTAATGAAGAGGTACGAAATGTAGGTGTACATTTATGTGGACTATGTATTTCGACCAACTTTAAAAACAGGAAATTAGCTATAAAATTTCAAATACCCTAACTGTCGGAAATAAAATTTAAAATTTAATACAGGACTAGAGGATATAATTAATTGTCTACATGATTTCATGTACTGTTATATATCAAGATCCCATTTTCTACATTTCACTTTACCCCCCAAAAAGATCTCATTTTACTTCCCTTTCTTTTATGTGTTCTGCGAGCAAAAAAAAATTAGAAGTTGAAATTTTGAATATAAGCAGTTCTGCATAAAAGAAAGGAAAGTAAAACAGTTGTTTTCTTTATACATCTATATTTTTCTTTGTTTTCTAAGCATTTTTTCTTCTTCTTTTAGTCTTTTTTTATGTTATGTCCCGCTATGAAAATATTATGTTGGTGAATGTAACGAAGAAACTTTACTTACTAGCTGGTATGGCTTATATGAGTAACACCAAGCACAATGTTCAAAACACACCAGAAATATTGAAAACGATACGTGTTCTTCTTCCTATTCCTTACTAGCTAGTACGGTTTACTTGTATAACACAAGTAGACTGTTCAAAACATAAATGTTAAATTGTGGACTGGAGGAATGAGTATTAAAAGTACTCAACACTTAATACTCATAGTTAGTTATACTATGATATATAGTTTTTAAATAATGAACAAAGATATAAAATGGCTAAAACAGTTTTAAAATTATTAAGGTTGGTTATCTTTTATATGTTGTACACAAGTACAATTGTGTCCAGAACAGAATATATACAAATACAATCTCCTCCTACCTTTCTTCTATAGAATTAAAAGCCTAAATGCTTTCCTCAGGTGAGAAAACTTGCAAGGCTTGTTTACTTAAACCTAGATTTCAAATATTAAATATCCATAGAAAGCTTATTGAGGCCCAAACGAAACAGATTCGTTTGTTGGTCGATGACTATTAATACGACGCCGTGCTTTTTTTTTTTTTAAAGACTTTCTCATGTCTTTTTGTCCGAGAAAGATGGGGAGGGAGAAACCAAACATGATCCGACATGTAAACAAAGCCACGTAGTAAGAACTATCGATCGCCGTTCGTTAATAATGCGTGATTAAACCGACGAACCGAATCACGCCATGTCATTATTTCTCTGTATCTTCTTTTCTAAGGGAAAAATGATGAGCAACATTTAGCAGAGATAGTAGCTGAGCTACCTAGTAGAGATGTCAATTGGGTTGTCCGGATGGAATTGGGCGTGTTCAGATGGGCTTTTTTTTTCTGGACGTTTTTGGTCTTGGTGTCCAAATAGCACCATGTCCAAATAGTCCATATCCAAATAGGACCATGACCAGTTGGATTGTCTATGGAGTTCAGACATCCATTTAATGTAAAAAGTCTATTTTTCAATTTTAAAAATATATAGATTCTAAATTTCATATATAACAAAAAGATACTTAGATTTAAACTCTATGTTTTAGACAAAGGTACTTAAGTTTAGGTCTGGACTCCATAGACAGTCCAACTGGTCATGGTCCTATTTGGATAAACTCTATAATTAAAATATCCAAAATTTTCGGATCTGGGTCGGACTCGGGTATTTAGGATCTAAAAAAAAATACTCAAATACAAAAAAGTTATTAACATTATTTAAAAGTTACACAAGTAAAAGAACTAGAAAAACAAGGAAATTTAAATATAAGGTTTCGTAGAGTGAAACCTTATATTTGAGGTTTCACTGTACAAAACCTTAAAATTTAAGATTTTAAGATTGTTTTTGGAGTGCACAAAACCTTATATTTGAAATTTTAACGAGGTTTTTGGAGATGCTCTAAAAGTCTTTTTCTTCTTCTCAGTTCTTATAAAATTCCTTATGTGAGTTGCAATTGTTTGAGTACCCAAATAGCATGGAAAAGCATTTCTTTACAACTACATACCTATGATACTTATATGAACCAATAAAATTGTTCTTTCCTTTTTATATCAATCATAATATCATATAACACAAAAGCTCATGGACCAAAACACATGGTTTTAGACGTTATAGTCCCCACTTCAAAGGCCTAGGGAATAAAACTCCCCAACAATAAAAAGTGCAGTTCACATGAGAGGGGGAGCAAAAAAAGAGATCCAACGCTCACGATTCGTTCAGGTCAGGGGGGAGGTTGAGGGGTATTACAAAACATATTTAATGCAACCAGCAATCATCTCGCTGTAATCGCGCATCTCATTGCGTTTTTTTTAAATGAATTTGTTTAACCAAAAAAGTTGATACTAACGAAGTCTTTGTTCTATGCTGCTTGCTGCTTCTTAAATATGAGTGTTGACTTTCCATTCTGGACAATATCATCATTTCATTGTTTTGTCGGATGAGAAACTCATAAGCTTACTAATTTTAATGTTTTCATACGTGAACCGTTTTAATTAATTATTTCGGGATAAATAAAAGGATAATATCGCATGTGATATTTTACGTAATCGAATATGCATTAACGATCCGTGCTCTTTATAAACAAACCCAAAAAAGTCTCCCTCTCTCTAACTTAAACTCTCCACTGCTCACTCTTTCTCTCTCTAGATCTATAGCTTACACATACATCGAGAGAGAGTGTGATGGAGATAAGGTATTGGCGGAGGTCAAGAGGATACGAAAGGCTAGATGGCTCGGCAAATAAGTCGAACTTGGATCCGACCCGGAAGAGACGGTTTTGGAGGAGGATCAGGATAGTGCCGAAGCTGAGGGTCTTGAAAAAGACGTCGCCTAAGAAGTTTTTAACGCGGCTTCGGGATTCTTACGTCAATATGATGCTGCGCGTCGCCAGTTCTGGGGCTAGTCAATATGGGTACCGGTCGAGTTTAGCATCGAGGGAGTATGATGAGAAGAAGCTGGTGGAGATTTACAAATCCATGTTGATGGCACAGAGGACTCTCGTTCACCGAGATGTACCTAAACCTTGCTCTGATTCTATTGTACTCTCACCGCTTAGGTGAATACATATGTGGATCATCCATCGATGTTAAGAGTTGTGATTGTGATCTGTGTTAAACTTACATTTACATTCCAGAAACTATAAAAATAATAATTAAAAAATATAGTGGATCCAAGTTCCAACCCTCTTTTTTTTTATAAAAAAACATATGGTTTGCATTTTCGTCTTAACTTCTAGCTACATTTTTTTTCCTTTTTTAATATTCTTAGTTCACGGGGGCGGATTGGCATGGAAGAATATTCAAACGTAATAACATTGAAATAAATGTATTATATGGTTGACTATTTGTTTGCTCGAGCTTTGTAATCGTATCTTTACTTGTGTGTGGTTATGATCTTGTGAAACGAGCAATTTCACATGTTACAAGAAGGTGACGCTGTACAAAGCAGCGAGTCTATCAAAGCCGTCACTGCTTACCTCATTCATATACAGCGAGTCACTGATTTTGTGAATCGTGTTAATTAGGCCTACTGACTACTGTTAATATTATTCAGTAGTAATCTAATCATCGACGTTCTAGTTTGGATTCTACGTGGCCCATGTTAACTAGAAGGGGCCAGGCTTGGAAGTACCATGCTCGAGTGAGGTCCATAAAGCCAAGTCACATCTCAAAAGAGAGAAAAAATTAGTAGTATTGCATAAAATGGGAATGGGAATGGGAATGACGGGATGGTGATGGGACCATAGTTAGGTGTTTTGGTTGGTCTAATTCGTCTGGCTGAGAAGGAAAGTATATATTTTTTATGAGTAATTAGCAGCTAATTGGTTGAAAGAACCAGAGCCAAGTAAAAAATTAAAACATTTTTTAAAAAGTTAATATAATGGGAAAAGAGCCAATTAAAAAAGGGAGGAAAATATTGAATTTAGTAATCGTCACCCTCCCTCCCTCCCTCCCTCCCTCGTGCGTAAACCAAAAAAAAACACAAACACGGCCTGTCTGTCTGTTCTGTTTTTCTTCGATTCTCTTCAGATTCATTTAACTCCGTTGACTTGAATCATCATCAGAGCGAGCGTAAGAGAGGGATAGAGGAAATAAGACCGGGGACTCTTGACTTGACATCATTCTCCCTCGGCCATGCGACGCTCGTTCGCCGGCAAATCCCTCTCGAGAGAGGAACCACCATTTGTGTCGCAGCTATTCTTCTTCCATAAGGCCCCTCTTCGTTGTTCAGATCCGAGATATGTCCTCTAATTCTCATCCTCCTAATTCCACCAATGTCCTCTGTAATGCAGCCGCTGGTGCTGCCGCCGGTAAATTCCCTGATCTACTTACGAAATTGCAGTTTCTGCTCTCGAAAAAACTTAATCTCGATTACGAAGCTGAATACTTTTTTTAAAAAAAAATTTTGGGGTAGGGGTAGTTGCGGCAACGTTTGTGTGTCCTCTTGATGTTATAAAAACGAGATTTCAGGTCCATGGCTTGCCTAAGCTTCCTCATCCCAACATCAAAGGTTTCTCCTTTTTCCTTTATTTCTTGTCCCATAACCAAAAGTTTTCCATTGCTAAATATGTTATGTTTTCTTGTGCCTTTTGGTTGGTCAGGTAGTGTAATCGTTGCTAGTCTTGAGCATATTTTCAAGCAAGAAGGGATGCGTGGCTTATACCGCGGTCTTTCCCCTACCGTCATGGCTCTTCTCTCCAATTGGGCGGTGAGTTAGTTAGTTAGTTCACACTTGTTCTACTACGTCTTTGATCCTTGCTTGTTCTAAACAAGTTGTAAGTTTTCTTTCTTTTGCAGGTTTACTTTACAATGTATGACCAGCTCAAGAGCTTTTTAATTTCTAATGGTTAGTCTTTTATAGCTTTATTTTACTTGTTTCTGCTTCTGGTTTTCTTAATCCACAATTGGAGTTAATCTTCTCTGCTGTTTGCACATGCATTAGATGAGGATCACAAACTAAGCGTTGGTGCTAACGTAATGGCTGCCTCTGGTGCTGGAGCTGCAACCACCATTGCCACTAATCCTCTTTGGGTTGTCAAGACTCGTCTTCAGGTCCGTTTCTTCTTTCTTGGCTTTGATTTATGCAATCAAGCAAAAGGAACGTTAGTTAGTCACACATCTTCCCCGCCTAGCAATGTGGGGGTTACGATAAGAATTTTTTTGTTTTTTGTTTTGTCTTTGATTCCTCTTTCAGACACAAGGAATGAGAGCGGGAGTGGTGCCATACAAGAGTACACTGTCTGCTTTAAAAAGAATAGGTTACGAGGAGGGAATCCGCGGACTGTACAGTGGACTTGTGCCTGCACTAGCTGGTATCAGTCACGTTGCCATTCAGTTTCCTACTTACGAGATGGTCAAACTCTACTTGGCCAAGAAAGGTATAAAACTAACTTTATTATCAACTTTATATATTTGTGGAGGAGATAAACTAAGAATCTGTGAAACCCAACAGGTGATAAATCAATGGATGATCTGAATGCTCGTGATGTAGCAGTTGCCTCTTCAATCGCAAAGATATTTGCTTCCACGTTAACCTACCCGCACGAGGTTGTGCGAGCAAGGCTTCAAGAGCAAGGACACCACAGTGAGAAACGTTACTCGGGGGTAAGAGATTGCATAAAGAAAGTGTTTGAGAAAGATGGTATTCGTGGGTTTTACAGAGGATGTGCTACTAATCTCCTGAGAACAACACCTGCTGCAGCTATTACATTCACTAGCTTTGAGATGGTTCACCGTTTCCTGGTTACTCACTTGCCTTCTGAGCAAAGCTCTATACTTTAGGTTGTTTTTTTTTTGATGATGATGATGACGACTAGATGTGTGGTTTGAGTGAGAGGTAGACATGGTTATTTATATTTACACAGTTCAAAAGGTTTCTCTCCTTTTTGGAAGGGAGTTCGTTTTTAACATAACATTTGACTTTTTTATATTATTTGGTAGAGAGAGTTTGAGTTTGTGGTGGGCTCTCTCGGTGGCCATGATCGTCGAGCAGCTAGCTTGGCTTCGTGTTGTTACCAAGGGAACGGTTTACTTTATATTAAGCTTAACATAGACAAAAAAACTAGAAAGTTTTGTACTGCTGTAAAAGGGAAAAACTATTTACCATCATTGACCAGAAAAATAAAAAAAAATTATAGTTTATAAAAATGGACCAACCAAGTTGAGTTGATTCGTTGAAGCTTATATTATAATAAATTTGCCCTATCTATCTTTTCTCTCTGCAACGAGATCGGTCGTCATTTCGAAACACTCACCTCCACCTTCTCGTCTCCCAAAGGTTTTTCTTTTACGTTTACAGATTCGTTAAATCCTAGTCCGCGTTCTTCCGATTTTAGAAATGCCTAATTTGATGATTCAGTGCAGTGGTACTGTTAGGTAGAAGAACCCACATGGCGATTTACGTCGCGTCACGGCGGCTATCAAGCGGAACAGCCGGGGCGACGCTGCGTGCTATGAGATCTTATTCAACGTCATCGTTTAGGGAGGAGAGGGACACCTTCGGCCCCATCCAAGTTCCTTCCGATAAGTTAGGGGATCTCATCTTTTTTGAATAATTTCCCACATAAAAGGCTAAAGGCTACTTCTTATTATTGATGCTTTGCTTTTTTTTGTGTCAGATTGTGGGGAGCCCAGACGCAGAGATCTCTTCAGAACTTCGAAATCGGTGGTGAGCGCGAGCGTATGCCCGAACCTATCGTCCGCGCTTTTGGCGTCTTGAAGAAATGCGCTGCCAAGGTAACCTCTAATCTAATGGCGGTTTTGAGGATTTTGCATCTAATTGCGTTCTCGTTTTACTGAGTGATTTAGGTAAACATGGAGTATGGACTTGATCCAACGATTGGGAAAGCGATTATGGAAGCTGCTCAGGAAGTAGCTGAGGGAAAGCTCAATGATCATTTCCCCCTTGTTGTTTGGCAAACTGGTAGCGGCACTCAGAGTAACATGAATGCTAATGAGGTACTTTCTCTTCTTGCCACATCTCATTTTCTAGTGCTCGTGGTGTACAAATACAAGGCAATTGTCTTTTATGTTTTGCTCTTAAATTTTCTGCAGGTGATTGCTAACAGAGCAGCTGAGATTCTTGGTCGCAAACGTGGTGAAAAATGTGTCCACCCTAATGACCATGTCAACAGATCTCAATCCTCTAACGACACTTTCCCTACTGTAACCACCCTTTTCCCTTTCAATTCCTTCCTCCCTGTCTAATTGTTCCTACTAATTGTGTATTATTGGTTTTGTCTCTTAGGTCATGCACATTGCAGCTGCAACCGAGATTAACTCAAGGCTCATCCCTAGTTTGAAAACTCTGCATACCACTCTCGACTCTAAGGTCCGACCTCTATTCTCAACTCACAGTTGCTTTGTAGACTTTTGCAATTTAAGGAACATCTTCTCTTCTATGCTTTGTTCATTAATTCAGCTTTTCTAGATCTATGTAGTCCCCTTCACACACCTGCTGCGTTTCTTAACTTTGCTCCTCTGTATTCTGAAATCTGTCTCGTTTTCTGGCAGTCCTTCGAGTTCAAAGATATTGTCAAAATTGGAAGAACTCACACTCAAGATGCCACTCCTTTGACCCTAGGACAAGAATTTGGTGGCTATGCTACTCAAGTATGTTGTTTGTTAGCAAAACTGAATATTCATGGCTGGGCACTCAGGATTTCTTTTCTAAAATTTTGGATCCTCATGAACGCAGGTTAAGTATGGACTTCATCGAGTCACATGCACTCTACCCCGCCTCTATCAGGTTTGGGAAACGATATATCTTTTGATTTCTCCTATTTTCCATTGAGCTCTAACTTGCCATAAATGTTTTGCCAGCTTGCACAAGGTGGAACTGCTGTTGGGACAGGATTAAACACCAAGAAAGGGTATATATCTCATTTTAGTATTTATTTCCATCCCGAGTTCATCTCCTCATAGTCCACTGCTGGTAATATCTGTTCAGGTTTGATGTAAAGATAGCTGCTGCAGTGGCCGAAGAAACAAACCTACCGTTTGTCACTGCAGAAAACAAGTTCGAAGCTCTGGTTAGCCTCTATACGTGATAAGATGCTTTTATATTATTGATATTTGAAACCAGTTTCTGAGTTTTTCTGCTTTTTTTCCAGGCTGCACATGATGCTTGTGTCGAAACGAGTGGGTCCCTTAACACAATCGCCACGTCGTTGATGAAGATTGCCAATGATATACGTTTTCTTGGAAGGTAATCTTCAGGGATTCGTTTCTTTTTTAATCTTTATTCAAGAGTTGCAATATGAATGTTCTTATGGGTTAAACATGTCTTTGTATAGTGGTCCAAGATGTGGTCTTGGTGAACTGGTTCTGCCTGAAAATGAGCCAGGAAGCAGCATTATGCCTGTATGAATGCACTCTTCCTTTATTTCTCTCTTTGTTATTAATTTATACTTAAATGAACTTTAATCGTTGTCTGTTCTGTCCATCTTAGGGGAAGGTAAATCCTACACAGTGTGAGGCCTTGACCATGGTTTGTGCTCAGGTAAGTTCTATTCATCAGTAGATTCTTACTGACACAGGAATCTAAATTGTTCCTGACTCGTTTGAGTTGCATATTACAAAAATTGCAGGTTATGGGCAACCATGTAGCTGTGACAGTTGGTGGGTCAAATGGTCATTTCGAATTGAATGTATTTAAGCCGGTGATCGCAAGCTCTCTCTTGCATGTACGTTAATGTCTCTCTCCCTTGTGCATCTATTTCTTATGAAAATGTACCAATCTATTAACCGATAGAACTTGCGTCTTTGACAGTCCGTCAGGTTGATAGCAGATGCTTCAGCTTCGTTTGAGAAAAACTGTGTGAGGGGCATTGAGGCCAACAGAGAAAGGATCTCAAAGCTATTGCACGAGGTATATAGGACTTCTTCTCATTAATTTACTGGTTTCGAAAATATCCACCAATATGAAAATGATTCTTTGCTTTTAATGTTTCTTTTTCTGGATCTGTAGTCTCTTATGCTTGTGACATCATTGAATCCGGTAAGTCTCCAAATGTTTAACTCTGCTTTTTTTTTTTTTACAAATAAATTTAACTCAATGCCATTGCCAAATTTTAAAAATCATTGTCTCCTTTTACCAGAAAATCGGATATGACAATGCTGCAGCAGTTGCCAAGAAAGCTCACAAAGAAGGATCTACATTGAAGGTAACACAACAAAGTCTATATGCTTCATCAGGAAATCAAACGTACTTGACAAGAGTTTAAAATTGATTTGCAAGAAGAGGTTATAAACAGTTTTCTTTTGTCTGTATCCTGCAGGAAGCGGCTCTAAAGTTAGGTGTTCTTACCGCTGAAGAGTTTGATACGCTTGTTGTTCCCGAGAAGATGATCGGGCCCTCCGATTGATGTTGAGCCAAAAGCTTCATCTGACATGTCTTATTCTTGTCAAGGTTGTAATGCCAAATAAGCAAATCCCGAAACTTTAATTCAAATTTTGCATTGGAAGGATTCCATTCTTGATGTATCAGTTTTTTTTTTGTTGAATAAAAGAGCAACTCTCTTCATGTTTTAGACCAAAAAAGAAAGAGTAGATAGTCATGTCAGGATGAAGGAAGGAGAAAACTGAATGCGTGTAGTATATGTTATATAAGGCAAGGCTGTGTTGGGTGTGATACGGGTGCTGGGGGTATGGGACTCGACGATGAGTCGACGCTTTATCGCTTTTTCCTCAGCTGCAAAATAGGCCCTTTGGGCTTTGAACAATGTCTAAGCCTGTTATGAATGAATTTAGTTTGCACAAAAAAAAAAAAAATTAGAATCCAAGTCAGGCGCAGTTGATAGAACCAATGAGGTTAAGTAAAAGTGGAGAGCTTCCATTTCGGGCGATCTCGCTGGGGAAATTTCCAAGAGTTACCATTCCAAATAGCCAAATTTTCCAGGAGGAATCGAGAGGAAACACCATTACCAGGTATAATTCTTAGCCATTGAGAAGCTACATATTTACTGTATCGAGTAAACTAGTTGCTTAAAAAAATTAATGTTCTCTTAAATTGTATTTATCATCCAAAGTACAAGATTATAAAAATAAAATAAATAATTTTAAAAGGAAAATCAAAAGGCTCTAGATTTTAATGTCGAAAAGACTCGACTCTGTCTAAAAGACTCTAGCCATTAGTATCGTACTAACAACGGTAACATTATTTTACCCAGTCTATATATATCTTTTTCTTCTTCATTTCAATCTAAACTACACAATCTAAACTACACAGTCTTCTTCTTCATTTCAATCTAAACTACACAGTCTACACTACACTCCATTACAATCCAAATGAGTTGGTCTTTGACCCCAATGCTTCGGTCCTGGGGACAGCAGCCAGCCAGAAACAATACTAGGTTAGCTCGTTAGTTACACAATATCTGTTAGTTTTATATTCTTTCTGACTTGTTTGATCTGATGATGTTTCAGTGATTTGAGAGTGGGAAGGAAGCAGAAAATCAAAGAAGAAGCAGGTTAAGATCACTTCGTTGAAATTCAGAACTGAGAGGTATGAGTTTCTCTGATCAAAAATATTGAAAAAAATATTTGTAGAAATTGAGTTTGTCCTGACGTTGGTTTGTGTTTTGTTTCTCTGCAGCAAAGAGTTAAGGTGAAACAGGAAGAAGTTTGCCGAGAAGATTCGAGAGATAACAGATGGTTGGACGAAAAGATGAGAATCTCCATTGCTCAAGGTATCTAATTTCATGTCTTTTTTTTTCAAATCTCTTTCTTTTTTTTGGGGGAGATTCTATATATACTTGGGTTGAAAAAGGAAGAAGCTTATGTGTATATTCATTGTGTGGAAACAATTAGAAACTAGCGTCCTATATCATTTGATTGATCGAGGTTATGTTCCATTTGAATTTATACTTATGAAATCACTTTGTTATTTCTATCAGTTCTTGGAAAATATTCTATATTTACTTAGATTGAAAATGGAAGAAGCTTTATGTATTCATAATGTGGAACATTTAGAAGCTAGCATCCTGTCAATGATCGTTAGAGACGTTAGGTTCCATTTGACTTTTACACTTATGAGATCACTTTGTTATTTCTATCAGTTCTTAGCAATTGCTTAGATTGAAAATGGAAGAAGCTTATGTGTATCTTCATAATGTGCAAACACTTGTGAGATGATTTTGTTATTCCTTATCAGTTCTTGGCAATATTCTATATTTTCTTAGATTGAAAATGGAAGAAGCTTATGTGTATATTCATAATGTAAAAACAATTAGGAACTAGCATCCTATCTATTTGAATGATTGTTAGAGAGGTTAGATTTTATTTGACTTTCACACTTGTGAGATCATTTTGTTATTCCTATCAATCCTTGGCAATATACAGTTTTTCCCCTTTTGTTTTCAATGTTTTAAAAAACAATTGCTTGTTTGCAATCATGTGATGATGATGTGTATGTTTGTTTGTTTCCGTGTAATCATGTGACGAGGAAGAAGCTTGTGAGTTTGCCGGCAAGAATGGAGATGGTCAGGAGGAGCTTGAGAGCTGATGGAGAAGAACAAAGGTTATGCTGTTGTGTGTTGTGGAAGCTGTTAAGGAATTTAAAAACCCCAAATGGTAAGCGTCTAACACTTTAGTATTTGATGCAGAGTTTGTGTATTTTTTTACATCGTATATTGATGATTCTCTTGGTCATTGGGTGAGACAGACTGCATATCATTGGGTAAGCTTTTCTTCTCCTTTAGTTTTGCCGCTTTTAAAAGTAGTATCCACATGGTGTGAATATGATCACGGGCGGGAACTGATTCTTTTTTTTTTTTTTTGGGTATGTATATCTGTGTAGTCCCTTATGCTTGTGACATCATTGAATCCGGTAAGTTTCCAAATATTAAAATCCACCTTTTACGAGAAAATCGGATTACAAATGAAGTTACACACACTTATACTAAGTTTTGGAATACTTGTCACCTTTTACCAGAAAATCGGATATGACAATGCTGCAGCAGTTGCCAAGAAAGCTCACAAAGAAGGATCGACATTGAAGGTAAGCACAACAAACTCTTTATGCTTTTTCATCCTGAAATCAAACGTACTTGAAAATTGATAAAGCTTCAGGAGTAAGCAGGTTCAGGGCTGTATCAGTAGTATGTTAGCAGTATATATGCTGCTCTATCTATATGGATTTTTTGAATCTTCAAGGACAGAGCATAAATACACTGATTCTAAACAGGACCTGGTTTGTTTCAGTTTGTTAAATCTAAGAGCTATAAATTTTATTCTACAGGAAGCGGCTCTGAAGTTGGGTGTTCTGACGGCAGAAGAGTTTGATACGCTTGTTGTTCCTGAGAAGATGATCGGTCCCTCTGATTGATATGTGTTGTTTTTTGGAGCCAAAGCTTTCATTGAGCAGTCTTCCTCTTCTTCTTCTTTAGGTTATTAATAAATGTGCAAATCCTGAAACTATAAATTTTAAAATATTCTAGGGAGGAGAGCAACATTGTTCCTCCGATTTTGGAGAGTTATCTCTCTTTTTATCCAATTATTTTTGTTGAAAAAAAAAATACGTACATTTGCTTGAGGGTTTTAACTTTTAACCAATGTTTTGAAAACCGCACCGGATACCGACTCGGTATAGCTACTGGTTGACTGGTTGGACCGGTTCAACCGGTCGAACCGGGTTTTATATCTATGAAACTTATATATATAATTATATATTTATATTATATGAACTTTACTTCTACATATAATACATTCTCTATTCTTTTTTATAATTAACTAAATATAAAAAAATAAACATAAATCTAACTGTATATATAATAAAATAAAACTGAATAGTGAATACTATGTAAACTAAAATTAATAAAATCATATGATTTACAATTAAAATTATCATATTTATTTATTTTTACAACTAAATCTCAAATTTATGAATATGGTAAAATAAAAATAGTATATGAAAGTCAAAAATATATTTTTCACATTGTTTCTTAAGAAAATAAAAATTAATTAAATAATGATAGTTGAACACTAATTATAAAATATAAAATTTTAGCTAATAATAATGGAAAACACTTAATTATATGTTAATTTTTATGAACCGGGTTTTAAAATTGACCCGGGTCATCGGTTTTACCGGTTTTACCGGTTTTACCGGTTTTACGGTTTTACAAATCCGGGTTTTAAAAGCAGAGCAGAACCGAGAGTCGAGCCGATTGGACCGGCCGGTCCGGTCCGGTTTTCAAAACACTGCTTTTAACAGAGCAAGTTGATTGGGACTTATGGATCCTTTGAATACTTTCGTAGATTATATTTTTGGGTTATATTAGCAGTCTTTGGGCCGTAAAGAATAAGATTTATGGGCTCTTTGCTGGGCCTTTAATGGAACAGAACTGATGACGTGGCAAAACGGGGACAGACACCTTCGAACCGTTGAAATCAAAAACCATGTTCGGCCCGCCAGAGAAGCCAACAGGTTTAGCAGCCGCCGTCACCGCTGATTCCATTCCCCAGAGACAATAATAACTTTATTGTCGGGCTGTGTTTAAAATAGTATTATCTGCGGAAATGAACGTACAACTTTTGTCTTCAGAACAAATAATAGTGTAATGGGTCACGTACAAAGGTGTTTAATGTTTTGAAACTTGAATTTATTTTTGTTTTAAAGAGAATCGGAGCTTAACATCTAAGATCGAGACAAAGTAACATTTTAACTGTTAATTTATTACACTTGAAATGATAATTTAAAACAAGAAGAATAACGAGAAGAAAGGAACAAATGATTGGATGAGCAAACCGGATGAATTCGAAGGGAGTAATAAACCGGGCAAGTAATTTAATTTATTAGTAGTACAGTACTAGTTATCTTGGAAGCTCCAGAGATTGCCAATGAGGTTTATTTGTTGAGGAACATCTTCCGTCGCAGATTGGCCGTCAAGATAAGGAATCTGATAGAATCTCATGTAATCCTCGTAAGCCATCAGCTCCTCCGACAACTGTTTGACTTCTTGGTTTTCCTTGTCGTCTTTGGGAGGAGGAGGAGGAGGAGGAGAAGGAGGATGAGACTGATAGCTAGCATTCATCAGATGATCACCACACACTTGTTTATTCTTGTTGTTGATGATGATGGAGTTTCTTGTGGTGGAATCGTCGTTTGGGAAATTGAGTTTGGCTTTACCACCACGAATTTGAATGGCTGCAGCGTCGTAGGCTCGAGCAGCTTCCTCTGCGGTTTTGAAAGTGCCAAGCCAGACACGAACACCTTTCCTCGGGTCACGAATCTCAGCAGCCCATTTGCCCCATGGCCTCTGCCTTATCCCTCTGTACATATTCTTCCTCTCTCTCTTCTTGCTTTTCTTCTTCTCAATCCCATCTTTTCTTTTTACCCCACCAACTATTCACATCGGCATAAAATAAATTACCCACTCATGAGACTCAGAGTATAACGGAAAACATGTGTCCATTAATTATCTACAAAAAAAAAAAGGGAGTGTAGGTACCTGAGCAGCCACGCTTCTCGATGGAGACAGAGCCTTTGTAGCCTAGTTGACTCGGATCTGGCTCAGCAAACGAAGGTCGTCTCAATGACAAGATGAAATCAGCAATGACAGCACCTCCACACATACTTCTTCTTCAAATCTAACGTATATGCCAACAGAGAATTAACTTCTTTCTAGGGCTTGACAGAACAAAAAAAAAAAAAGAAGAGAACTTGTTTATAGGGTTTATAGGAAAAAGATGAACCAAGGTTTTTCTTTGGAACAGAAACGACCGAATGATTCCTTGCTAAGAGGGAATTGGCTTCTTTTTATAGAGAGAGACAAGTCAGAGGAGGCTCTACACTGTTGCAGTTTTTTGCTTGACTACCAAGTTCTTCTAGAACTTTTTATTATTATTATATACCCCCACCCTACTTATTTTTCTTTTATAACGTAACCTTTTTGCAATCACCAACAGTGATCTAAATACACATACTTATCCCCAACAAAATTAAATTTATTTCATGTCTTTTTATTTGAGCAATGTACAAAATAAATTTATTTCATGGCTTGTGTTTTTAATAACAACATAAGTAGCCACAAAATTAAAAACAACATAAGTTTCCAAAAAAAAAAAAAAAAATCCGCAAAAGGCTCAACCCACAGTAGCCCAATTGATCGTTTGGCTGTTTACTATTGTTAAAAATTAATTGGGCTGACTAACCAACAAAATCGACACTAATAGCCCATTATGATCGGAGATCTCATGACAAAATCAAACTAATTTATGGGGTAATAATAGGTTTTTCTTTTTTTAACAATAAGAGTAATAGGTTTATATGGAGATGTTATGACATATTTCCGACTAAAAGATTCTACAATCATCACATAATCATGTATCTGTGTGTACATTCATACTTATAAACACTTTTTATAAGCCTTCACCACACACACCGGAATACTATATGTTGACACAAATTTAAACGTGCACCCAATCAAGTCTCTTCCCTCCAACCTCTAATGAACACCTGTCTTATAATTTTGTGAGATGTTTATATCATATCATATTTAAGGTCGTGTCTTGAGATCAAACGTTTACCAACGAAACAACGCCCGAATCAAGAAAGGCTTTTGATAATGACATCCTCAGGCACCGGCGCTTCCTTCCTCCTGCTTCTTGCGCTGGTGATGGTTGTGGCCACTGCTGACTATTACGTGGCACCACCTACCACGCCTACTCCTTTACAACCTCACATTCCGCCCACTACCTTCACATCTCCGGTTAAGACTCCATACTTGCCAAAACCAAACACTGAAATAGCCATCGAAGGTCTCATCTTCTGTAAATCTGGCTACGAAACCTACCCTATCCAAGGTGCAGTTTCATATTATGCGATCATTTCATGAAATCTTCCCATAATAAACATAGCGTGAACCGAATAACTCACTTTGAAAAGCAAAAGCTTTTTTCTTTAGATTTTTTTTTTTTTTTTAATAAATATGAATCGTGTCTTTTAGAAAATGTTGTTATTCAGTATAAATTAAAATTCACATTTAATTCTGAATCCTGAAAACTGGGATCTCTTGTCTGAATTTTAGCAACGTATCTAAAAATATTCCATATCAAGTTCTGATCTCTACTTGGGCTCTTGGCTTACTCTTGCAAACGTAGAATGAGTCTGAATCTAAAACAGGTGATGTACTTGACAGGGGCCAAGGTTAATGTTGTGTGTCCTATCGTGGACTCATACGGAAAGCTAGTGGCTAAGGTTGCACTTTCGAGCTACCCAACGGACTTGAAAGGATACTTCTACTTCATCACGTACGGACTCGCCCACAAGGTGAAGAACATCAACGGCTGCAAAGTGAAGCTTGAAAGCTCTCCGGTCTCCACGTGTAAGACTCCGACAAATGTCAACAAAGGTGTCACCGGAGCTTCACTCTCTTCTAACAGCTCCAAGTTCATTAGCCGCGACAACTTGGACCTATACACCCTTGAACCTTTCTATTTCTCTAGCCCAGTGTCTCCCAAACCGGTTCACTAAGAATTACAATCGATCATTGGACCGCGCTTTAAATATGTTTATGTATATTGTTCGCTCTTACTCTAATCTATTCTCGTTCTTTGATTCCTGGCCATGTTTGCCATTTTGAATAACAGTACGTAATTCAAACCTCAGTTTCCTAGCACGAATAAGATGCCAACGAGAAGAGCAACATTTTACTTTGATACTCGTTATTTCACATTTATATACTCAATATTGAAAACTTAATTATATATATTCATCAATATGTTTTGGGTGATCAACTCTCATCTAATGCCCATATCCGGCTAAAAATAAGTTATTGAAATTTAAATTGCTTAACTAAGAAAATTTTACTAAAGAGGTTAACTTATCTATAACTGTTTTAAAAATTTGTGGCTATTCATCAGTAATTTTTTGAAAGTATAAAATGTAGAACCGAATTTGCATTCTTCAAGAGTTAGTGCTTCTTTTGTTTGAGAATCAAAAAAGGGATTTACAATCTGACAGTTGATGAATAGCCACAGAGCCTCCTTCACATAATCAAAAAAAGGAATCAACGTAGTTCGTGATTTGACAAAGCTGGCCTTTATATCATAGCAACATCAATAATATTTTCTGATTTTACTCAAACCTTCCATAGTAAAATAAATATCATCCAATCAAAATGACAACCTACTGAAACTGCCCCTTGCTTAAGGTCACACAAGTTCGTCTTTACTCCAATCTCACTTAAAACTCAAATACTAAAGAAAGTTCCAAGACACATAGAGTATTTACTACGGAATAGGTGGGTGAGCAGAAACGTTCATAGAACAACATACATTTTCTCGACTGGGGTTAGGTATCAATCAATACATATTAAGAGAAGGATTTCAGTTTGATTTCTATGCTGTAATAAGTGGAGCCATTCTCCATAAGTATCATCTCCTAGAAAATAAGCTTAAGAAGATGAAGTTCTTCAACGTGGACCCTTTCGTGTTCTCTCTTGAAGAATTCAGGACAAATATCTATCCCCAATGGTTACTAAATGGATTTGATAACGTTTTTATCATAATTATAATTGTCTTAAATGAGCCACATGTTTGTTAAACTCTTTGTTATCTTTCTTGTTTGAAAACGACCTTACAATCCATCAGTTCATCACTAGGGCTCCGAATGTTAACCTCGGGTTGAGCGGTACGGGACAAGCGGATTGGATACTGCGGTACGGTATGACTGCTGTTTTACAAACTGCGGAATATTAGTGGTTAAATAAAAAAAGCAGTACAAAGTAAATTTTGAATGATAACAATAGTGCGGTTAGTATTATTATCATATTAGTTCTATTATCTTATTTTTTTAATTTCCTTTTTAAATATTATTTAAACATAAATCTGTGATAAAACTTAGATATATAGCAGTTTATAATTTTTGGAATTAAAAATTTAAATTATTTTACACAAACCACACCTTGTTAGAGGCTTTTTAATTACATAAATGGTTTTGAAGTTTTGCATGCAATTTGGACCGCACTTACTGAACTACACAAACCGCACGAACCACACTTTGTTAAACCGCACAAACAAAACCTATGCATGAATGGAAACCAAAAACTATCCCACAGGTTGAAACACTTGAACCACTTGAAACATTAGCAGCCTAAGTAACAACAAACAAACATCTCATATATTCCTAAGCTGTTACACACATCCTATTTTTTTACTCTCTGTTCTATAATGCAAGATATTTCGATTGATAACACAAAATTAACAAACTTATACAAATACTTATCAAAAATTTTAATAAAGATTTTACTTTTTAAGAGATAATAGTATTAATATAAATTTAAAATAAGTTAATCAATCATAAATAATACAACAAATTATAATTGGTTAATCAATTTTTAATAAAATTAAATTATTTTAAATGTTTTAAAATATCCTATATTTTGAAACAACAAATTTAAAAAAAAGCATCTTACATTATGAAATAGATAAAATATATATTAATCACAAATATCAGAGCTGAAATCTAACTAATTTTCAAAAGAGCGATACTGATAGTTGTATCTGGCCAAGTAGTCGTATTTATGCTACCTTTGATGTGCAAAAATCCAATATATTCGACATTTCGAAATGTAATAAACATTTTACCCAGAAAGAAAAGAAATTACGATGACATACAATCAAACATATATAGAAGCTTTAATTAGCTAACAACAACCTCAAAAGCAGCTTGCACATGTTATCGTAATATTTTTTTGTTTATAAAAAAGCCGATAATGAGTTTAAGATATACCCAATTATTACACTTAGGACAAGTGCTTTTATACTTGTATCTTTTTTCGCCAGTAAGTAGTGATCATATTACTCCATTCTTCAAGTAACCGGAAAATACGGCGGAAAAGGATATTTATTGTCAACTACACAACTCGAAACTTACCTTGAATATGCAATATGAATAAGGCACATGCTCTATCCGCTTAATTCGAACAACTAGTACTGCCAGTGGGTTTTGCTTAAGTAAAAACTACAATATAATAAACGAAAATGAGCTGGTAAAAAATACAAATGATCTTATACTTCATTACAAAAGTCGTTTATATTTTCTTAGTTTTGCAAACAGTTCAACTCCATTAATGGCATCGCATGGCCTTCTTCACGCGTTGTATGAGAATAACGTTGCCGATTCACGACTTTCTTTTTTAAAAGTGTGGGTGGGAACCAAACTTGACAACTGAGACATGATTTAGTTTTATAGTCAGCGTCAATTTCCTACCAAATTTAGTTCCCTTTCATTTCGTTTTACATTTATGATTGAACCAAACGAAAAAATTATATTTTGTTGATCTGTCAGCTATATTTATCACTCTCATCATTTTAATTGATAAACCCTTTAAAGTTTCGAACATTTTAAATTTTAATCTTTAGTTATAATTAAATCCTTTAAAATATTGTCTTATCACTCTTAACCAATAATATTTGTATACATTGTTATTCCTTCTGATTTTATTAGATGACATTTTAGAGTTATATACATAGATTAAGAAAACATTGATTCTTATATATTATATATAAAAACATAATTTATCTAACCATAAATCAACCAATAACAAAACAGAATTCATAATATAAATGGTCAAACAACATTAAAAATTAATAAATTTACTTAAAAAATTTAAAGCGTCATCTAATTTGGAACAAAAAAATTATTTACAAAATTAAGTATTAAAAACGGAGGGGGGAATTATTTATGAAATTTTAATATAACAGCATTAACAAATAAAAATGTATAAAAACTCAAATTATATTTTCTGAAAGAAAAAATAACAAATTCAATTATTTAAACAGAGAAAATGCTAGTTTTAGAGCTATTAAATAAGATTTAGTGGTTGATGATTATTAAAGGATTAATCTGGCTTGTCATGGATATATTCACTTATCAAGAGATACAAGTGGAATTCAAATTAATAACCGAAAATAAATGTATTTTGTCGTTTATTGATCAACTTCAAATTAAAAATGTTAATATATATGTCAATCACAATTTTTAAAAATAAACTAAAAGTATAAACATTCATCACCATGAAATTAAGATAATAAAAATTTATTTACCAGCAATAGTTATACTAAATACAATTAAATTCGACTCTGAAAACTAAATAAAAGATAGAAAATATAGTTGTTGAGTTTGTCTCTTACTATGTTGTTATTTTTATATATTTGATTGCAAAGTTAGAAAATAACTATTTACACCGTTAAAATTCATCAATATAAAAATACAAATAAATTATTTTATAGATGTAAACATATTCTTTACCAGTTGAAAAAATTGTTATAAAACATGTATACATAGACGAACATTGGAAGAGATACCCTCTACTAATGTTATGGGAGACAAATTAAAAATTCAAGATATTAATCTAAAAATCAAAGTTAGTGGACATTATTTTCATTGTTTGCCATCAAATAAAATAAAACTCCTAACTCCTACATGGATACATCCAAATAATGATAATGTATAACATATTAACATGTTAACAAATTTAAGTTCATATTGCGAAACGAATTTACGGCCACATACAAGTGTAGTCAATGAACTAAGTAAGATATCAATATCTGTGGCGAAAAGAAAAATATATCAATACCTAATACATTCTGTTCAAACTGATTCGATTTCATATGTCATTATGCATACAAACATATCCAAATACATATCTCTTGGCTGTCGTCTAATTAAGTCTTATACCCAAGAACAAAAGCTCTATACCCAGCCTATTAAATGCAACAAGATTAGTTAGTTGATCAAATAATTGATTTTGGTACAACTATATATACAAAATAAAGATATATATATATAGATATATATATATAGATGTTCAAAAGTTAGCAAGAAAAAAACAAAACACATAAATATATATATATTGTATTATTTTTTCGTTTCGCAAAGTCATATATAGATCCCGAAACGTGTTGTCAAATATCATTCCATTCGAATTATATTATTTATATTATTTATTCTCACATGCATGGAAACTTCCCAGCATAAGGTGAAGTCTTTTAAGCGAATTCTATTTTGCAATGGTCTGAAGTCCATCAAAGTTTATAATGTGAAGCTCTTGACTTTTTGTTGATTGGTAATGTGCTGTTTTACCAACAAGTTATATATAATCGAAAATTTTCTTTAAAGGCCTAACGTTGGTTGACAATTTAAAATTGTGAAAACCTCCCTGAATATAAAAATTCAAATTGTGAATCAGAAGTTGGTCAATAATTGACTTTTCAAGTAGTCATAAAAAAGATCTATTAACCTTCAACTTGAACACCATTGCAATTTATAATTGTCAAGGATGGAGTGTAATTACGCCTTAGTTTTTTTGGGGGTTAAATTACGCCTAAGTTACGGTATTAGTTTTTAGTGAGAGACAGATATATATATATATATACGTGTGAATATTATTATAACAATATTGGTATATATGTTTGAACTTCGTGACACCGTCACAATTATAGATGTACACATATATACATTAATATTATTGATTTTGAACTTGTATGTATTCCAAACTGAACGTTCTTGAAAACCCTATATATAATCCAGCACACTTAACACAAATTCTCAAACCGAACGAACACACAATTAAGCTCTAAACAAAAACCAAAAGATGTCTCAAATTCTTATGTTTTTTACCCTTAGCTTCTTCTCTTTGTTGTCATCTCCTTCTCTCGCCGCTGAATTTCAGGCCACCGGAAATGCCACGTCGCCGTCAGATGTATGTCGCTTCGCGCCGGACCCATCTTACTGTAGATCGGTTCTCCCAAACCAGCCGGGAGATATTTACTCCTACGGTCGTTCCTCTCTAAGACAGTCCATCTCACGTGCCAGGCGGTTCATGTCACTGATAGACGATCAACTAAACCGGAAAGGCAAAGTTGCTGCTAAATCAACCGTGCGGGCACTCGAAGACTGCAAATTCCTGGCCAGCCAGACCATGGACTTCCTCCTTAGTAGCTCGCAGACCGTCGATGCCACCAAAACGCTGTCGGTTTCTAGGGCTGAGGATGTTCAAACTTTTCTAAGTGCTACAATCACCAACGAACAGACTTGTCTTGAAGGTCTTACATCCACGGCTTCTGAAAATGGTCTCTCCGGTGATCTTTTCAACGATACAAAACTCTATGGGGTCTCTCTTGCCCTCTTTTCCAAAGGTATATACAAATAGGAATACCTAAAATTAAAGATTTAAGCATGCACGTATTTCCCATTTATCTTAACATCCTTAATTAGTACGTACCAATAACGCGGCATGAAATCTGCATTTTATCCGCATTTCATTTCTACAATCCTTGCTTTCGTGAATAATGCTTTCTCATTAATTAAAGAGAAAATGTTGAGAAAACCAACTCACGAGATTTGATTGTTGAAACACACATACATACCGGCTCTTTTCGTTTCACATGCTTATGGGTACAGTGTTTTATTTTTAAAAAAATGATTACTCCATTGATCTATCAAAAGAATATTCAACAGTTAATACGCATTCTTAGATATTATTTGACTTTTGTAGGTTGGGTGCCAATAAGGAAAAGGTCGCGGCCTGTTTGGAGCCCACAACCACAAGCCAGATTCAAAAAGTTTTTCGGTTTCCGTAACGGTAAATTACCCTTACAGATGTCGGAAAGGGCTCGTGCTGTTTATAACACCGTGACTAGGTCTGGGAGAAAGCTTCTTCAAACTGAAGAAGGCGCTGTCAGGGTGAGCGATATGGTGACGGTGATACAGAACGGGACGGGAAACTTCACGACCATAAACGAAGCAGTAGCATCCGCGCCTAATAAAACTGACGGTAGTAACGGTTATTTCTTGATCTACGTAACGGCGGGATTATACGAGGAATACGTCGAGGTCCCGAAGTACAAGAGGTATGTGATGATGATCGGTGACGGCATTAACCAAACGGTTATCACCGGAAACAGGAGCGTCGTTGATGGATGGACAACTTTCAACTCCGCCACATTTAGTAAGTACCTCATTCCTCATATATAATCTGATAAAACATAAAGCAACCCCAATCCATATTTTGAAAGTATTCATTTTTTATTCTTTAAAACATAGTGTTATACGTGCAAAATGCAGAACATAAATACATAATATGCGGTTTAGATTGGATGAATATATATATATATATATATATATATATATATATATATATATATATATATATATTAGCATCCGAGTTTTTTGTCACCACAAATTAAACAATTATTTTAAAATATGATCAAGCATGTGCACAAAACATGTCTTCTTCGTGCAAGTGCGATGTAACTATTCTTTTAATTAGAAACCTTTTTTTTCAGACATAACTATTCTAAGGCACCTTTAGAAAAAGAAAATAAAAACTATATTCTGAGACAATAATTTAACCAAGAAGACCATTTTTTAAAAACTATTGCTAATCGACTTAGCTTTTAGTTTAGGCTTTTCCCATGCAATCGAAGGCGACTTGGTCCGTTGGTCCACCTAAATTCTTGACTCCACGTCAATTCGTCGTGTCCTCGACTAACCTATGAAACTATAATATTTCTCAAAACTTTTAACTATTTTTGGAATCTTGTAGGTTTGTTTTAAGGAAATAATTAACTAACTCTGAATTTTGTTCATTAATCGCAGTTCTATCAGGTACCAACTTTATTGGCGTGAACATAACAATCCGGAACACGGCAGGACCAACCAAGAATCAAGCCGTCGCATTGAGGAGCGGTGGAGACTTCTCTGTCTTCTATAGTTGTAGTTTTGAAGCCTATCAAGATACTTTATATACGCATTCTCTCAGACAGTTCTATCGTGAATGCGATGTTTATGGCACGGTTGATTTTATATTCGGTAATGCTGCAGTGGTGTTACAAAACTGTAATTTGTATCCACGTCAGCCTCGTAAAGGTCAGGCGAACGAGGTTACAGCTCAAGGCCGTACCGACCCGAACCAGAACACTGGAACTGTGTTACACGGGTGTACGATAAGACCCGCGGATGATTTGGCTTCGAGTAACTATACAGTAAGAACTTATCTTGGTCGACCGTGGAAGGAATATTCGAGAACCGTTGTTATGCAGACTTACATAGACGGGTTTCTTGACCCAACTGGCTGGAGCGCTTGGTCTGGAGATTTTGCATTGAGCACACTTTACTATGCGGAACACAATAATACGGGACCAGGTTCTAACACGACGAACAGAGTCAGTTGGCCCGGTTATCACATCATTGACGCTACTGATGCTTCCAATTTCACTGTCACAAATTTTCTAGTTGGCGAGGGTTGGATTGGACAAACCGGGGTGCCTTTCGTCGGTGGACTGATAGCATAATTTACTTTATACTATTAACGTGTCACTAAGTTGTATCATTTGATGTCATTCATGTGTTCTTTTTCGAAACAAATAATTGTGAATTCTAGTGGTGCCTTGCTAATTCCATTCCCACAGTGGCTACGACTTTTGTGATAATAAACTACTACTGATAGTTTATATATATATATATATATATTTTTTTTTACTGATACTTCAGCTACAATATTCACAACCGAGTCATATTTTTCGAAATTTTAATGATGGGTTTAAAGAGACTTACACTAAAATAAATAACAAATGAAACTTTATGTAAGAAGCTCTTCGTAGATAATAGATCACTAGACCAGTATCAATTTTAGAGCATGTTTATCAGCGTTCCTTAGAAGGGTTGTTTAACTAAATTGGCAATTAAAATAAAAGAAAAAAGGACAATTAAGCAAAGCATGTTTCCTAATTTGGGTCTGCAAGGCACGTTGCTTAGCGGGTACGTGGCATAATCAGATTGGCTGGAGGAGCAGTGTCGTCTTTCGTCTTTTTTCTTTCTCTTCTTTCGGTGACAAAACGGCGAGTCCTCGACACCTCGACGACTCCTTGACGCCATGAAGTCGCTCTGCATCTCGGGATTGGAGACCATGGTTGGTTGTTTCTCCCCTATCCAATGCTCCAATCACCAATCTCCAACGTCTCAGCTCTCCTCCACTGCACAGTCCCTGAATCATCGACGTCGTCAGCTCTTCTCCGCCTCAGCTCTCCTCCACCTCAGTTTCGGCATCGTCAGTTCATCTCCGTCGTGCTGTTCATCGTTGGAATCAAGTTCGCCGTCGCATCCGAAAGACTCGTGAAACATCAATGGCCACTTTTAGCAAAAAAAAAAAAAAACATCAATGGCCACTTTTGGCTATTTTGCACATCCAGTCCTCATAGTTTGGTTCTTTTCTTTTTGACCCCAACTCAACTTTAATATTTAAAAATTCACTAAGCACCCATTAAGGGATTGACCTATAAACATGCTCTTAGTGGTGGAGAACGTAGGCGCTCTCGTGGTCCATGAGTAGCCGCCACGTGGACCAGCATTAGTGCGACGTGCCCGAAATCTCGTGCGTATTTTTTTGAAAAAAAATCTCCTTTCTTTGCCCGCACGCTTCTTTAGATGCTCCATAACCTTTTTAAAGATAAAACCAGATTACCCGGAACTGTTGATCCGTTTTGGCAGCTGGATATAACCATGTTATTAAAATTAGAGGCTTCAAATTCTGTGGGTATCTCCACCATGACATCGACTAAATCTATGGGTTCTCTCTCACACGGCTCCATTGGAAATCTCAACGGGGAAGAGGAGGAGGAAGAAGAACTCCCAGTTTCCATGTCCTCCACCGGTTTAACCGAAGCGGTTTGCTCGGTGGATTCGGGTCGGTTTGAGGGATTTTCAGGTTGAACAGGAGCTCTGCAAAGAGGGCAAGTGGATGTAGAACGGAACCAAGTATCGATGCAATCAACGTGAAAAGCATGGCCACATTTCGGGAGAAGACGCCCTTGGTCTTCTTCCTCGAACTCCGACAAGCAAACGGAGCACTCCTCCAGTACTGGCGTTTGATGAGTCTCGGAGGAGTAAACGAAGATCGGAATCTTCTCGAGAACCGTCGGGTCAAGAGGAGGGGAAAGGGAGGAGATGGTTGAGGAGGAGAGAGCGCGGAGGTGAGCACGAATACGACGGCGAATGCGACGGTTTTGACGACGGAATAACCATCTGGCGTAGCTGTGGAAGCAGAGGATCATAATCACGGCGGCGAAGAGGATGATTACGGAGGAGAGCATGATTTTGCCGTTGAGAGAGCTGGCTGGAGATGAGTGGCTTACACTTCCCCACATTGGCTTGCTGCTTTCTTCTGCTATTCCCATGCTTTCTATTCTTGGAGACAGAGAGAGAGAGAGAGAGACAGAGAGAATTTCGACGAGTAAGAAAGGAAAGCGTTAGACAGTGGGCAATTTGGTAGCTGCTTGTTTCATGTATATGACCCCTTATATATAGAGGCCAGCGCAAGTTTAAAAAAAAAAAAATCAGTGGGTCCACATTTAAAAAAAAAATCCAAAATACATAAAAATGAATTTTTCATGATTATCAGGCTTTTATTTTTAAAAATTATTCTCTAGCTTACTCACGCCCTACATAACTTTGTATATTAAACGATCGATTTTTTTTCTGCTGTAGATCACATAGATTTGATACATGAATAATTTGTTTTACTTAATCTAGTTTAAATAATAATTTGTTTTATGGTAGTAACTGCGAGATTTTTTTCCTTTTTTTGACTAATTTATTCTCTTTGCAAAATTTCCTTTCATGCACTTTTTACAGTAGAAATTAAGTGTCACTTTCACAACCATTGTAAATGAAACATATACTTTTATATAATAACGTTTTACAATAAGAAGTTTACGTGTCATAGTTCTTATAAGTAGTTTTGGAGAATAAAGTCCTTTGGGTCAAAAGACTCGAAACAGAAAAGTGTTCGTCACTTTCTTCATAATCAAAGAGCTTTGTCATATGAGTAAATGACTAAAGAAAGTCTACATGTTTTTGAACCCACTTGTAAGTCACACTTCTCAGTCTCTTGATGATATGCCTAAAGAAACTCGAAAAGTTTTTCAACCCACTTGTGATTTCTCAGTCTTTTGAGCATCCATATATAACTCTGTCTTTTTCGTCCAATTCCTTTCGATTGTAGATTTTGTGAGTTCTTGGAACTCTTTTTCTAAAACTATTATGATGGCATGTATCTCGTAATTTATAATAACGATTATGCAGTGGTGCAATTTTTATTTATGAATGGCAAAAACACCAATAACGTAAATGTATGCCTGGTTTATCAATAGATATAAACTATAAAAAATCATAACTATATAAACAAACACAAAAGAATATCATTAAAATGTGATTGCTTAGATGCTAAGAGACTATCAATCTTAGACCATCCTTTTGCTTTAATGGATCTTGCACTTGTTTTTTATATAAATAAATAGTAATGTTCTTCTTTTTATATTTACGTCAAATGTAGCTTAATTTTAATTATTTTCAGTCATTTTCAAAATACGGCTTTAAGACCATCTTTACACATCAAAACCTAACAAGTGTTTTGTCGTGTAGAGGATGTGATTTAGGTTTCCGTTGGAATTTTCTAGTTTGTTTTACAAATTGATTACGACCTTAATGCTCATATATATATACCTTTTCTGCCTTGATTCTTCTTTAGTCTTTAAATTACATTGGTATACAATATTAAAACATATGATATTAGCATGGGTATCATATGCAAAATATTTTGTTCTAAGACGGTTCCTATATTTTTATATATAAAATTTAAATTTAACTGATCTATTATCAAATATTATTTTGCACACACATAACATGGGTCCTAAAATTAGTTGAATAATTGCTCTTCTCTTATTAGCTACCATACCTTTTTCTCTTTTCATCTCCCCCACCCCCACGCCTTTATTCTCACTCTTGTTCCTTAACTTTCTTGCTTCTCTATGTTCAACACCATTGATTATAAATCTACAAGAAGCTAGTTTTGTTTAATAAATTTGCCAAGTTTAATTTTTTTTTGTCAGCATTTGCCGAGTTAAATAATGAAGTGCTAATTTTATTAGTATTTTGATGTACACATAGTTGGTTTTGTATCCACTGGGGTTTCTCTTCGTCGGCCGTAGAAAAAGCGAATCTATAGGTATTCAGTTTGTTGCCATGTTGGGTAACTTTAGTTGATTTATTGTTCCGACCAATTACGGTTAGCAAGAAAAAGTGATATTATTATGAGTATGATTTTATGGAACAGGATAAGATTATCAGTTAGTCAAAACATCCCCAAGTTGGAATAAATTTCTATCGTCTTCCTACCATCCCATCCCATGTGATGTGCCGTGGCGAATCTAGAAATTTCCCAAAATGTCAGTTCCTTTTTCTTTTACTATCTTTGTTTTTCTGTTAATCGTGATCGATAACTCTTTTGTGCACGATCGATAACTCTTTAAACACTGAAATATTAGAAGGATTTCATATTTTTGCAGCTTTTCAAAAATTTACATGATTTTGCGGTGCATTACAGTTTATGTTACTAACTCTTTTAGTTTACGAGGATATAATCAATCCAATTTTCTTGATATAGTCGATTCCAGTTTTCTTGATATAATCAATTCCAATTTTCCTATGTTTCTATAATCAATTCCAATTTTCCTAGGTTTCCTAAATTTCTGGGAGATTTTTACACTTTAAAGTTTTACTAAAGCTAAGAGGATATTGTAAGCCAAGAAAAAGGGAAAAATGATAAAGAAAAAACATTTACAAAAGTGTTAGGCTGAAAATAGAGACATTTGTGAAAATGAAATAACCATGGATTTTACAGAAAATGTAACATTATTATTATTAAAATAAAGAAGAATCGCATGCTATTAGTTAAAAAGGAATATCTGTTAATTAAGAAACTATCAATCAAACCAAATATATATTCACAGATGTAAACATATTATTAAGCTCACTGATTTGTATCATGGAATACATTTATGTTAAAATCATATTTACTTGAGCATTAGTTTCTATATGTTTTCATATCCTGTTAATTTAGAATTTAGGATAAAGAAAGGATGTAATGGAACCGTGAGAAGGCGCAATTGCATGATGTAACAGCGAATCGAGCTCAAACATCGTGCCTAGTCATGGCCAGCTCATTCCTCTACCTTTTTCACCTTTACTTTTATCTTTTTCCTCATCTTTTTCTCAAAAAAAAAAATTTATTTCACGATCATTTTCAAATCCAAATAATAATAATTTGAACTAACACTACTTACCAGCTTTCTTAATAGTACCAATCAGAGAGAGAGAGAGAGAGAGAGAGAGAGACCTGGTTTCGGAAGACAACGACGCCAGCATTTTAGATAATATTAGTCATACCAAACATGATGAAGAGACAAAACTCTCTGAACATAGCGCGAGTCGTGAGAAGAGTAAAAGGTCAAATGTCTGCTTTACACAAGTTTATTATGTCTTGTGATCGACCTTGTATTTTATTTATTTCTTCATTTTCTATCTTCCTTCCAAGCAGAAAGCACAACTCCTCCTGCCTAAGCCAAGACTTCACTTACTTAATCGGGCTTTTACTGGCCCATCTTTAGATCAACCCGTCTGTTTGAGACGACAGCAAACGGTCATAAAGAATATGTGATGTTAAGTTAAAAAAAATAGAATATGTGATGTTATTAGATTAGCGGTTTTTAAGAATTACTGTATCTAGTAAGAAAAGAAAAGAAGTAAGCAAACATTATGTGATGCTGGATTGGTCAAAAATAAGTCTTTGTTGTGTATCCTTTGGTTATTTGGGCTTTCTCTGTCCTTTTCCCTGCCAACTTTCCTGGTTCTGGTGGGGTTTCTTTCTGCTACCAACCTTTTTGATTCAAATTGTTCCCACTTTTAGAAGTATCCAGCGGTCCTTAGGAAGCCTTGCTAAAATACTCACCGGGTTCACCCCCGACTCAGTCGGAGGGACCGCCGACGACCATGGCAATCTTCACCGGAAGGCCCTGTTTACCACCGTTAGGTTCCGCTCCGCTGGTTATGCCAGCTAAAGCCTGAAGATCTACTTCTCATTTGGGTTGATATAACCTCCGTTTTCTCCATTTTACCTCTGTTCTTCGCCACGGGCAGGAGTGCTCTGTATCATCTTCACGTCTCTCATAAAGCTTCAACTGTAACTTCTTGGGTTGTTATAACCTCAGCTTCTTCTGGTACTACTAGCATGGCTCTTCGTTACAGCCGGTCGGAAAAGGGAAAGTGGCAGGCTCCACCATCTCCACCGGCGAAACGTCCACCGGTCCGGATACCGGATGGGGATTTCAACGATCTTATAGCGGCTAACAAGCTCACCGTCATAGGCAGAGTGACAAACCCTAATCTCCAAAAACCAAGGTCGGTGGTTGACTTTATGCCTCAAGTTTGGGGCCTTGAGGGAAGGGTTACTGGCAGAGCTCTAGGTCTGGATAAGTTCCAGTTCAAATTCGAGTCAGAAGCTGACCTAGCAATAGTACTCGAAAAAGGCCCATATCATTACAAAAGATGGATGCTCTTGCTCCAGCGGTGGGAACCGTCAGTCTCGGAGCATTTCCCTTCCACCATTGCCTTCTGGGTGCGGTTCCATGGTATACCCTTACATCTTTGGTCTGATAAAACCTTTGATACTATCGGAGAACAGTGGGGTAAGATAACGGATCGAGCTGCCTCAGACGCAAAGATCCGAGTGGAGTTCAACGGTCTTCAACCGTTGGAAATGACTGTGGACGTCCAGCTACCCACTGACGAGGTGATAGAAGTTGAAGTCGAGTATATTAAGATCGAGAAGCACTGCTTTACGTGCTTCTCACTCTTCCACGAGGAATCGGATTGCCCAAAACGATCTCGTCATGCGCCCCCCCCAAAGGAGCGCAAGTTAGGAATCACGCAAAGGATCGCTCTCCAAAGAATTGAAGCGGAAAAGAATCGTCACGATGAAAGGAGGGGATATCGAAGGGCTGGGGGCACACACCCTGGAAACAGACTTGCTGCTGACTCTCAGGAGCGGAACTCTGCACGTGATGACAGGGAAGATTCCTACTATAAGAGGAGGCCTCGTACATCCAGACAGGAGCCCGTCTCCTCCACAAGGTCTACTCGATCAAAAGGTCCGTATGAGAGACCTGTCTCTAACCAGTACAGAAGAGGAGGAAGAGATAGACACAGTCCTGTATCTCCTCCTATTCGCTCTCCTCTGCTGGGTTCTAGTAGACTTGGGAATCCTGAAGGATCGCCGTGGGATTCATCTAACTCTAAACATCGAGGAGGTCAAGTTTCACACCCCTCTCTTACCCTCAGGGAACGCCTTGGATCCTCGGGAGAAAAAGGCTCCAGTCTCTCCAAATCGGGGGATCGTCCCTCTGCTCTAAAGCGACTCTCTGATCATGCACTACTTGACGAAGAATCAGCTGATAGAGTCCACATTGCAGACTCTGGCCGCCTTCAATATGTTGAGATACACCTTGATAGTGATGATCTTCTAGGGACCGATGAGGACGCTCCTCCCATCCCTGACCAATCGCATCAGAGAATCTCTGCTACCCTGCGGCTGGGAGAGGTTTCGACTGCAAACCCTGCAATTTTAAGAAATGTTCCTGTCTCCCCTCAAACAAAACCGGCTGGGAAGAGGAGGATTACACGCTCTGCAGCAAATAAGCCGATCCGACGAAGCCCGCTTCCAACTCTTGGAGTTAAAAAGGCTACTAATCCGCGTGCCTCTGGTGCAGCACGCAGGAGGCTTTATTCGAATGGAACAAAGGAAGTACCTTGTATTAAGGATGGTAGCTCTAACTCGAAGGGGACCGGGACCTCAGCTAGATCAAGACAACCGAAGACGGTGATTGTACCAGGGATTACAAAAGGAAGGAAGGATTTTCGTCCTCCTCCAAATCCTCTTCCTTAGCCATAATGAGTTGGAATTGTCAAGGACTGGGGAACGTCCTTACAATTCGTCGTGTTAAGGAGATTCATCGTAGTATGTCTCCGGATGTAATGTTCCTCATGGAAACAAAAAACAATGATGATTTTATAAAATCAAAGCTTCAATGTTTGAACTATGATCATCACTTCTCAGTACCACCGATAGGCTTGAGCGGTGGCTTATATTTACTTTGGAAGGACGGAGTTGACATCTCCATCCTCGAATCCTCTCCGAATATTGTAGACACCTTGATAACCTTCAAGGGATGCTCTTCCCATGTCTCCTTTGTGTATGGTGCTCCGGCCATGGAGAACCGAGCGGCCTTTTGGGACAAGCTTACAATTATCGGTCAGGGTAGAGATTCAGCTTGGCTCGTGACGGGAGACTTCAACGATATTTTAAATAACTCTGAGAAGGTCGGGGGACCTCCTAGACTTGAAGGCTCCTTCTCAACCTTTAGATCCTGCGTTGCACAGAACGGCCTTTGGGACATCAAACACTCAGGAAACCAATTGTCCTGGAGAGGCACACGCTACACTCACTTCATTAGAGCACGCTTGGACAGGGTCATGGGCAATTGCTCGTGGTCTGAGGCCTTTCCCATGGGAAGATGCTGCTATTTGAGGTTCGAAGGCTCGGATCACCGACCTATGATCACATATTTCAATGCGGATCGTCCTAAAAAGAGAGGCCTCTTCAGGTTTAATAGATCTCTGGTGGATAATAAAGAAGCTTCTCAGCTGATTGAGACTACCTGGAACCACGACCCTCTTGATTCTGTGATCAGGAAATTAAATGCTTGCCGTAGAAGCATCATCCAATGGTCAAAAGAGCAACAGAACCAGAGCAACTTGATCATAAAAGCTTCCCAAGAAGCGCTGGAATCAGCTCTATCGGAACCAATTCCGGATTCGGAGCTTATTGAAAGGATCTCCTCTGATCTCCGGAAGGCCTACATAGCAGAAGAACAATTCTGGCTCCAACGAAGTCGGATTCAATGGCTTAAGCAAGGAGACCGTAACACGGGGTTCTTCCATGCAGCAACCAGATCAAGGCGTATGATCAACTCCATCCCAGTCATTGAGGATGCGGAAGGCCAAGAGGTATACGAGGAGCTAGATATCACTCGTGTTATCTCGGACTACTTTCAAGGCATTTTCACCTCCAATGGAAATTCCTCCTTCTCTCAGCTTCAAGGTCTACTTTCCAGGAGAGTAACCAACGAGATGAATCAAATGTTAACAACCATCCCGAGCGATTCGGAAATAAAAGAAGCTGTGAATTCTATAAATGGCAGTAAAGCCCCTGGACCAGATGGGTTTTCAGCTATTTTCTATCAGTCTTATTGGCATATTATCGGTGGGGATGTGATTAAGGACATCAGGAACTTCTTCACCTCGAACTCTCTCCATCCGCAGCAGAACGAGACTCACATAAGACTGATTCCGAAGATCACAGGTCCACGTTCCGTCGCGGATTACCGGCCGATAGCGCTGTGCAATACGCACTACAAGATCATAGCGAAGATTCTTACGCGACGTCTCAAACCCCTGCTGCCCCTACTGATCTCCGACACTCAGTCGGCTTTTGTCTCGGGCCGGGCTATAGCGGATAATGTTCTTATCACACACGAGACGCTCCATTATCTCCGCACTTCTGAGGCTCGCAAGTACTGCTCGATGGCGGTGAAAACTGACATGAGCAAAGCCTATGATCGCATCGAATGGGGTTTTGTTCGCGAGGTCTTATCTCTTCTTGGCTTTGATCGCGTTTGGATCTCTTGGATTATGATGTGTGTAGAAACGGTTTCGTACACCTTTCTCATCAATGGTACTCCGCAAGGTCATGCGAGACCATCCCGGGGACTCCGACAAGGGGATCCTTTGTCTCCCTACATCTTTATCCTATGTACGGAAGTCCTAGCGGCTATGTGTAAAAAAGGCCAGGAGGACGGTTCTCTCCCGGGTGTTCGGGTGGCTCGTGGGTGTCCACCGATTAACCACCTCCTTTTCGCCGACGATACCATGTTTTTCTGCAAATCCAACGTCAAGAGCGTGGAATCTCTGGCCAAGATCATCAGCTTGTATGAGGACCTTTCTGGTCAGAAGATAAATACTCTGAAATCGGCAATTACCTTCTCGGCAAAAACCCCTCCGGAAGTCAGGACCAGAGTGAAATCTGCTCTATCCATCGAGACGGAGGGAGGGATAGGGAAGTATCTCGGTATGCCAGAGAACTTTGGCCGCAAGAAATGTGATATCTTCGCGTCTATAGTGGATAAAGTTAGGCAGAAAGCCTTAAGCTGGAAAGCGCAGTTCTTATCAGGCGCCGGGAAACAAGTCATGCTGAAATCCGTCCTCTCAGCTTTACCGTGTTATACGATGTCGTGTTTTAAAATCCCTCTATCCCTTTGCAACCAGATTCAATCGATTTTGACACGGTTTTGGTGGGACGCAAACCCGGAGAAGAAGAAAATGTGTTGGGTTGCTTGGAGTACCTTGACTTTACCGAAGTTTGCGGGTGGTCTGGGGTTTAGGGATCTCGAGACTCTCAACGACTCACTGCTGGCTAGAATAGGATGGAGAATCATCAAAGATCCCCGGTCACTACTAGCCAGAGTTCTGCTTGGTAAATATGCTCGCGGATCTTCTTTCTTGAGCTGCACGGCTCCAGCTAATGCGTCCCACGGGTGGAGAAGTATCATTGCTGGCAGGGAATTGTTGCGAAAAGGGCTTAGTTGGGTGGTAGGGAATGGGGAGTCTATCTCCATTTGGGAGGACCCCTGGCTCTCCTTCTCATCGCCGTCTCGCCCGATAGGACCTCCATCTGAGGCGGCTCTGTCACTCCGCGTTAGCGACCTTCTCTGTCCTTTCTCGAACCAGTGGGACATCAACAGAGTAAGGGAACATTTACCTCAGTATGAGGATAGTATTTTGAGGATAGTAACCAGTGCAGGTCCGTCCTTAGACGCCTTAGTCTGGCTACCCGAGAAGAGTGGGGAATACTCGTCTAAATCGGGATACGTTATAGGGATGGTATCAAAATGCGGTTGGGATAAGGAACAGCAACCGCTGGATTGGCAAAAACATATATGGAGCGTTGATACTAGCCCCAAGATCAGGGACTTCCTCTGGCGGATTGCAAAAAAGGCGATACCTGTTAGTGAGAACCTTAGTAAACGGGGAATTCCACCTTTTAGTTGCAAACGTTGTGGGGCTCACGAGGATGATCTCCACGCTTTCCTCACCTGCCCTTTTGCAGAGGAAGTTTGGAACGCTCTTCCGCTGCGCCTTCGACCACCCGCCCCTCTGCTGACCTTGGTGGAGCTTTTCAAGGCGGGGCCTATCTACATCCCCCTCCCTCCCACGGGAAACGGCACTGAAATGTGTTTTGGATGCAAAGGAATGGTCTGTGGCGCAGGTTCGCAAACGACAAGGCCCTTTGACACTGATCCGTCCCCACAGCTTTTCTTTTCGGTCGCCGCCTGTTCCACCTCCGTCTTTTGCTGCTGATGTGCTAGTGTGTAAGGTAGATGCAGCATGGAATAAGCTCTCGTGAATGTGGATTAGGGGCATCTTCTCGGGAATAATACTAAGTCCATCCCGACCTGAGTGAGTCCCGCCACATGTATCTTCAGCTCTCATGGCGAGGCCTTAGCTGTTAGATCTTCGCGGTTGTTACAGCCGCCTATTCAAACGCCCGATCCCTGGCCGTTCTAACCGATTCGCTTTCCCTCGTCTCTTTGTTGAAGAAGGAAGCTACCCAACCTGAACTGTTCGGTATCATGTTTGATATCTATCATGCTTTGTCGTATTTCGAGAATATTTCCTTTCATTTTATCTCTAGGACTTTTAATGGCGAGGCCGACTTGGTGGCAAAGTCTGCGCTTGCCCATCTCTCTGTAAACCTCCCTGATGGGAGTTGAACCTCCATTTGAATGAATGCATTGTTGTTTGACCAAAAAAAAAAAAAAAAAGTCTTTGTTGTGTAGCTGTCTTTCTTTGTTCGGCGGCGTCATTACAGTCAACACTGGTCGACAACCGAATCTCTCTCTCTCTCTCTCTCTCTCTCTCTCTCTCTCTCTCTCTCTCTCTCTCTCTCTCTCTCTCTCTCTCTCTCTCTCTCTCTCTCTCTCTCTCTCTCTCTCTCTCTCTCTCTCTCTCTCTCTCTCTCTCTCTCTCTCTCTCTCTCTCTCTCTCTCTCTCTCTCTCAACGGAAACTGTTTGTGAGATTTTTAGACACTCCATGCATTCATTTAAGTTATCAAACTACAAAACTTAGCATTCATCCAGTATTAATTGAATGAGCATTTATAGTAGGAAAAACGAGTGTGATACGGACACGTAAGCATTAATGTGTTTATAGATTTGGTGATGACTTCATTGGTCTGGCTCTGTCTCCCCTCTTACAAGACAAAAGATTTCTTTGCCGATTCATCTCTGGGACTGGGTGACACCACCTAATTCGTGTCACGCACTCACTTCTTGCCTTGCATCTTGTTTTTTTTTAAAAAAAAAAATCGGCCGAAGCTTATTTAGTAGTATATTGCAGATGCATGCATGTGTAACCTTACATGAGTTTTCAACTATGTTAATTCACGTTACTTTTTATGAGCATTTCACTTTAGCAACAAGCATCAATGAGTATTTGACAACAACAATTAGTGCCTATTTACATTTTTCTTTTCATCGAAATCATGTTGCAGTATCAACCAAAATTGCATGTGTAATGTGTTTATACCTTATTTACAATATGTAAACTCTAAATACATTTGATCAGTATTCTGATGTACGGTTAATGAAGCAGAACTTATAAACATTTGTAGATCAAATTAGCTAGACTCTCTAATCAATATATATAACATTTTAACTATATAGTGAATTAGTAAGACCACAACTGGGGTTCGTATATATTCCTCTGTCCGGAGTCTATAGTAACACATGCGAGGAGGATTGTATACAGTATATTTATAGACCATATAATATACGCAATTAATGGGAGAGGGATGAATGATATAAACATAGGGGCCTTATTACAACCTCATCATATTTTGAATGTTTCTTTTTTTTTTTTATGTTAGAGAAAGTTAGGCCAACACGCACAGCCCTATACGCACACTCTTTCATTATTCCTCTTCTTCTTTTGCCACCTACAGTCTTTGACGACCCACCTTCCCCTTTTTGATTCCTCTCTTTCATACACATGCATGTATGTTATTAATTCAAATGATTTTTCTATAGTTTTTGACATATACAGTACGATGTATAGAGAAACTATAATAATATTTCATTTACGCAATATAAAATCTACACACAGAAAATATACAATTCCAGATTTGAATCCAAAGACAATTAACAATATAGTATAATAGCTTAAGGAAAGATAAGGTAGAGTAGTGGTATAGGTAGCTATCGGATATCCATTTTTTGCCATACCATTTTATTTTGATAAATTGATGGATCCGTAATTCATTTTATCATGGATGAACGGACCGGTAAGAACAAACAACATTTGTACCTATTTCGAGAGCAGTATTATATTTGGACACATTTGAAGCTTAGTTATATCTTTGATCAGTCTTAGTTAATTTACAATCAAATATTAACATATAGATGTTTTAAAATATATTAGAATCGATAGTGAACGCCCAAAATTTCAATTTTAATTCTAGCATTCCGACACCGCTATGTAGTGTTTACTTCGTTTTTAAATCATGTTTGAAGTAACACACACAAAACTAACCGTATGTTAAAAAAAATCAGGTTTGAGTATTTTTTTTCTGTCAAACAAAACCAGTTCAACGGATATTTTGTTCCTTACCTTAGAGTAGATGCTAAAACTAGTAGAGAGCTATAGGTCTAAGATATTGCTAGTCAAAGCGTGACAGACTGCATGCATAGTATCCTGCAATAACTCAAATTAACAATGGTACTACACCTAAGGTTTATGTAGAGCTTGTGAAATTGAAGGCAGAAAAGCCCCAACGTTTAAAAATAAGAAATGATGATAATTTTGTGCAAATAAAAGCTTCTACACTTGTGATATAATCAGACAAGGTATTGTTTTGGACCTATCTTGTTTCTTTTAGCACTCTTCAATTTTTATTGTTCAGCCCTTCTTTCGCGAGAAATGCCATCATTGGCATGACATGGTTATTTTGCCTACGCCAACGTATACTATACATATATATTCGCGTATACATATTATATATGTACATGTTCCATTAATGCAATCTTTGGGGCCTATATATACGAAGCTTCATCATCCGTAACGACATTAAGCTCTCATATTACAAAAGCTCACATATATACTTGATAAATTGCGGGCGTGAGAACCTCCATGTTGGAGAAGCAGGGCACGTGCAAAACCAACAATCACGAAATATGTTTCATGAGCTTTTTGCACGTGCTCCCCTCCTCCAACATGAGCTCCTCACCATTGGCGGCATTGATGTTATCCTTGGAACTTTTAAGAACGCAAGCTAGCTTTGTTTTGATGGGATTGTACTACAATTCATATTTATTGATTTTGTTACAAGTTTAAGAATATTTTGGTTAGCAAAATCTCGTTTACGCGGGTTACGTGCACTGTGTTAGCCACTTAATTACCTGCACTTTTGTTTTGTTAATTTGGATCATTCTTTTTATTAACCTGCATTATTATTTTGATCATTCTCCTCCGTCAAACATGAAAATAGCTGGTACTCGTGTGAGTTTCTTGAAGCAAAAAAATTTATAATGAAGTGATACGCTTAAAAGCCTTTTATAAAGGCGATAGATTTTGTCACAGCGATGGTTAATCATCGAAGGAGGTTTTGGAAAACCACGGTGTTTCCAAAGGCATTTCACTACTTCACTAATTCTACATGTGGGAGGAACACGTCTGTGTGTGTTGTCATTGTAATTTGTAGTCCAAATTTCCTAGTTGTATCATATGATTGGGCCTTAAATAGGCTTAATATCACCGTTCATATTTCCTTTGGGCTTTTAAGTAATAAAACAAAAAGACACCAAAAAATAGTGTGTGTGGGGAGGGAGATGATCAAGTGAATGAATGATAATTGATAAGCTTATCGTCCTCAGAAACAGTCGTCATTTGTCCATTCTTCTCTACCTATCGCCTCTCTATCTCTCTCCTCATCAACCCAGTTTGTCAGTAGATTCTACCACCCTCTTCTCTCATCATCCAAGCAGCAAGGTTAAGATTCCTCTCTACTTTTGGGGAAGCAGCACTCTCTCTATCATTTGGATGACTTGTCTTTCAAAATTGAAGAACTGCCTTCAAACTACGGAGCATTCAAGGACAGAGTTCAGAAACTTGAGCATTGGATCAGTTGAAAAGCTTTGCCCTCTCTCTCGAGGAGACCTTCAACTTGGCGACATTCCTTCTCTCATTAGCCCTTGTCCCAGAACCAGCCAGGTTTTTAATCCTTGATTTGATATATATATATATATATAAAGGTGGGAACTTGTAGGGTTTATCTTCGTTGAATGGTTCAGTATTTGAATGTTTGGTTTGAGGCATAAAGATTCTTATAGGGAAAAACTAGTTTCTTTTTTTTTTGGATGAATCTTTCTCTTTCACTCCAATATCAAGTTGTTGATGCCTTTTTTTCACTCTGTTTCTACTGCTCCACTTATGCTTAGGAGTTTAAACATTTTTTATCGGTCCAGGAGGGGAAACCGACTATGGTTGGAGGAGAGACAGAGGCGTTGAACAGGCTTAAGAGCTTTGCAGCTGATTCACCAAGGGAGGAGGAGGGAATAACAGTGTGTTTGGTGCATACTTCTTTTGCATGAGATCACCTTGGTTAGCCATGGGAAGCATTTCTCCTCGTTCCACGAGCTCAAGAAAACTATTTCTGTTTCAACTCCTCCAAGGTAATGAATGGTCTCAGAAACACAGCACCTTAAGATAAAACTGGTAAACCTATCTAGACACTTTACGGTTATGTGTCTAGGTTTTACAAATACTTTGAAAATCGTTTCTTTTCTCAGGAAAGGACCCGGGACTGAACTGGTTAATGTATGAGTTGCAATGGAGAGGGATTTCTTCAGGTGAGCTCTTGCTTTCTTTCTTTTTAACACAACTAGAATCTGTCTTTTGATGTGTTTATTTTGATACTCGGGAAACAGGTTTATAACGAAGAAGTACAGGCTCGGCCAAGGCGCAGGTGGAGAAGGAGGCTACAGCATGTACCGGTGCTCTTGCTTAAAACCTTTCAGGAGTTCTCTTAAAATATGTAGACGATCCTTTTGGGGGTTATCACCAAGTTGAGAGGGCTAAGAATACTTAATTCTTTTTTTTTTTTGTCCTTTGAAATTGTTGATACTAGTTGGTATGATGCCAGAAACAAATCAAAGAAGACAGAGCCCAAGGTTCATTCATGCTTGAGATTTTTTTTTTTTTTTAAATGGACGTGTGTTTATGTTGACTTTTGTCCTTTGAATTCTCTCTTGTTAAAAGAAGAAACGAAGGTTTATTGCCATTATTACATACATATTTTGTCGAATTGTCTTGACCAATGGATGTGTAGCTTTTTAAATTCACACGCTCAGTATGACGTCGATAATTTTTTTATTTTTTCTAGTTAACTTGTTTCCCCAAAGTTGGAATAAAATAAAGAGAGAAATAATATTACTAAAAAAAATAGAGTTGCCTATAAAATAGGTTACATTTACAACGCCCTCAAAAACCTTGATCCAGCTTCCGTAGTCTCTCTCTCTCTCTGTGAGTGTGATTCAGAGAGAAGCAAAAAGAAACTCGAAACGATCTCACAGCTACCCTCCGATTCAACACATGAAGTCTGAATTCCAATACCACGAGGTTCTCAATCTTTCTCTGTCTTTCCATATCACTCTCAGATCCAATCCAGAGAGCAATGAGTGTGAAAGCATAATGATAATGAGTCTCCTCCATCATCATGTTTTCTTGAAACAGGATTACATAAGAAACTCGAGGGGTGTTGAGCTGTTTGCTTGTAGATGGATTCCATCTTCTTCTCCCAAAGCTCTTGTTTTCCTCTGCCATGGTAAAAATTTGTTAAACAAAACTTCTGGTGAGTTGGAGAGGGCAGAAAGTAACAACAGATAATAACGAATTTTGGTGATTTGGTGCAGGTTACGGAATGGAGTGTAGCGACTCCATGAGAGGTATTTGGTTTGTCTTCTTCATCCCATTCCCATGCATGCATTATATGATGTGTTGAGTTAGGCATTTTGAAATATTTGAAGAAAACCAGCTGGTGTTTGATGATTTTGCGTAGAGATGTTGGAAATCTTCCTTTTATTTTTGGGGATTCTTAAAATTTAACATATTTTGTTTTCACTTTTCACTAAATACTAGTATTAAAAACGATTGCTGGTTTTACATGTACATGTAATGCATTCATCCAAATCATATGCTAATCAAACAAATTTTGAATATTCTTACCTGTACCATATCATTTGAGGTAAGATTTGAGATGTTTAGCTATAAACTTATCATGCTAGTACATTTTTGTTTAACTTTTACTGTGGACCCTACGGACCATTTAAAGGATATGTCGGATCAATTTGTTTTTTAAATGCCTCTGAGTCAATGGATGGATGGAGGGATTTTAGGAGCAGTGGGTCAACAAGTCTTGTGTGGTTGGTTTGGGTTGGAGAACTACCACAGACCATTTTGGTTATTTAATTGCATTTAATTTCTGGCCATTCCTTGGTCAGAGAGTAACCGATATGAATTTAATAGTCGCTTTTTATTTTCATATCTTTTTATCCTTATGTGTTACATGAACTATATATAAAGTATAAACACCTTGGTGGTTGATAAAATTGATTCTATTAGGTAGGTGTCTGAAACTAACTAAACCTAATACTGACCCAACAACATTGTGTACGGTTTTTAGAATGCGGAATCAGACTAGCTTCAGCCGGAAACGCGGTTTTTGGTATGGACTATGAAGGTCATGGTCGGTCCATGGGATCTCGTTGCTACATCAAGAAGTTTGAAAACATTGTAAATGATTGCTACGACTATTACACCTATATCTGTGGTATGTCATTATTTACATTACAACAGCGTCCATATATCACTTCTCTTCTCCTTCGGATTGTCTCACTCAACTCACCCATGTTCTTAATTAATTTTCATGCGACGCCAGCGCAAGGGGAGTACATGGAGAAAGGCAGATTCTTGTATGGAGAATCTATGGGAGGTGCAGTCACTTTATTGCTTCACAAGAAAGATCCTTCCTTTTGGAACGGCGCCATTCTTGTGGCTCCTATGTGTAAGATATCTGAGAAGGTGAAGCCACATCCGGTGGTGATAAATCTGTTAACTAGAGTCGAAGACATGATACCTAAGTGGAAAATAGTTCCAACAAAGAACGTGATTAATGCTGCTTTCAAGGACCTTGCCAAGCGAGAAGAGGTCCCAATATATATAGTCTCATGGAATATAAATAATCTCTCACTATGTAGAGATTGGCTCTAGACAGATAGATAGTTTTTGGTGGTAAAATGCATGCAGGTAAGGAACAACAAGCTGATATATCAAGACAAACCTAGGCTCAAGACCGCACTTGAAATGCTTAGGACAAGCATGAACCTCGAAGACAGTCTCGACGAGGTTAACTTTTGATTAGTTTATTTTGTTAATAAAGTTCCCCGTGAGCTTACTATTTTAAAACAAACTGGCTTTGACTCCCTAATATACACGTATTATTTTCTTAGGTCTCATCTCACTCCTAACAAAAAATACTTGACACGTCAATGAAGAGTCTTGGATAATCTGATATTATGGTTATTTTGTTTTTGCAGATAACAATGCCCTTCTTTGTGTTACACGGAGAAGCAGATATAGTGACGGATCCAGAGATAAGCAAAGCCTTGTACGAGAAAGCTAGCTCAAGAGACAAGACTCTCAAGTTGTATCCTGGTATGTGGCACGCTCTAACGTCTGGTGAGCCTGACTACAACGTGGATCTTGTTTTTGCTGACATCATCAATTGGCTTGACCATCGGACAGCTGACCCGGCATCTCTCACTGTCACTCCTGTACGAGCTACTACCACTGCTAGTGTGGAAAGAGATATTGTTACACGTAACGGTAAAAAGAGAGTTAAACGTACCTACTTGAATCTCCTTTGCGGTTTGAACAGTGGACGTTTGGTTCCTCGATCTAGTGGTGCTATTTGAATCATTGAATGTAATAACTTAAAAAACAGAGGAGAGGATACTGTTTCAGTCTGTTTATCTGGAAAAAGAGTGAATTATCATGGTTAGAAAAAAGAAAAATATATATTCACTTTTAACCATATTACACATATGTATTAATGTATTTTAAACCATCTTTAAGGGTACATGTACATCATTCTAATTTTTAACAGTTAATTTAGTTTAAATTCATCTACTGCTTAAATAAGTTGACTAACCACTATAAAATCACTATTATCTAGAGGAACAGAGACAACAAAGGTTCCTAACCTTTTGAGCATCATAATATGAAAATGGAGGATGAAACTATGCAATAAAACAATATTGTCATATTTTTTGAATTTCACTCAAAATTTGTAGGTATAACCCCTACGAAAATATTGAGTTTTTCGTTAAATGCTCTATATATACTGAAGCTTATACTCTTTAATGGTGTATAAAATATTTAACCACATTCTACATTTGTATTAATGTATTCCAAACTATCTTTCAAGGTACATGTACATCATTCTAATTTTTTACAATTAATTTTGTAAACATTCATACACTACTTAAATAAGTAGACTAACCACTATGAAATTATTATTATCTAGAGAAATGGAGAAAACAAAGGTTCCTAACCTCTTTGACCATCATAATATGTAAGTGGAGGATGCAACTATGAAATAAAAAATATTGTCATATTTATTGAATTTCACTCAAAATTTGTAGGTTAACCCTACGAAAATATTGAGTTTTAGTTAAATGCTCTATATATACTGAAGCTTATACTCTTTAATGGTGTATAAAATATTTAACCACATTCTACATTTGTATTAATGTATTCCAAACTATCTTTCAAGGTACATGTACATCATTCTAATTTTTTACAATTAATTTTGTAAACATTCATACACTACTTAAATAAGTAGACTAACCACTATGAAATTATTATTATCTAGAGAAATGGAGAAAACAAAGGTTCCTAACCTCTTTGACCATCATAATATGTAAGTGGAGGATGCAACTATGAAATAAAAAAATATTGTCATATTTATTGAATTTCACTCAAAATTTGCAGGTTAACCCCTACAAAATATTGCGTTTTTCGATAAATGCTCTATATACCGAAGCTTATACTCTTTAGTGTTGTTTAAAAATATTTAACCACTTTCTACATTTGTATTGATGTATTGTAAACAATCTTTCAAGGTACATGTACGTCATTCTAATATTTAACAATTAATTTAGTTTAAAATCATATACTGCTTAAATAATTAGATTAACCACTATGAAATAACTATTATCTAGAGAAACTGAGACAACAAAGGTTCCTAACCTCTTTTTCCATCATACTATGTAAGTGGAGGATGCAACTATGAAATAAAAAAATATTGTCATATTTTTTGAATTTCACTCAAAATTTGTAGGTTAACCCCTACTTAAAATATTGAGTTTTGGTTAAATGCTCTATATATTGAAGCTTATACTCTTTAGTGATGTTTAAAAATATTTAACCACTTTCAAAATTTGTATTGATGTATTCTAAACTATCTTTCAAGGCACATGTACATCATTCTAATTTTTAGCAATTAATTTAGTTTAAATTCATAGACTGCTTTAATAATTAGATTAACCACTATGAAATCAATCTTATCTAGAGAAAATGAGACAACAAAGGTTCCTAACCTCTTTTACCATCATAATATGTAAGTGGAGGATGAAACTATGAAATAAAAAATATTGTCATATTTTTTGAATTTCACTCAAAATTTGTAGGTTAACCCTACGAAAATATTGAGTTTTGGTTAAATGCTATATATACTGAAGCTTATACTTTTAGTGATGTTTAAAAATATTTAACAACTTTCAAAATTTGTATTAATGTATTCTATAATATCTTTCAAGGTACATGTACGCCATTCTAATTTTTAACAATTAATTTAGTTTAAATTCATATACCGCTTAAATAATTAGATTAACCACTATGAAATCATTATTATCTAGAGAAAATGAGACAACAAAGGTTCCTAACCCTTTTACCATCATAATATGTAAGTGGAGGATGAAACTATGAAACAAAAAATATTGTCATATTATTTGAATTTCACTCAAAATTTGTAGGTTAACTCCTACGAAAATATTGAGTTTTTGGTTAAATGCTATATATACTGAAGCTTATACTCTTTAGTGATGTTTAAAAATATTTAACAACTTTCAAAATTTGTATTAATGTATTCTATAATATCTTTCAAGGTACATGTACATCATTCTAATTTTTAGCAATTAATTTAGTTTAAATTCATAGACTGCTTTAATAATTAGATTAACCACTATGAAATCAATCTTATCTAGAGAAAATGAGACAACAAAGGTTCCTAACCTCTTTTACCATCATAATATGTAAGTGGAGGATGAAACTATGAAATAAAAAATATTGTCATATTTTTTGAATTTCACTCAAAATTTGTAGGTTAACTCCTACGAAAATATTGAGTTTTTGGTTAAATGCTATATATACTGAAGCTTATACTCTTTAGTGATGTTTAAAAATATTTAACAACTTTCAAAATTTGTATTAATGTATTCTATAATATCTTTCAAGGTACATGTACGTCATTCTAACTTTTAACAATTAATTTAGTTTAAATTCATATACTGCTTAAATAAGTGGATAAACCTCTATGAAATCATTATTATCTAGAGAAAATGAGACAACAAAGGTTCCTAACCTCTTTTACCATCATAATATGTAAGTGGAGGATGAAACTATGAAACAAAAAAATATTGTCATATTATTTGAATTTCACTCAAAATTTGTAGGTTAACCCCTACGAAAATATTGAGTTTTTGGTTAAATGCTCTATATACTGAAGCTTATACTCTTTAGTGATGTTTAAAAATATTAAACCACTTTCTACATTTGTGTTGATGTATTCTAAACTATATTTCAAGGTACATGTACATCATTCTACTTTTAACAATTATTTTAGTTTAAATTCATATACTGCTTAAATAATTAGATTAACCACTTTGAAAGCATTATTATCTAGAGAAAATGAGACAACAAAGGTTCATAACCTCTTTTGCCATCATAATATGTAGTGGAGGATGCAACTATGAAATTAAAAAATATTGTCATATTTTTTGAATTTCACTCAAAATTTGTAGGTTAACCCCTACAAAATATTGAGTTTTTGTTAAATGCTCTATATCTTGAAGCTTATACTCTTTAGTGTTGTTTAAAAATATTTAACCACTTTCTACATTTGTATTGATGTATTGTAAACAATCTTTCAAGGTACATGTACGTCATTCTAATATTTAACAATTAATTTAGTTTAAATTCATATCTTGCTTAAATAATTAGATTAACCACTATGAAATAACTATTATCTAGAAAATGAGACAACAAAGGTTCCTAACCTCTTTTACCATCATACTATGTAAGTGGAGGATGCAACTATGAAATAAAAAATATTGTCATATTTTTGAATTTCACTCAAAATTTGTAGGTTAACCCCTACGAAAATAATAAGTTTTTGGTTAAATGCTCTATATATTGAAGCTTATACTCTTTAGTGATGTTTAAAAATATTTAACCACTTTCAAAATTTGTATTGATGTATTCTAAACTATCTTTCAAGGCACATGTACATCATTCTAATTTTTAGCAATTAATTTAGTTTAAATTCATATACTACTTAAATAAGTAGACTAACCACTATGAAATCAATCTTATCTAGAGAAAATGAGACAACAAAGGTTCCTAACCTCTTTTACCATCATAATATGTAAGTGGAGGATGAAACTATGAAATAAAAAATATTGTCATATTTTTGAATTTCACTCAAAATTTGTAGGTTAACCCTACGAAAATATTGAGTTTTGGTTAAATGCTATATATCTGAAGCTTATACTCTTTAGTGATGTTTAAAAATATTTAACAACTTTCAAAATTTGTATTAATGTATTCTATAATATCTTTCAAGGTACATGTACGTCATTCTAACTTTTAACAATTAATTTAGTTTAAATTCATATCTTGCTTAAATAATTAGATTAACCACTATAAAATCACTATTATCTAGAAAATGAGACAACAAAGGTTCCTAACCTCTTTTACCATCATAATATGTAAGTGGAGGATGAAACTATGAAACAAAAAATATTGTCATATTATTTGAATTTCACTCAAAATTTGTAGGTTAACCCCTACTAAAATATTGAGTTTTGGTTAAATGCTCTATATATACTGAAGCTTATACTCTTTAGTGATGTTTAAAAATATTAAACCACTTTCTACATTTGTGTTGATGTATTCTAAACTATATTTCAAGGTACATGTACATCATTCTACTTTTAACAATTATTTTAGTTTAAATTCATATCTTGCTTAAATAATTAGATTAACCACTTTGAAAGCATTATTATCTAGAAAATGAGACAACAAAGGTTCCTAACCTCTTTGACCATCATAATATGTAGTGGAGGATGCAACTATGAAATTAAAAAATATTGTCATATTTTTTGAATTTCACTCAAAATTTGTAGGTTAACCCTACGAAAATATTGAGTTTTGGTTAAATGCTATATATACTGAAGCTTATACTCTTTAGTGATGTTTAAAAATATTTAATCACTTTTTACATTTGTATTGATGCATTCTAAACTATCTTTCAAAGTACATTTACATCATTCTAATTTTTAACAATTAATTTAGTTTAAATTCATATACTGCTTAAATAATTAGATTAACCACTATGAAATCACTATTATCTATAGAAAATGAGACAACAAAGGTTCTTAACCTCTTTTACCATCATAATATGTAAGTGGAGGATGCAACTATGAAATAAAAAATATTGTCATATTTTTGAATTTCACTCAAAATTTGTAGGTTAACCCCTACTTAAAATATTGAGTTTTTGGTTAAATGCTCTATATACTGAAGCTTATACTTTTAGTGATGTTTAAAAATATTTAACCACTTTCTACATTTGTATTGATGTATTCTAAACTATCTTTCAAGGTACATGTACATCATTCTAATTTTTAGCAATTAATTTAGTTTAAATTCATATACTGCTTAAATAATTAGATTAACCACTATGAAATCACTATTATCTAGAGAAAATGAGACAACAAAGGTTCCTAACCTCTTTTACCATCATAATATTTAAGTGGAGGATGAAACGATGAAATAAAAAAATATTGTCATATTTTTTGAATTCCACTCAAAATTTGTAGGTTAACCCCTACTTAAAATATTGAGTTTTTGGTTAAATGCTATATATACTGAAGCTTATACTCTTTAGTGTTGTTTAAAAATATTTTACCACATTCTACATTTGTACTAATGTATTATAAACTATCTTTCAAGGTACATGTACATCATTCTAATTTTTAACCATAAATTTAGCTTAAATTCATATACTACTTAAATAAGAGGATTAACCACTATAAAATCACTATTATCTAGAGAAACGAAGACAACAAAGGTTCTAACCTCTTTTACCATCATACTATGTAAGTGGAGGATGAAACTATGAAACAAAAAATATTGTCATATTTTTTAATTTCACTCAAAATTTGTAGGTTAACCCTACGAAAATATTGAGTTTTCAAGTAAATTCTCTATATAGTGAAGCTTATACTATTTAGTGATGTTTAAAAATATTTAACAACTTTCAAAATTTGTAGGTTAACCCCTACTAAAATATTGAGTTTTTGGTTAAATGCTCTATATACTGAAGCTTATACTTTTAGTGATGTTTAAAAATATTTAACCACTTTCTACATTTGTATTGATGTATTCTAAACTATCTTTCAAGGTACATGTACATCATTCTAATTTTTAACAATTAATTTAGTTTAAATTCATATACCGCTTAAATAATTAGATTAACCACTTTGAAAGCATTATTATCTAGAGAAAATGAGACAACAAAGGTTCATAACCTCTTTTGCCATCATAATATGTAGTGGAGGATGCAACTATGAAATAAAAAAATATTGTCATATTTTTTGAATTTCACTCAAAATTTGTAGGTTAACCCCTACGAAAATATTGAGTTTTTGGTTAAATGCTATATATACTGAAGCTTATACTATTTAGTGATGTTTAAAAATATTTAACCACTTTCTACATTTGTATTGATGCATTCTAAACTATCTTTCAAAGTACATTTACATCATTCTAATTTTTAACAATTAATTTAGTTTAAATTCATATACTGCTTAAATAATTAGATTAACCACTATGAAATCACTATTATCTATAGAAAATGAGACAACAAAGGTTCTTAACCTCTTTTACCATCATAATATGTAAGTGGAGGATGCAACGATGAAATAAAAAAATATTGTCATATTTTTTGAATTTCACTCAAAATTTGTAGGTTAACCCCTACGAACATATTGAGTTTTTGGTTAAATGCTCGATATACTGAAGCTTATACTCTTTAGTGATGTTTAAAAATATTTAACCACTTTCTACATTTGTATTGATGCATTCTAAACTATCTTTCAAGGTACATGTACATCATTCTACTTTTAACAATTATTTTAGTTTAAATTCATATCTTGCTTAAATAATTAGATTAACCACTTTGAAAGCATTATTATCTAGAAAATGAGACAACAAAGGTTCCTAACCTCTTTTACCATAATAATATGCAGTGGAGGATGCAACTATGAAATAAAAAAATATTGTCATATTTTTTGAATTTCACTCAAAATTTGTAGGTTAACCCTACGAAAATATTGAGTTTTTGGTTAAATGCTATATATACTGAAGCTTATACTATTTAGTGATGTTTAAAAATATTTAACCACTTTCTACATTTGTATTTATGCATTCTAAACTATCTTTCAAGGTACATGTACATCATTCTAGTTTTTAACAATTAATTTAGTTTAAATTCATATACTGTTTAAATAATTAGATTAACCACTATGAAATCACTTTTATATAGAGAAAATGAGACAAAAAAGGTTCTTAACCTCTTTTTCCATCATAATATGTAAGTGGAGGATGCAACGATGAAATAAAAAAATATTGTCATATTTTTTGAATTTCACTCAAAATTTGTAGATTAACCCCTACGAACATATTGAGTTTTTGGTTAAATGCTCGATATACTGAAGCTTATACTCTTTAGTGAGTTTTAAAAATATTTAACCACTTTCTACATTTGTATTGATGCATTCTAAACTATCTTTCAAGGTACATGTACGTCATTCTAATTTTTAACAATTAATTTAGTTTAAATTCATATCTTGCTTAAATAATTAGATTAACCACTATGAAATCACTATTATCTAGAAAATGAGACAACAAAGGTTCCTAACCTCTTTTACCATCATAATATTTAAGTGGAGGATGAAACGATGAAATAAAAAAATATTGTCATATTTTTTGAATTCCACTCAAAATTTGTAGGTTAACCCTTACGAAAATATTGAGTTTTTGGTTAAATGCTCTATATACTGAAGCTTATACTCTTTAGTGATGTTTAAAAATATTTAACCACTTTCTACATTCGTATTGATGCATTCTAAACTATCTTTCAAGGTACATGTACATCATTCTAATTTTTAACAATTAATTTAGTTTAAATTCATATACTTCTTAAATAAGTGGAGAAACCTCTATGAAATCACTATTATCTAGAGAAAATGAGACAACAAAGGTTCCTAACCTCTTTTACCATCATAATATTTAAGTGGAGGATGAAACTATGAAATAAAAAAATATTGTCATATTTTTTGAATTCCACTCAAAATTTGTAGGTTAACCCTTACGAAAATATTGAGTTTTTGGTTAAATGCTCTATATACTGAAGCTTATACTCTTTAGTGATGTTTAAAAATATTTAACTTCTTTCTACATTCGTATTGATGCATTCTAAACTATCTTTCAAGGTACATGTACATCATTCTAATTTTTAACAATTAATTTAGTTTTAATTCATATACTTCTTAAATAAGTGGATAAACCTCTATGAAATCACTATTATCTAGAAAAAATGAGACAACAAAGGTTCCTAACCTCTTTTACCATCATAATATGTAAGTGGAGGATGAAACTATGAAATAAAAAATATTGTCATATTTTTTGAATTCCACTCAAAATTTGTAGGTTAACCCCTACGAAAATAATGAGTTTTTGGTTAAATGCTCTATATACTGAAGCTTATACTCTTTAGTGATGTTTAAAAATATTTAACCACTTTCTACATTTGTATTGATGTATTCTAAACTATCTTTCAAGGTACATGTACGTCATTCTAATTTTTACTAAAAATTTAGTTTGAATTCAAATACTGCTTAAATAATTAGATTAACCACTATGAAATCACTATTATCTAGAGAAAATGAGACAACAAAGGTTCCTAACCTCTTTTACCATCATAATATGTAAGTGGAGGATGAAACTATGAAATAAAAAAATATTGTCATATTTTTTGAATTTCACTCAAAATTTGTAGGTTAACCCTACGAAAATATTGAGTTTTTGGTTAAATGCTCTATATACTGAAGCTTATACTCTTTAGTGATGTTTAAAAATATTTAACCACTTTCTACATTTGTATTGATGTATTCTAAACTATCTTTCAAGGTACATGTACATCATTCTACTTTTAACAATTATTTTAGTTTAAATTCATATACTGCTTAAATAATTAGATTAACCACTATGAAATCACTATTATCTAGAGAAAATGAGACAACAAAGGTTCCTAACCTCTTTTACCATCATAATATGTAGTGGAGGATGCAACTATGAAATAAAAAAATATTGTCATATTTTTTGAATTTCACTCAAAATTTGTAGGTTAACCCCTACGAAAATATTGAGTTTTTGGTTAAATGCTATATATACTGAAGCTTATACTCTTTAGTGATGTTTAAAAATATTTAACCACTTTCTACATTTGTATTGATGTATTCTAAACTATCTTTCAAGGTACATGTACATCATTCTAATTTTTAACAATTAATTTAGTTTAAATTCATATACTCTTTAAATAATTAGATTAACCAATATGAAATCACTATTATCTAGAGAAAATGAGACAACAAAGGTTCTTAACCTCTTTTACCATCATAATATGTAAGTGGAGGATGCAACAATGAAATAAAAAATATTGTCATATTTTTTGAATTTCACTCAAAATTTGTAGGTTAACCCCTACGAAAAATATTGAGTTTTTGGTTAAATGCTCTATATACTGAAGCTTATATTCTTTAGTGATGTTTAAAAATATTTAACCACTTTCTACATTTGTATTGATGTATTCTAAACTATCTTTCAAGGTACATGTACATCATTCTAATTTTTAACAATTAATTTAGTTTAAATTCATATCTTGCTTAAATAAGAGGATTAACCACTATGAAATCACTATTATCTAGAGAAACGAAGACAACAAAGGTTCCTAACCTCTTTTACCATCATAATATTTAAGTGGAGGATGCAAATATGAAGTAAAACAATATTGTCATATTTTTTTAATTTCACTCAAAATTTGTAGGTTAACCCCTACGAAAATATTGAGTTTTCGTTAAATTCTCTATATACTGAAGCTTATACTCTTTAGTGTTGTTTAAAAATATTTTACCACATTCTACATTTGTACTAATGTATTATAAACTATCTTTCAAGGTACATGTACATCATTCTAATTTTTAACCATAAATTTAGTTTAAATTCATATACTACTTAAATAAGAGGATTAACCACTATAAAATCACTATTATCTAGAGAAACGAAGACAACAAAGGTTCCTAACCTCTTTTACCATCATCATATTTAAGTGGAGGATGCAAATATGCAGTAAAACAATATTGTCATATTTTTTTAATTTCACTCAAAATTTGTAGGTTAACCCCTACGAAAATATTGAGTTTTGGTTAAATGCTCTATATACTGAAGCTTATACTTTTAGTGTTGTTTAAAAATATTTTACCACATTCTACATTTGTACTAATGTATTATAAACTATCTTTCAAGGTACATGTACATCATTCTAATTTTTAACCATAAATTTAGTTTAAATTCATATACTACTTAAATAAGAGGATTAACCACTATGAAATCACTATTATCTAGAGAAACGAAGACAACAAAGGTTCCTAACCTCTTTTACCATCATAATATGTAAGTGGAGGATGCAAATATGCAGTAAAAGAATATTGTCATATTTTTTTAATTTCACTCAAAATTTGTAGGTTAACCCCTACGAAAATATTGAGTTTTCGTTAAATTCTCTATATACTGAAGCTTATACTCTTTAGTGTTGTTTAAAAATATTTTACCACATTCTACATTTGTACTAATGTATTATAAACTATCTTTCAAGGTACATGTACGTAATTCTAATTTTTACTAAAAATTTAGTTTGAATTCAAATACCGCTTAAATAATTAGATTAACCACTATGAAATCACTATTATCTAGAGAAAATGAGACAACAAAGGTTCCTAACCTCTTTTACCATCATAATATGTAAGTGGAGGATGAAACTATGAAATAAAAAAATATTGTCATATTTTTTGAATTCCACTCAAAATTTGTAGGTTAACCCTTACGAAAATATTGAGTTTTTGGTTAAATGCTCTATATACTGAAGCTTATACTCTTTAGTTTTGTTTAAAAATATTTTACCACATTCTACATTTGTATTGATGTCTTCTAAACTATCTTTCAAGGTACATGTACATCATTCTAATTTTTAACAATTAATTTAGTTTAAATTCATATACTGCTTAAATAATTAGATTAACCACTATGAAATCACTATTATCTAGAGAAAATGAGACAACAAAGGTTCCTAACCTCTTTTACCATCATAATATGTAAGTGGAGGATGAAACTATGAAATAAAAAAATATTGTCATATTTTATGAATTTCACTCAAAATTTGTAGGTTAACCCCTACGAAAATATTGAGTTTTTGGTTAAATGCTCTATATACTGAAGCTTATACTATTTAGTGATGTTTAAAAATATTTAACCACTTTCTACATTTGTATTGATGTATTCTAAACTATCTTTCAAGGTACATGTACATCATTCTAATTTTTAACAATTAATTTAGTTTAAATTCATATACTCTTAAATAATTAGATTAACCATTATGAAATCACTATTATCTAGAGAAAATGAGACAACAAAGGTTCCTAACCTCTTTTACCATCATAATATGTAAGTGGAGGATGCAACTATGAAATAAAAAAATATTGTCATATTTTTTGAATTTCACTCAAAATTTGTAGGTTAACCCCTACGAAAATAATGAGTTTTTGGTTAAATGCTCTATATACTGAAGCTTATACTCTTTAGTGATGTTTAAAAATATTTAACCACTTTCTACATTTGTATTGATGTATTCTAAACTATCTTTCAAGGTACATGTACGTAATTCTAATTTTTACTAAAAATTTAGTTTGAATTCAAATACTGCTTAAATAATTAGATTAACCACTATGAAATCACTATTATCTAGAAAATGAGACAACAAAGGTTCCTAACCTCTTTTACCATCATACTATGTAAGTGGAGGATGCAACTATGAAATAAAAAAATATTGTCATATTTTTTGAATTTCACTCAAAATTTGTAGGTTAACCCCTACGAAAATATTGAGTTTTTGGTTAAATGCTCTATATACTGAAGCTTATACTATTTAGTGATGTTTAAAAATATTTAACCACTTTCTACATTTGTATTGATGTATTCTAAACTATCTTTCAAGGTACATGTACGTCATTCTAATTTTTACCAATTAATTTAGTTTAAATTCATATACTGCTTAAATAATTAGATTAACCACTATGAAATCACTATTATCTAGAGAAAATGAGACAACAAAGGTTCCTAACCTCTTTTACCATCATAATATGCAGTGGAGGATGCAACTATGAAATAAAAAAATATTGTCATATTTTTTGAATTTCACTCAAAATTTGTAGGTTAACCCCTACGAAAATATTGAGTTTTTGGTTAAATGCTATATATACTGAAGCTTATACTCTTTAGTGATGTTTGAAAATATTTAACCACTTTCTACATTTGTATTGATGTATTCTAAACTATCTTTCAAGGTACATGTACATCATTCTAATTTTTACCAATTAATTTAGTTTGAATTCAAATACTCTTAAATAAGAGGATTAACCACTATGAAATCACTATTATCTAGAGTCAATGAGACAACAAAGGTTCCTAACCTCTTTTACCATAATAATATGCAGTGGAGGATGCAACTATGAAATAAAAAAATATTGTCATATTTTTTGAATTTCACTCAAAATTTGTAGGTTAACCCTACGAAAATATTGAGTTTTGGTTAAATGCTATATATACTGAAGCTTATACTTTTAGTGATGTTTAAAAATATTTAACCACTTTCTACATTTGTATTGATGTTTTCTAAACTATCTTTCAAGGTACATGTACGTCATTATAATTTTTACCAAAAATTTAGTTTGAATTCAAATACTACTTAAATAATTAGATTAACCACTATGAAATCACTATTATCTAGAGAAAATGAGACAACAAAGGTTCCTAACCTCTTTTACCATCATAATATGTAAGTGGAGGATGCAACTATGAAATAAAAAAATATTGTCATATTTTTTGAATTTCACTCAAAATTTGTAGGTTAACCCCTACGAAAATATTGAGTTTTTGGTTAAATGCTCTATATACTGAAGCTTATACTCTTTAGTGATGTTTAAAAATATTTAACCACTTTCTACATTTGTATTGATGTATTCTAAACTATCTTTCAAGGTACATGTACGCCATTCTAATTTTTAACAATTAATTTAGTTTAAATTCATATACTGCTTAAATAATTAGATTAACCACTATGAAATCACTATTATCTAGAGAAAATGAGACAACAAAGGTTCCTAACCTCTTTTACCATCATAATATGTAAGTGGAGGATGAAACTATGAAATAAAAAAATATTGTCATATTTTTTGAATTTCACTCAAAATTTGTAGGTTAACCCCTACCTAAAATATTGAGTTTTTGGTTAAATGCTCTATATACTGAAGCTTATACTTTTAGTGATGTTTAAAAATATTTAACCACTTTCTACATTTGTATTGATGTATTCTAAACTATCTTTCAAGGTACATGTACGTCATTCTAATTTTTTACCAATTAATTTAGTTTAAATTCATATACTGCTTAAATAATTAGATTAACCACTATGAAATCACTATTATCTAGAGAAAATGAGACAACAAAGGTTCCTAACCTCTTTTACCATCATAATATGCAGTGGAGGATGCAACTATGAAATAAAAAAATATTGTCATATTTTTTGAATTTCACTCAAAATTTGTAGGTTAACCCCTACAAAAATATTGAGTTTCTGGTTAAATGCTATATATACTGAAACTTATACTCTTTAGTGATGTTTGAAAATATTTAACCACTTTCTACATTTGTATTTATGTATTTTAAACTATCTTTCAAGGTACATGTACGTCATTATAATTTTTACCAAAAATTTAGTTTGAATTCAAATACTACTTAAATAATTAGATTAACCACTATGAAATCACTATTATCTAGAGAAACTGAGACAACAAAGGTTCCTAACCTCTTTTACCATCATACTATGTAAGTGGAGGATGCAACTATGAAATAAAAAAATATTGTCATATTTTTTGAATTTCACTCAAAATTTGTAGGTTAACCCCTATGAAAATAATGAGTTTTTGGTTAAATGCTCTATATACTGAAGCTTATACTCTTTAGTGATATTCGAAAATATTTAACCACTTTCTACATTTGTATTGATGTTTTCTAAACTATCTTTTAAGGTACATGTACGTCATTCTAATTTTTACCAATTAATTTAGTTTGAATTCAAATACTGCTTAAATAATTAGATTAACCACTATGAAATCACTATTATCTATAGAAAATGAGACAACAAAGGTTCCTAACCTCTTTTACCATCATAATATGTAAGTGGAGGATGCAACTATGAAATAAAAAAATATTGTCATATTTTTTGAATTTCACTCAAAATTTGTAGGTTAACCCCTACGAAAATAATGAGTTTTTGGTTAAATGCTCTATATACTGAAGCTTATACTATTTAGTGATGTTTAAAAATATTTAACCACTTTCTACATTTGTATTGATGTATTCTAAACTATCTTTGAAGGTACATGTACGTCATTCTAATTTTTACTAAAAATTTAGTTTGAATTCAAATACTGCATAAATAATTAGATTAACCACTATGAAATCACTATTATCTAGAAAAAATGAGACAACAAAGGTTCCTAACCTCTTTTACCATCATAATATGTAAGTGGAGGATGCAACTATGAAATAAAAAAATATTGTCATATTTTTTGAATTTCACTCAAAATTTGTAGGTTAACCCCTACGAAAATAATGAGTTTTTGGTTAAATGCTCTATATACTGAAGCTTATACTCTTTAGTGATGTTTAAAAATATTTAACCACTTTCTACATGTGTATTGATGTATTCTAAACTATCTTTGAAGGTACATGTACGTCATTCTAATTTTTACTAAAAATTTAGTTTGAATTCAAATACTGCATAAATAATTAGATTAACCACTATGAAATCACTATTATCTAGGGAAACTGAGACAACAAAGGTTCCTAACCTCTTTTACCATCATACTATGTAAGTGGAGGATGAAACTATGAAATAAAATAATATTGTCATATTTTATTAATTTCACTCAAAATTTGTAGGTTAACCCCTACGAAAATATTGAGTTTTTGATTAAATGCTCTATATACTGAATCTTATACTCTTTAGTGATGTTTAAAAATATTTAACCACTTTCTACATTTGTATTGATGTATTCTAAACTATCTTTCAAGGTACATGTACGTCATTCTAATTTTTTACCAATTAATTTAGTTTAAATTCATATACTGCTTAAATAATTAGATTAACCACTATGAAATCACTATTATCTAGAAAATGAGACAACAAAGGTTCCTAACCTCTTTTACCATCATAATATGCAGTGGAGGATGCAACTATGAAATAAAAAATATTGTCATATTTTATTAATTTCACTCAAAATTTGTAGGTTAACCCCTACGAAAATATTGAGTTTTTGGTTAAATGCTATATATACTGAAGCTTATACTATTTAGTGATGTTTAAAAATATTTAACCACTTTCAACATTTGTATTGATGTATTCTAAACTATCTTTCAAGGTACATGTACATCATTCTAATTTTTAACAATTAATTTAGTTTAAATTCATATCTTGCTTAAATAATTAGATTAACCACTATGAAATCACTATTATCTAGAAAATGAGACAACAAAGGTTCCTAACCTCTTTTACCATCATAATATGTAAGTGGAGGATGCAACTATGAAATAAAAAATATTGTCATATTTTTGAATTTCACTCAAAATTTGTAGGTTAACCCTACGAAAATAATGAGTTTTGGTTAAATGCTCTATATCTTGAAGCTTATACTCTTTAGTGATGTTTAAAAATATTTAACCACTTTCTACATGTGTATTGATGTATTCTAAACTATCTTTGAAGGTACATGTACGTCATTCTAATTTTTACTAAAAATTTAGTTTGAATTCAAATACTGCATAAATAATTAGATTAACCACTATGAAATCACTATTATCTAGGGAAACTGAGACAACAAAGGTTCCTAACCTCTTTTACCATCATACTATGTAAGTGGAGGATGAAACTATGAAATAAAATAATATTGTCATATTTTATTAATTTCACTCAAAATTTGTAGGTTAACCCCTACGAAAATATTGAGTTTTTGATTAAATGCTCTATATACTGAATCTTATACTCTTTAGTGATGTTTAAAAATATTTAACCACTTTCTACATTTGTATTGATGTATTCTAAACTATCTTTCAAGGTACATGTACGTCATTCTAATTTTTTACCAATTAATTTAGTTTAAATTCATATACTGCTTAAATAATTAGATTAACCACTATGAAATCACTATTATCTAGAGAAAATGAGACAACAAAGGTTCCTAACCTCTTTTACCATAATAATATGCAGTGGAGGATGCAACTATGAAATAAAAAAATATTGTCATATTTTTTGAATTTCACTCAAAATTTGTAGGTTAACCCCTACGAAAATATTGAGTTTTTGGTTAAATGCTATATATACTGAAGCTTATACTCTTTAGTGATGTTTGAAAATATTTAACCACTTTCTACATTTGTATTGATGTATTCTAAACTATCTTTCAAGGTACATGTACGTCATTCTAATTTTTACCAATTAATTTAGTTTGAATTCAAATACTGCTTAAATAATTAGATTAACCACTATGAAATCACTATTATCTAGAGAAAATGAGACAACAAAGGTTCATAACCTCTTTTACCATCATAATATGCAGTGGAGGATGCAACTATGAAATAAAAAATATTGTCATATTTTTGAATTTCACTCAAAATTTGTAGGTTAACCCTAGAAAATATTGAGTTTTGGTTAAATGCTATATATACTGAAGCTTATACTCTTTAGTGATGTTTAAAAATATTTAACCACTTTCTACATTTGTATTGATGTATTCTAAACTATCTTTCAAGGTACATGTACGTCATTCTAATTTTTACCAATTAATTTAGTTTGAATTCAAATACTGCTTAAATAATTAGATTAACCACTATGAAATCACTATTATCTAGAAAATGAGACAACAAAGGTTCCTAACCTCTTTTACCATCATAATATGTAAGTGGAGGATGCAACTATGAAATAAAAAATATTGTCATATTTTTGAATTTCACTCAAAATTTGTAGGTTAACCCTACGAAAATAATGAGTTTTGGTTAAATGCTCTATATCTTGAAGCTTATACTATTTAGTGATGTTTAAAAATATTTAACCACTTTCTACATTTGTATTGATGTATTCTAAACTATCTTTGAAGGTACATGTACGTCATTCTAATTTTTACTAAAAATTTAGTTTGAATTCAAATACTGCTTAAATAATTAGATTAACCACTATGAAATCACTATTATCTAGAAAATGAGACAACAAAGGTTCTAACCTCTTTTACCATCATCATATTTAAGTGGAGGATGAAACTATGAAATAAAAAATATTGTCATATTTTTTAATTTCACTCAAAATTTGTAGGTTAACCCTAGAAAATATTGAGTTTTGGTTAAATGCTCTATATCTTGAAGCTTATACTCTTTAGTGATGTTTAAAAATATTTAACCACTTTCTACATTTGTATTGATGTATTCTAAACTATCTTTCAAGGTACATGTACGTCATTCTAATTTTTACTAAAAATTTAGTTTGAATTCAAATCTTGCTTAAATAATTAGATTAACCACTATGAAATCACTATTATCTAGAAAATGAGACAACAAAGGTTCCTAACCTCTTTTACCATCATACTATGTAAGTGGAGGATGCAACTATGAAATAAAATAATATTGTCATATTTTTTAATTTCACTCAAAATTTGTAGGTTAACCCCTACGAAAATATTGAGTTTTTGGTTAAATGCTCTATATACTGAAGCTTATACTCTTTAGTGATGTTTAAAAATATTTAACCACTTTCTACATTTGTATTGATGTATTCTAAACTATCTTTCAAGGTACATGTACGTAATTCTAATTTTTACTAAAAATTTAGTTTGAATTCAAATACTGCTTAAATAATTAGATTAACCACTATGAAATCACTATTATCTAGAGAAAATGAGACAACAAAGGTATCTAACCTCTTTTACCATCATACTATGTAAGTGGAGGATGAAACTATGAAATAAAATAATATTGTCATATTTTTTAATTTCACTCAAAATTTGTAGGTTAACCCCTACGAAAATATTGAGTTTTTGGTTAAATGCTCTATATACTGAAGCTTATACTCTTTAGTGATGTTTAAAAATATTTAACCACTTTCTACATTTGTATTGATGTATTCTAAACTATCTTTCAAGGTACATGTACGTCATTCTAATTTTTTACCAATTAATTTAGTTTAAATTCATATACTGCTTAAATAATTAGATTAACCACTATGAAATCACTATTATCTAGAGAAAATGAGACAACAAAGGTTCCTAACCTCTTTTACCATAATAATATGCAGTGGAGGATGCAACTATGAAATAAAAAAATATTGTCATATTTTTTGAATTTCACTCAAAATTTGTAGGTTAACCCCTACGAAAATATTGAGTTTTTGGTTAAATGCTATATATACTGAAGCTTATACTATTTAGTGATGTTTAAAAATATTTAACCACTTTCAACATTTGTATTGATGTATTCTAAACTATCTTTCAAGGTACATGTACATCATTCTAATTTTTAGCAATTAATTTAGTTTAAATTCATAGACTGCTTTAATAATTAGATTAACCACTATGAAATCACTCTTATCTAGAGAAAATGAGACAACAAAGGTTCCTAACCTCTTTTACCATCATAATATGTAAGTGGAGGATGAAACTATGAAATAAAAAAATATTGTCATATTTTTTGAATTTCACTCAAAATTTGTAGGTTAACTCCTACGAAAATATTGAGTTTTTGGTTAAATGCTCTATATACTGAAGCTTATACTCTTTAGTGATGTTTAAAAATATTTAACCACTTTCTACATTTGTATTGATGTATTCTAAACTATCTTTGAAGGTACATGTACGTCATTCTAATTTTTACTAAAAATTTAGTTTGAATTCAAATACTGCTTAAATAATTAGATTAACCACTATGAAATCACTATTATCTAGAGAAAATGAGACAACAAAGGTTCCTAACCTCTTTTACCATCATAATATGTAAGTGGAGGATGAAACTATGAAATAAAAAAATATTGTCATATTTTATGAATTTCACTCAAAATTTGTAGGTTAACTCCTACGAAAATATTGAGTTTTTGGTTAAATGCTCTATATACTGAAGCTTATACTCTTTAGTGATGTTTAAAAATATTTAACCACTTTCTACATTTGTATTGATGTATTCTAAACTATCTTTCAAGGTACATGTACGTCATTCTAATTTTTTACCAATTAATTTAGTTTAAATTCATATACTGCTTAAATAATTAGATTAACCACTATGAAATCACTATTATCTAGAGAAAATGAGACAACAAAGGTTCATAACTTCTTTTACCATCATAATATGCAGTGGAGGATGCAACTATGAAATAAAAAAATATTGTCATATTTTTTGAATTTCACTCAAAATTTGTAGGTTAACCCCTACGAAAATATTGAGTTTTTGGTTAAATGCTATATATACTGAAGCTTATACTCTTTAGTGATGTTTGAAAATATTTAACCACTTTCTACATTTGTATTGATGTATTCTAAACTATCTTTCAAGGTACATGTACGTCATTATAATTTTTACCAAAAATTTAGTTTGAATTCAAATACTACTTAAATAATTAGATTAACCACTATGAAATCACTATTATCTAGAGAAACTGAGACAACAAAGGTTCCTAACCTCTTTTACCATCATACTATGTAAGTGGAGGATGCAACTATGAAATAAAAAAATATTGTCATATTTTTTGAATTTCACTCAAAATTTGTAGGTTAACCCCTATGAAAATAATGAGTTTTGGTTAAATGCTCTATATCTGAAGCTTATACTCTTTAGTGATGTTTAAAAATATTTAACCACTTTCTACATTTGTATTGATGTATTCTAAACTATCTTTCAAGGTACATGTACGTCATTCTAATTTTTACCAATTAATTTAGTTTGAATTCAAATACTGCTTAAATAATTAGATTAACCACTATGAAATCACTATTATCTAGAGAAAATGAGACAACAAAGGTTCCTAACCTCTTTTACCATCATAATATGTAAGTGGAGGATGCAACTATGAAATAAAAAAATATTGTCATATTTTTTGAATTTCACTCAAAATTTGTAGGTTAACCCCTACGAAAATAATGAGTTTTTGGTTAAATGCTCTATATACTGAAGCTTATACTCTTTAGTGATGTTTAAAAATATTTAACCACTTTCTACATTTGTATTGATGTATTCTAAACTATCTTTGAAGGTACATGTACGCCATTCTAATTTTTAACAATTAATTTAGTTTAAATTCATATACTCTTTAAATAAGAGGATTAACCACTATGAAATCACTATTATCTAGAGAAACGAAGACAACAAAGGTTCTAACCTCTTTTACCATCATAATATGCAGTGGAGGATGCAACTATGAAATAAAAAAATATTGTCATATTTTTTGAATTTCACTCAAAATTTGTAGGTTAACCCCTACAAAAATATTGAGTTTCTGGTTAAATGCTATATATACTGAAACTTATACTCTTTAGTGATGTTTGAAAATATCTAACCACTTTCTACATTTGTATTTATGTATTTTAAACTATCTTTCAAGATACATGTACGTCATTATAATTTTTACCAAAAATTTAGTTTGAATTCAAATACTACTTAAATAATTAGATTAACCACTATGAAATCACAATTATCTAGAGAAACTCAGACAACAAAGGTTCCTAACCTCTTTTACAATAATAATATGCAGTGGAGGATGCAACTATGAAATAAAAAAATATTGTCATATTTTATTAATTTCACTCAAAATTTGTAGGTTAACCCCTACGAAAATATTGAGTTTTTGGTTAAATGCTATATATACTGAAGCTTATACTATTTAGTGATGTTTAAAAATATTTAACCACTTTCAACATTTGTATTGATGTATTCTAAACTATCTTTCAAGGTACATGTACATCATTCTACTTTTAACAATTATTTTAGTTTGAATTCAAATACTGCATAAATAATTAGATTAACCACTATGAAATCACTATTATCTAGGGAAACTGAGACAACAAAGGTTCCTAACCTCTTTTACCATCATACTATGTAAGTGGAGGATGAAACTATGAAATAAAATAATATTGTCATATTTTTTAATTTCACTCAAAATTTGTAGTTAACCCCTACTTAAAATATTGAGTTTTTGGTTAAATGCTCTATATACTGAAGCTTATACTATTTAGTGATGTTTAAAAATATTTAACCACTTTCTACATTTGTATTGATGTATTCTAAACTATCTTTCAAGGTACATGTACGTCATTCTAATTTTTACCAATTAATTTAGTTTGAATTCAAATACTGCTTAAATAATTAGATTAACCACTATGAAATCACTATTATCTAGAGAAAATGAGACAACAAAGGTTCCTAACCTCTTTTACCATCATAATATGTAAGTGGAGGATGCAACTATGAAATAAAAAAATATTGTCATATTTTTTGAATTTCACTCAAAATTTGTAGGTTAACCCCTACGAAAATATTGAGTTTTGGTTAAATGCTCTATATCTTGAAGCTTATACTATTTAGTGATGTTTAAAAATATTTAACCACTTTCTACATTTGTATTGATGTATTCTAAACTATCTTTGAAGGTACATGTACGTCATTCTAATTTTTACTAAAAATTTAGTTTGAATTCAAATACTGCTTAAATAATTAGATTAACCACTATGAAATCACTATTATCTAGAGAAAATGAGACAACAAAGGTTCCTAACCTCTTTTACCATCATAATATGTAAGTGGAGGATGCAACTATGAAATAAAAAAATATTGTCATATTTTTTGAATTTCACTCAAAATTTGTAGGTTAACCCCTACGAAAATAATGAGTTTTGGTTAAATGCTCTATATCTGAAGCTTATACTCTTTAGTGATGTTTAAAAATATTTAACCACTTTCTACATTTGTATTGATGTATTCTAAACTATCTTTGAAGGTACATGTACGTCATTCTAATTTTTACTAAAAATTTAGTTTGAATTCAAATCTTGCTTAAATAATTAGATTAACCACTATAAAATCACTATTATCTAGAGAAACTGAGACAACAAAGGTTCCTAACCCTTTTACCATCATACTATGTAAGTGGAGGATGAAACTATGAAATAAAATAATATTGTCATATTTTTTTAATTTCACTCAAAATTTGTAGGTTAACCCCTACGAAAATATTGAGTTTTGGTTAAATGCTCTATATACTGAAGCTTATACTCTTTATTGATGTTTAAAAATATTTAACCACTTTCTACATTTGTCTTGATGTATTCTAAACTATCTTTCAAGGTACATGTACATCATTCTAATTTTTAACCATAAATTTAGTTTAAATTCATATACTCCTTAAATAAGAGGATTAACCACTATGAAATCACTATTATCTAGAGAAAATGAGACAACAAAGGTTCCTAACCTCTTTTACCATCATAATATGCAGTGGAGGATGCAACTATGAAATAAAAAAATATTGTCATATTTTTTGAATTTCACTCAAAATTTGTAGGTTAACCCCTACGAAAATATTGAGTTTTTGGTTAAATGCTATATATACTGAAGCTTATACTTTTTAGTGATGTTTGAAAATATTTAACCACTTTCTACATTTGTATTGATGTATTCTAAACTATCTTTCAAGGTACATGTACGTCATTCTAATTTTTACCAATTAATTTAGTTTGAATTCAAATACTGCTTAAATAATTAGATTAACCACTATGAAATCACTATTATCTAGAGAAAATGAGACAACAAAGGTTCCTAACCTCTTTTACCATCATAATATGTAAGTGGAGGATGCAACTATGAAATAAAAAAATATTGTCATATTTTTTGAATTTCACTCAAAATTTGTAGGTTAACCCCTACGAAAATAATGAGTTTTTGGTTAAATGCTCTATATACTGAAGCTTATACTATTTAGTGATGTTTAAAAATATTTAACCACTTTCTACATTTGTATTGATGTATTCTAAACTATCTTTCAAGGTACATGTACATCATTCTAATTTTTACTAAAAATTTAGTTTGAATTCAAATCTTGCTTAAATAATTGGATTAACCACTATGAAATCACTATTATCTAGAGAAACGAAGACAACAAAGGTTCCTAACCTCTTTTACCATCATAATATGTAAGTGGAGGATGCAAATATGCAGTAAAACAATATTGTCATATTTTTTTAATTTCACTCAAAATTTGTAGGTTAACCCCTACGAAAATAATGAGTTTTTGGTTAAATGCTCTATATACTGAAGCTTATACTCTTTAGTGATGTTTAAAAATATTTAACCACTTTCTACATTTGTATTGATGTATTCTAAACTATCTTTCAAGGTACATGTACGTCATTCTAATTTTTACTAAAAATTTAGTTTGAATTCAAATACTGCTTAAATAATTAGATTAACCACTATGAAATCACTATTATCTAGGGAAACTGAGACAACAAAGGTTCCTAACCTCTTTTACCATCATACTATGTAAGTGGAGGATGCAACTATGAAATAAAATAATATTGTCATATTTTTTAATTTCACTCAAAATTTGTAGGTTAACCCCTACGAAAATATTGAGTTTTTGGTTAAATGCTCTATATACTGAAGCTTATACTCTTTAGTGATGTTTAAAAATATTTAACCACTTTCTACATTTGTATTGATGTATTCTAAACTATCTTTCAAGGTACATGTACGTCATTCTAATTTTTTACCAATTAATTTAGTTTAAATTCATATACTGCTTAAATAATTAGATTAACCACTATGAAATCACTATTATCTAGAGAAAATGAGACAACAAAGGTTCCTAACCTCTTTTACCATCATAATATGCAGTGGAGGATGCAACTATGAAATAAAAAAATATTGTCATATTTTTTGAATTTCACTCAAAATTTGTAGGTTAACCCTACGAAAATATTGAGTTTTTGGTTAAATGCTATATATACTGAAGCTTATACTATTTAGTGATGTTTAAAAATATTTAACCACTTTCTACATTTGTATTGATGTATTCTAAACTATCTTTCAAGGTACATGTACATCATTCTAATTTTTAACAATTAATTTAGTTTAAATTCATATACTGCTTAAATAATTAGATTAACCACTATGAAATCACTATTATCTAGAGAAAATGAGACAACAAAGGTTCCTAACCTCTTTTACCATCATAATATGCAGTGGAGGATGCAACTATGAAATAAAAAAATATTGTCATATTTTTTGAATTTCACTCAAAATTTGTAGGTTAACCCCTACTTAAAATATTGAGTTTTGGTTAAATGCTCTATATACTGAAGCTTATACTATTTAGTGATGTTTAAAAATATTTAACCACTTTCTACATTTGTATTGATGTATTCTAAACTATCTTTCAAGGTACATGTACATCATTCAAATTTTTAACAATTAATTTAGTTTGAATTCAAATGTTGCTTAAATAATTAGATTAACCACTATGAAATCACTATTATCTAGAGAAAATGAGACAACAAAGGTTCCTAACCTCTTTTACCATCATAATATGTAAGTGGAGGATGCAACTATGAAATAAAAAAATATTGTCATATTTTTTGAATTTCACTCAAAATTTGTAGGTTAACTCCTACGAAAATATTGAGTTTTTGGTTAAATGCTCTATATACTGAAGCTTATACTCTTTAGTGATGTTTAAAAATATTTAACCACTTTCTACATTTGTATTGATGTATTCTAAACTATCTTTCAAGGTACATGTACATCATTCTAATTTTTAACAATTAATTTAGTTTAAATTCATATCTTGCTTAAATAATTAGATTAACCACTATGAAATCACTATTATCTAGAAAATGAGACAACAAAGGTTCCTAACCTCTTTTACCATCATAATATGTAAGTGGAGGATGAAACTATGAAATAAAAAAATATTGTCATATTTTTGAATTTCACTCAAAATTTGTAGGTTAACCCTACGAAAATATTGAGTTTTTGGTTAAATGCTCTATATACTAAAGCTTATATTCTTTAGTGATGTTTAAAAATATTTAACCACTTTCTACATTTGTATTGATGTATTCTAAACTATCTTTCAAGGTACATGTACATCATTCTAATTTTTAACAATTAATTTAGTTTAAATTCATATACTCTTAAATAATTAGATTAACCATTATGAAATCACTATTATCTAGAGAAAATGAGACAACAAAGGTTCATAACTTCTTTTACTATCATAATATGCAGTGGAGGATGCAACTATGAAATAAAAAAATATTGTCATATTTTTTGAATTTCACTCAAAATTTGTAGGTTAACCCCTACGAAAATATTGAGTTTTTGGTTAAATGCTCTATATACTGAAGCTTATACTCTTTAGTGATGTTTAAAAATATTTAACCACTTTCTACATTTGTATTGATGTATTCTAAACTATCTTTCAAGGTACATGTACATCATTCTAATTTTTACTAAAAATTTAGTTTGAATTCAAATACTGCTTAAATAATTAGATTAACCACTATGAAATCACTATTATCTAGAGAAACTGAGACAACAAAGGTTCCTAACCTCTTTTACCATCATACTATGTAAGTGGAGGATGCAACTATGAAATAAAATAATATTGTCATATTTTTTAATTTCACTCAAAATTTGTAGGTTAACCCTCTGAAAATATTGAGTTTTGGTTAAATGCTCTATATCTGAAGCTTATACTCTTTAGTGATGTTTAAAAATATTTAACCACTTTCTACATTTGTATTGATGTATTCTAAACTATCTTTCAAGGTACATGTACGTCATTCTAATTTTTTACCAATTAATTTAGTTTAAATTCATATACTGCTTAAATAATTAGATTAACCACTATGAAATCACTATTATCTAGAGAAAATGAGACAACAAAGGTTCCTAACCTCTTTTACCATAATAATATGCAGTGGAGGATGCAACTATGAAATAAAAAAATATTGTCATATTTTTTGAATTTCACTCAAAATTTGTAGGTTAACCCTACGAAAATAATGAGTTTTGGTTAAATGCTATATATACTGAAGCTTATACTATTTAGTGATGTTTAAAAATATTTAACCACTTTCTACATTTGTATTTATGCATTCTAAACTATCTTTCAAGGTACATGTACATCATTCTAGTTTTTAACAATTAATTTAGTTTAAATTCATATACTGTTTAAATAATTAGATTAACCACTATGAAATCACTTTTATATAGAGAAAATGAGACAAAAAAGGTTCTTAACCTCTTTTTCCATCATAATATGTAAGTGGAGGATGCAACGATGAAATAAAAAATATTGTCATATTTTTTGAATTTCACTCAAAATTTGTAGGTTAACCCTACGAAAATATTGAGTTTTGGTTAAATGCTCTATATACTGAAGCTTATACTCTTTAGTGAGGTTTGAAAATATTTAACCACTTTCTACATTTGTATTGATGCATTCTAAACTATCTTTCAAGGTACATGTACGTAATTCTAATTTTTACTAAAAATTTAGTTTGAATTCAAATACCGCTTAAATAATTAGATTAACCACTATGAAATCACTATTATCTAGAAAATGAGACAACAAAGGTTCTAACCTCTTTTACCATCATACTATGTAAGTGGAGGATGCAACTATGAAATAAAAAATATTGTCATATTTTTGAATTTCCTCAAAATTTGTAGGTTAACCCTCTGAAAATATTGAGTTTTTGGTTAAATGCTCTATATACTGAAGTTTACATTCTTTAGTGATGTTTAAAAATATTTAACCACTTTCTACATTTGTATTGATGTATTCTAAACTATCTTTCAAGGTACATGTACATCATTCTAATTTTTAACAATTAATTTAGTTTAAATTCATATACTGCTTAAATAATTAGATTAACCACTATGAAATCACTATTATCTAGAGAAAATGAGACAACAAAGGTTCCTAACCTCTTTTACCATCATAATATGTAAGTGGAGGATGCAACTATGAAATAAAAAAATATTGTCATATTTTTTGAATTCCACTCAAAATTTGTTCGTTAACCCTTACGAAAATATTGAGTTTTTGGTTAAATGCTCTATATTCTGAAGCTTATATTCTTTAGTGATGTTTAAAAATATTTAACCACTTTCTACATTTGTATTGATGTATTCTAAACTATCTTTCAAGGTACATGTACATCATTCTAATTTTTAACAATTAATTTAGTTTAAATTCATATACTCTTAAATAATTAGATTAACCACTATGAAATCACTATTATCTAGAGAAAATGAGACAACAAAGGTTCCTAACCTCTTTTACCATCATAATATGTAAGTGGAGGATGCAACTATGAAATAAAAAAATATTGTCATATTTTTTGAATTTCACTCAAAATTTGTAAGTTAACCCCTACGAAAATATTGAGTTTTGGTTAAATGCTCTATATACTGAAGCTTATATTCTTTAGTGATGTTTAAAAATATTTAACCACTTTCTACATTTGCATTGATGTATTCTAAACTATCTTTCAAGGTACATGTACATCATTCTAATTTTTAACAATTAATTTAGTTTAAATTCATATACTCTTTAAATAATTAGATTAACCAATATGAAATCACTATTATCTAGAGAAAATGAGACAACAAAGGTTCTTAACCTCTTTTACCATCATAATATGTAAGTGGAGGATGCAACTATGAAATAAAAAATATTGTCATATTTTTGAATTTCACTCAAAATTTGTAGGTTAACCCTACGAAAATAATGAGTTTTGGTTAAATGCTCTATATCTTGAAGCTTATACTCTTTAGTGATGTTTAAAAATATTGAACCACTTTCTACATTCGTTTTGATGTATTCTAAACTATCTTTCATGGTACATGTACATAATTCTAATTTTTACTAAAAATTTAGTTTGAATTCAAATACTGCTTAAATAATTAGATTAACCACTATGAAATCACTATTATCTAGAAAATGAGACAACAAGGTTCCTAACCTCTTTTACCATCATACTATGTAAGTGGAGGATGCAACTATGAAATAAAATAATATTGTCATATTTTTTTAATTTCACTCAAAATTTGTAGGTTAATCCCTACGAAAATATTGAGTTTTTGGTTAAATGCTCTATATAATGAAGCTTATCCTATTTAGTGATGATTAAAAATATTTAACCACTTTCTACATTTGTATTGATGTATTCTAAACTAGCTTTCAAGGTACATGTACATCATTATAATTTTTAGCAATTAATTTAGTTTAAATTCATATCTTGCTTAAATAATTAGATTAACCACTATGAAATCACTATTATCTAGAGAAAATGAGACAACAAAGGTTCCTAACCTCTTTTACCATCATAATATGTAAGTGGAGGATGCAACTATGAAATAAAAAAATATTGTCATATTTTTTGAATTTCACTCAAAATTTGTAGGTTAACCCTACGAAAATATTGAGTTTTTGGTTAAATGCTCTATATACTGAAGCTTATACTCTTTAGTGATGTTTGAAAATATTTAACCACTTTCTACATTTGTATTGATGTATTCTAAACTATCTTTCAAGGTACATGTACGTCATTCTAATTTTTACCAATTAATTTAGTTTGAATTCAAATACTGCTTAAATAATTAGATTAACCACTATGAAATCACTATTATCTAGAAAATGAGACAACAAAGGTTCCTAACCTCTTTTACCATCATAATATGTAAGTGGAGGATGCAACTATGAAATAAAAAAATATTGTCATATTTTTTGAATTTCACTCAAAATTTGTAGGTTAACCCCTACGAAAATAATGAGTTTTTGGTTAAATGCTCTATATACTGAAGCTTATACTCTTTAGTGATGTTTAAAAATATTTAACCACTTTCTACATTTGTATTGATGTATTCTAAACTATCTTTCAAGGTACATGTACGTCATTCTAATTTTTACTAAAAATTTAGTTTGAATTCAAATACTGCTTAAATAATTAGATTAACCACTATGAAATCACTATTATCTAGAGAAACTGAGACAACAAAGGTATCTAACCTCTTTTACCATCATACTATGTAAGTGGAGGATGCAACTATGAAATAAAATAATATTGTCATATTTTTTTAATTTCACTCAAAATTTGTAGGTTAATCCCTACGAAAATATTGAGTTTTTGGTTAAATGCTCTATATACTGAAGCTTATCCTATTTAGTGATGATTAAAAATATTTAACCACTTTCTACATTTGTATTGATGTATTCTAAACTAGCTTTCAAGGTACATGTACTTCATTCTAATTTTGTACCAATTAATTTAGTTTAAATTCATATACTCCTTAAATAAGAGGATTAACCACTATGAAATCATTATTATCTAGAGAAACGAAGACAACAAAGGTTCCTAACCTCTTTTACCATCATAATATGCAGTGGAGGATGCAACTATGAAATAAAAAATATTGTCATATTTTTTGAATTTCACTCAAAATTTGTAGGTTAACCCTACGAAAATATTGAGTTTTTGGTTAAATGCTCTATATACTGAAGCTTATACTCTTTAGTGATGTTTGAAAATATTTAACCACTTTCTACATTTGTATTGATGTATTCAAAACTATCTTTCAAGGTACATGTACGCCATTCTAATTTTTACCAAAAATTTAGTTTAAATTCATATCTTGCTTAAATAATTAGATTAACCACTATAAAATCATTATTATCTAGAGAAAATGAGACAACAAAGGTTCTAACCTCTTTTACCATCATAATATTTAAGTGGAGGATGCAACTATGAAATAAAATAATATTGTCATATTTTTTAATTTCACTCAAAATTGTAGGTTAACCCCTACGAAAATATTGAGTTTTCGTTAAATTCTCTATATACTGAAGCTTATACTCTTTAGTGTTGTTTAAAAATATTTTACCACATTCTACATTTGTACTAATGTATTATAAACTATCTTTCAAGGTACATGTACATCATTCTAATTTTTACCAAAAATTTAGTTTGAATTCAAATCTTGCTTAAATAATTAGATTAACCACTATGAAATCATTATTATCTAGAGAAACGAAGACAACAAAGGTTCCTAACCTCTTTTACCATCATCATATTTAAGTGGAGGATGCAAATATGCAGTAAAACAATATTGTCATATTTTTTTAATTTCACTCAAAATTTGTAGGTTAACCCCTACGAAAATATTGAGTTTTCGTTAAATTCTCTATATACTGAAGCTTATACTCTTTAGTGTTGTTTAAAAATATTTTACCACATTCTACATTTGTACTAATGTATTATAAACTATCTTTCAAGGTACATGTACATCATTTTAATTTTTAACCATAAATTTAGTTTAAATTCATATACTACTTAAATAAGAGGATTAACCACTATAAAATCACTATTATCTAGAGAAACGAAGACAACAAAGGTTCCTAACCTCTTTTACCATCATAATATGTAAGTGGAGGATGCAAATATGCAGTAAAACAATATTGTCATATTTTTTTAATTTCACTCAAAATTTGTAGGTTAACCCCTACGAAAATATTGAGTTTTCGTTAAATTCTCTATATACTGAAGCTTATACTTTTAGTGATGTTTACAAATATTTAACCACTTTCTACATTTGTATTGATGTATTCTAAACTATCTTCAAGGTACATGTACATCATTCTAATTTTTAACAATTAATTTAGTTTGAATTCAAATATTGCTTAAATAATTAGATTAACCACTATGAAATCACTATTATCTAGAGAAACTGAGACAACAAAGGTTCCTAACCTCTTTTACCATCATAATATGTAAGTGGAGGATGCAACTATGAAATAAAATAATATTGTCATATTTTTTTAATTTCACTCAAAATTTGTAGGTTAACCCCTACGAAAATATTGAGTTTTGGTTAAATGCTCTATATACTGAAGCTTATACTCTTTATTGATGTTTAAAAATATTTAACCACTTTCTACATTTGTATTGATGTATTCTAAACTATCTTTCAAGGTACATGTACGTCATTCTAATTTTTTACCAATTAATTTAGTTTAAATTCATATCTTGCTTAAATAATTAGATTAACCACTATGAAATCACTATTATCTAGAAAATGAGACAACAAAGGTTCCTAACCTCTTTTACCATCATAATATGCAGTGGAGGATGCAACTATGAAATAAAAAATATTGTCATATTTTTGAATTTCACTCAAAATTTGTAGGTTAACCCCTCTGAAAATATTGAGTTTTGGTTAAATGCTATATATACTGAAGCTTATACTCTTTAGTGATGTTTAAAAATATTTAACCACTTTCTACATTTGTATTGATGTATTCTAAACTATCTTTCAAGGTACATGTACATCATTCTAATTTTTAACAATTAATTTAGTTTAAATTCATATACTGCTTAAATAATTAGATTAACCACTATGAAATCACTATTATCTAGAGAAAATGAGACAACAAAGGTTCCTAACCTCTTTTACCATCATAATATGTAGTGGAGGATGCAACTATGAAATAAAAAAATATTGTCATATTTTTTGAATTTCACTCAAAATTTGTAGGTTAACCCCTACGAAAATAATGAGTTTTGGTTAAATGCTCTATATAATGAAGCTTATACTCTTTTAGT
>CM028692.1:53911228-53982677 GCA_016771965.1 Brassica carinata
TCTATATATCTTCTCTTTGAAGCCTTCACGCCAATTCTTCGGTTTTTGGTTCTCTTATTTCCAAATTTCGAGCTATCAATCTCATCCAAAATCCTCTTATCACGCCTTCCAGATGAAGTAGCCACATCAGCCTGAGAAAACGGGAGTTAGTCAATGGATAACAGAAAAACAAAATCGCAGGAGTAGAACAAAACATACTCTAAGATGTTGTCTTCGTCTTTTCCGATGATAGCTATTTTCGTAAATATTTTCAACGTCACTGTCCTCGGAACTGCACTCAAGTTCATTTGAAGAGTTGGAACATGGGCTTGCCTTAGCTCCATCAGAGGAAACTTCAGCATTGTACTCTGAATCATTGTCATCACTCAGAACTTCATGTTCTGGTTCCCAGTACATAGCATCTATAAACTCAGGCAGTGGCTCGATCAATCTATCCAGATCTGCCAAAGGAGGCATAATATAATCTTGACCTAGACTAAAATCAGGGCCAACAGAAAACTTTATCGAGGAAGGACGCCATTCAACTCCTAATGCACCCAGTCTGCGTTGCTGAAACAATGTCTGGTCAGGTTCTGGATACGGAATCATACCTGAAAATTTTAAAACAAACACCAAGAATATGTGCCATGAATAACCAATATCTTGCATAACTGACGAAATATAAGCTTTTGGATACAAACTTGAATCACAAAGAAGATCTTGAAGGTTCCTCCGATGGGGAGGAAGCTGAGTTTCCTGCACCATGGAAATTATATCTTTAAAGTTAGTCGACAATGAAACTGCAAGGATATCAATCATATATATTTCCCTTTTTAATTCGAAAAATGTTCGGTGAGCCCTCTTAAAAAGAACGCAACAATAACTAGAAGCAAAACAGGAGATACAAGTATTTGAAACCAACCTGATCAAGAACATGTCCATTGCTATCTCGAATAAGAGGACGGTAATCACCAAGGAAGAACTTACACAAAGCAAGACAAGACAAAGGATCAGAAAGCAATAGAGGATCACTAGAAACTGCAGTCACATATAACAAAATGATTATACATTTGGGATGCAAAATACACCAACCTGGTCGTACTTAGCAGCTTTTTGAGACTCTCCTTGTCCCGTGTTTAGAAAATATATCTGGCCAACTTCATCTGAAAGCACAATGGATGTCCCATCTCTACACAGTGCCAAGGACAAAAACATCAAATGTAATTGATTCCATACACTTCACTGACTAAATAAATGATTTGCAAACAGATGTCTTGCTAAAAGAAATATGAATATTGTATATCACAGTGGAAATGCATAACACGATGTTTTCTCTAGTTTCAGACTCAAGAGTCGAATGCATGTGTTGACAGAGAATATTGAAGATCTTATCCTGCATGTTCCATCAGTCACTTACTGTGAAAACTTTCCATCAACCAACTTAAATCGCCCGATATCGTACACTTTGATTGGTATACCCTCCCATATCTAGAAAAAATATCGGAGGTAAGTGATGCTACTAATAAGATCAAGGATTATTCTTTACAAAAAAACGAAACTACTCTTTGAGAGAAAAACGAAACTCACATCCCAGATGATTGTTTTCCCATCATAGCCGGCGCTCATAGCAATACGTGGATTGAAAGGGTGGACATCCAAGACATAGGACTACCAAAAGGACATAAGTGAGACAGATCATATACGATATTAGTACTTCCCTAAGCAAATTGGGGGCTGAACTGAAAACTTGAAGATAAACGCAAGCGAAAGAATGGACAGTCGGAGAAGTTCGACATCAAATGAGAACTACAATGAACCATACAATTTCTTTTATATAAAAACTAGCATACATCTGGCTCCAACTAAGATATCAGGATAAGAGTTGAAATTTGTGCGACTATTACCGATTCACTGTGACCTGTTAAACAATGCACTAAGCTACCATCAGCAGCATTCCAAACACAAATCCTGCAATCTGAACAAACACCGACACGTTAATGGAAACAGAAGACCGTAGTAAGTTCACGTAACACAAACATGTGGCAAAAAGACACCGCTTTTTTAAGTGCTTTGAATTTAACTAATCACGATTGAAATAAAGTGAGACCGGGAGAAATTCATCAAAGCTGAAAACCCATGCAGTATAATATTTTCCTCAGTGATACTCACCCATGATAGCGGCAAGTACGAAACGATTATCCAGGCTCCATATAATCATATTGACACCCCGTGGTGTTGGAAGAAACCTCTGGCGTGGCCCTCCTCGAGGAGGTTGTGGAGGAAGTGGAGGAGGTGGAACCTTCAAATGATATCCTTTCATCCAGCGTCCAGATTTTCCCTGAAAATGTATCATAGAGAAGGTTGTAGAAACTGATGACTGAGGAAACTGATGATAGAATCACAAATATGCTGTCATGAACTTGTAATGCACCATTGCATTCCGCCACAGATTGAAGAAACTTACATGGAATTTACGTGATCTTGGTGTCCATATAATTGCACTACCATCACGAGAGCAGGTTACTATGTTGTCATGACAAAACCTAGTTAATGAAACGTATTAAACCTTAACCAGATCAAAGTAAAAAATAGAAGGGAGATAGTGCAATGACTATAAGTCCAACACAATGAGAAACAAACCAGGAATTCTTAAACTTTGGGTAACTATCTTCCCTCAGAGTCTCAGTTGTAGAAGATCTTGGAGCCACAGCACAACCACTACAGAAAAAACACTCTTTTAGAATTTTTCTTGTTTTCTAACCAAAAAAACGGTTAAGAAAGGCACCATGTTCACTGGAAAATACCTAAACTGCACATAGTTGACATCATTCTCATGGCCACGTAGAACATCCAGCTCATGAGTCGGCTGTTCAGTATCCTCCAAGTTAGATTTTGATAGTGAGGCACTCCAGACCTGCAAGATTATGGAAATACTGACAATCAGGACTAACAAGAAAATAAAACCAGATATCACCTCCACAGTTTTTCACATCACGAAGGAGGATAACTGAAGTTAAAAATTTAACACAGACCCTCGCATTGCTGTCAGAGCTACCCGTGACGAAAATGGTTCCATTAGCATTGTACGCACAACATAGTATTTGATGACTCTTGGAAGCATTGCTTGTAGATGCCACGTTAGAAGATGCAAAATTGCTTTTTCCTAAGAGAAACTTCCAATGAATTCTATAACCGAAAATATTTTAACATTGAACAAAATATAATAGTGTGCCACCTCCTTACCAGTGCCAGCATCCAACGGATTTGGAACATAGATTCGAGGAAGACACTGAGAGTACCTAGCATCCCAGATCCGACAGGTTCCATCATCTGATGACCTACAGAGATAAGAAAAAGCACAAATAGCTGAGTACCAATGTACGAAGCAGTATGAAACATCCAAACTAAACATCCAAGGGGTGATCTTGAACAGATAAGAACAAGTTCGAAATGAACATATTAAACAGAACTCACGATAAAAGTTGGTAAACCGACGCCTGTCTGGGACTGAATGCAATCGCAGTAACAGCTCCAGTATGTCCCCGCAATACAGAAATTGGCATTCCATCAGGCAACCTCCACTGTCAAAAAGAAATAATATCTAACTGACAAATGAATAAAATTGTGTAGACATTATAGACTGGAAAATCGTATTCTTACAACTCGAATCACAAAATCGTTTGACGCTGATGCTACCAAAGCATTGTTTGCACTAACGGCCAAGTCTGTAATGTCACCCTACAGGAAACATGCGTAGGCGATAATTAATTTTATAGACTGGCAACAATTCCTGCCTTATAAAAAATGGAAAACAACAGCTCACTTCATGCCCGCGGCAGCTAGCCAAGCAAAGCGCAGTTTCCATTGACCAAATTTTGACAAGCCGGTCATCGGAACCAGTGATAACATATCTTCCAGAACGATCAAATATAGCTGTGCAATAAGCAAGGGAAAAAGCCATAGTGTTATCGTTCTACTCGACAAAAACATTCTGTAAAATCAATGATGCTCCTACGATGGGCATACTGCATTGTGACTTCCAGATACTGTAACAAGATTGGTATAAATTTCAAGGTTGCAAAAGTAACAAACCAAAGTATGGAATTCCCACAGACCAGAGATCCAGCACAATGAATGTATAATGGAGATCATACCGCAGTAAACAGCATTACGATGTCCTCTGAGCTTCTTTATATTTTGCATCTTTTGAACCATTGTTGATGGTTTTGCAATTGTATGACATGCTGAAATAATGGACGGAGCACGGTGGTGTTTTCTGAAACCTCCTCCAATTTCTCTAAGACTTAGGCCACGCACTTGATCGGCATGCATATGCGGCCAGCGTAAGTATGATGCAACATGCCTAGCTTTCTGAGACTCTAGAATTTTATCTTCACAAAGAAAAGAATAACGATTAAAAATTAATGGCCTAGTGTAAGAACTGGAGAGGTTAAAGAGACTTTCCAAGTTAAAACATCCCTGACGAGAGACTTAATCTCTCCTGCATGAGCTACTTCAGAAAAAAATCCAAATATAAGTCATGTTACCTAGGAAAGACTATCAAAACCAGAAGAAAAAAGTTCTGATATGCACAGGCCTAGAGCCACTATTAAGTTTTATGCATTGATGGGATTCTTTCCAAGTCCCAGAAACAAAGACACGAGGACATGTTGCCCTTAATGGCAGCGATCCATTCTAGAAACAACGTGAGACCGGAATAAAATCAACTGAATAGCATGCAAAAGTGCAAAAAAACATCCTGTTTTCCAAACATCATTTCGAGAAAGTACCATGCTTTTGATTTTTCTCTTAATTTAATGGATAAGCATATCAAATACAGACAAAAAGAAGTAGAAGGATAGGAGTTACTACTTACGATTCACAAGTGAAAAGGAGCCAGATCCCAATAGCGTTGGAACATCAGCAGCATTAAGAGTATTTCCTTCAACTCTCACGTCTGAAGGAAGAGGTGGGTTTAAAATCAGTTGTTTGAGCAGCTTCACCAAGTGATCCTTTTCAATATGAGGATACCTGTCCGGAAAATAAACATGATGACAGAAGTCATGGAAGGAGAAAATATTTGGCAGAATTAGGGAGGTGGAAACCCTCAAATACAGAATGCAATATTCTGATGGACCACACACATGTTACATGACAAATAGCAGAACATTTCAATAAGGTATAGGAAGGCCTCCACAGTAACTCAACGACGAAAGATCTGAGTAAATAAGAAAAAAGAAAACTAACCTCTCTACTAAGTTATCATAACTCAGAGGGAAGGAGATGCCATCATCGTCAGCACGCCCACTGCAAGTGCCACTTCTTGACCACCAGGAGTGATATCTACGAGGTAAAAGCCCCTTCTCCAAAATTTCATCTCTCAGATGCCCAAAGGTTCGATCGCAGGGGCCGGTGGAAAGAAAATGCAATATTAGGAAATAAACTTCTCTAAGGTCCATATCTACATCGGCTGGCGAAGAATGGCAAAAAAGTCTATCCTGCCGCTGAAGAGGAACAATTGCTGGAACGGCAGTGGAACTGTCCAAACAAGGAGTAGATGATTTGTGTATCCAATCCATGTTAACTCGTCCTGTGGAGGAGACACACTCGTCAAGTAAAAGATAAGACTCCTTAACTGGAGCATGCACTAGAGTAAATATATAACTAACTCAATTTCAGAGTAGCAATGACAAACAGATGACATTCCATGAAAACAAACTAGGGTTCTCTTTTTAATTGGAATCTGAGGTAAGGTTATCTCTTATTCCCACACAGGAGATGATCATCTACAAATGTATTGAAACTGACCCTTACACGACACCTGAAAGAGACCTGACCCTAACCCAGCGACTGAAAAATTGATTCACTTAATCAAAAACATCACACAAGGAATTGGATCAGAAAGCATTGAGATACAATTGAATAGATATGCATCAGTAAGCTCATTGCGATTCGAACGAGTTATTACGGAAATTAAAATCACCTAGATCGAATTGAATAGAACTCATACAAAATGAAATCCAGCTAAAAATACAAAGGGGAAAACTGACCTCGTAGAAGCTAGGGTTTAGTTAGGTCGAGAGATAAAGAGCTACCCACCCAGCACTAGATAGGGAAATGAATCTCACGATTCCTCGTTTCAACGATACGATTCAAAAGGACGAAAACGCAGAGAGGTGAAGAGCGATTGACGATGAGCAGAGAAGCAACGTTTACATTCCACGAATCGTCTGCGTCTCCAGGTGCGACATCGCCACGGCCGAGCGAACCAGGGAAGAAGGTAACAAAAGACCAGTGACGCCTTCCTTTTTTTTTTTTTACCGGTGTGAATTTTTTTTTCTGGTCGATGCGATAGGAAGCTTTTTTAATAGGGAGGAAAGAAAAAAGAAACTCGGGTACGTATGTGTTAGAAGACAGATATACCCCTTACTTGCTCTGGCAATTTCCTAAACCGCCTGGAACTTGTAAGGGTATACATGGCTTTTCTCAATCAGAGATGGCCGGGACAAACCATATGTCTGCTTTTGTTTTCTTAAATTCGTTTTTTACTTGCTTTATTTTACCGGTGACATTGATACTGAGACGGCACCGATGCAATTTCCCGTTAATCTCTTCTTTTCTTACCGCCAAAATATATATAAGTGAACCAATTCAAACTTGCAAATACAAACACGAACACCATGAACACAAGTTCTCATGTTTTCTTCTGTTTAAGTATACAATACATCTATAATCCATTTGATTGATGGTCATAAATTTCTAACCATTTTTTTGTTATAGATATCTGTAACATTTCAAAATTTTCAATTTCAGTTTAGTTAGATTATGATTTTCTCATTGTGTTAAACATTTCTTACGCAGTTAGGGTTAGGAGAGTAGGACCGTGGGATGGCCATGAACATGATCTATATGCCCAATCGGCCCATACTTAACAAAGCCCAATATGTTCGTGCTGCCGATAAGTGTTATCCATTAACATTATAAATCAATATATAAATCAATCGTAGAATAAAAACATTTGCTTCATAGATAAAGCGACATATCTTATATCCTCAAGCGAAATATGTTCGGATATGTTTTGGTACACTGCACAATCTCTTATATGGATAGATTCTTCATTGCTTCCACGGCTATTTTACTCAAGTTGTATTACACTTTTTTTGTTTACTATCATCGTTTATTCAACTGTAAATTCTTAATTAACCATTTTACCATCTTTGAAGTCTCTTCTACAATGGATCAAAAAATATTATACGTTCAATAATCTTTGTATTCGTTCCACATCATTTTGTTTGACACATTACTCTCCAAGCGTGTCGATAACCACCCAAAAATGGGGAAAAAGACATGCAAACGCAAATACAACTGCCACAAACCATCACCCACTTAAACTCAGAAAATAAATAATATTTTTAACTAGCTCCATAGACTCGTAAAGTAATTCATCAGAGCTATTGAAAAAACAAACGTGGAGAGATTTATGAAACATCTTATATGTATTGTTCTTGTACTATTCATCACATTACAAGCACCAAAACCCAACCACACACGACGACGACAACAACAGCAACAAGAAGAAAGATCGATCTGACACACAAGTACCTAAATTTTCAAAAACATGTTTTAATTATCATAAGTACGACACTCATCGGTCTCAGGATTATCACTGCAATATTCTTCCAAAGGATCGGATCCAGCAGCCTTCTTCTTGTCCCTAGCGTGACTCGCAGCCGCACTCAGCTCCTCCACCTCGTCCCACGCCGCCACACACTCGCCGCTCACCGGATCATCGGCGCAAGTCTCCTTAGCTTCCTGAATACTCTTCTCCACCTTATCCGATATCCCTCCCTCAGATGTCGCCTTAACAGACATAACCACCCGGTTCATCGAACTGAATTTCCAAGGGTAGTTCAAACGGACCGGGGCCGATAGACTAGCCACCACAGGTCGAACGAACGCTCTTGGAGTTGCGACGTTGAGACCGGTTGCAGCTATGGTTGTCATCGTTGGAGGATCTTAGGATAGAAGAGATATTTTTTTTTGACGTGAGGAGAAGTGAAGAAGATAAATAGTCCTGCCTCTCTTGTTATTATGGAGCTACTATGTGAACACAATCCTCTTATCACTTAACAACCAACCGTATTGCGCCGCGTGCATTTAGATATTTTTGATAAAAATTCAGCCTTAAGATATTTTACAAAAAAAAAGGTATTGGATACTAAAAAAATCACAAAGTTGGAAACCATTTCCATGAGTACTATACCAGTGGTCTTTTTATCTAAAAATATTTAAATTTTTTAATATATATCTGAACTGTATAATAAAAAAATTTTAATGCTGCGGTATCCTTTTTATCCTTGAGCATGCTATAATACTAAATGCAGTGAAAATTCAGACTGCTGAGTAATGTTTTGTTTGACTCACTAGCATCGAAATTATTCTCCTGACATTTAGGCTCAGAGACAAAGTCGACCCTGAAATGAACAACCAATGTTGCATCAAGGTGAGCCCACACAAAGGAGCTTAGCCCTGTTACACACGTTCTTGAAGATGAATCAAACATAGCATTTCTTATAATACAATTCACAACGGGTCATTTTGATGATATATTGAAACACATGCAGATGATGAAGAAGCCTTTGGTCGGAGGTTCACAGGTGTTCCTCAAACAGCCACCATCACAAGGCAGACACCATGAAGCACTTATGCTGTATATAACAACAAAGTATATCAAAGAAACACACAAAAGATAAAATCTACACACCAAGAACTATGATTACAAAAGCATCTCTCCAGACAGAATCAAAGTTCAACAATGCAAAGCGGAAGCATTTACCTGAGTAACTCTGTCAACGAGACAGTCATCAGCATATGTCCCTTTGGTGTAGTCTTCCGAAGCGAGGATCCTTCGCAGTCTACCTGCCAAAAACTCACCAATTAAGAATCCACGGACCAAAACAAATGAACTTAAATCCTTTGAAATCTAATTAAAGCAAATACCTTAGAGCGACACGTCTCAGGGATTGTGTGATGAGATGTACACCTACTCTTTGTTTGTATGTACAAAGACACACTGCTACACCAGAGATCGACCATGACTTCCTGTTTTAAGGTCCTAGAGAATTTCAAAATTTAATTAAATTCCACAATGGCAATGTCCAAGAAAACTCTCCAGATAATGTTGCTCAGATACTTAAAAGTGTAGACGATTAACATTAGGCTTTTTAAGCACTTAAACAAACTCATTTTACCTGTTTCACAAAAGCCTAACTTGGCTCTTCTATGTTTATGTTTGTGGATGGATTCTTCACAATCCTAATGTTACTGACCAAACACTTTCTTTACGTCCTCCTCCTCCGTCTTAATTGACTTCTTCATCGTCATCTTTCACTCTCTCAAGCTCCTCATGACCATCTCCAATCTCACAAGCTTCTTCCTCATCACATGATTGCATGGAAACAAACAAACATGCACATCATCATCACATGATTGCAAACAAGCAATTTCTTTAAAAAACGTTGAAAACAAGAGGGGAAAAATTGTATATCGCCAAGGATTGATAGGAATAACAAAGTCATCTCATAAGTATAAAAATCAAATGGAACGTAACCTCTCTAATGATCATTCAAATAGACAGATGTTAGTTCCTAATTGTTTCTACATTATGAATATACACAGAAGCTTCTTCCTTTTTCAGTCTAAGAAAAATATAGAATATTACCAAGAACCGATAGAAATAACAAAATGATCTCAAAAGTGTTTCCACATTATGAAGATACACACAAGCTTCTTCCATTTTCAATCTAAGCAAATATAGAATATTGCCAAGAACTGATAGAAATAACAAAGTGATCTCATAAGTGTAAAAGTCAAATGGAACCTAACTTCTCTAACGATCAATCAAATGACAGGACGCTAGTTTCTAATTGTTTCCACATTATGAATACATAAGCTTCTTCCATTTTCAATCTAAGTAAATATAGAATATCTTCCAAGAACTGATAGAAATAACAAAGTGATCTCATAAGTGTAAAATTCAAATGGAACATAACCTCGATCAATCAAATGATAGGACGCTAGTTTCTAATTGTTTCTACACTATGAATATACACATAAGCTTCTTCCTTTTTTCAATCCAAGTAAATATAGAATCTCCCCCCAAAAAAAAGATTTGAAAAAAAACTGAAAAGACACGAAATTAAGATACCTTGAGCAATGGGGATTCTCATCTTTTCTTCCACCATCTGTTATCGTCGCTTGAATCTTCTCGGCATACTTCTTCCTCTTTCACCTTAACTCTCTTTGCTGCAGAGAAACAAAACACTAACCAACGGTCAGGACTCACTCAATTTCTACAAATAGAAGCGTAAATTTTTCAAATTTTTTTTATCAGAGAGAAACTCATACCTCTCCGTTCTTAATTTCAGTGAATTGATCTTAACCTGCTTCTTCTTTGATTTTCTGCTTCCTTCCCACTCTCAAATCACTGAAACATCATCAGATCAAACAAGTCAGAGCATTATAAAACTAACAGATATTGAGTCACCAACGAGCTAACCTAGTATTGTTGCTGGCTGGCTGCTGTCCCCAGTACCGAAGCATTGGGGTCAAAGACCAATTCATTTGGATTGTAATGGAGTGTAGTGTAGACTGTGTAGTTTAGATTAAAATGAAGAAGAAGATATATATAGATGGGGGTAAATAATGTTACCGTTATTAGTCTTTTCGACATTAATCTAGAGTCTTTTCGTTGCCTTTTTAAATTGTTTATTTTATTTTGATAATCTTGTCTGTTGGATGATAAATACAATTTAAGAGAATGCCACAGCATATTAAATTTTTAAGCGAGTAGTTTACTCGATACAGTGAATCCTTTAATATTAGCCCTCGGATCAAAACTTTTGCTTGATAGAATATGCTTGTATTTCTAGGAATACTCTAATTATATTTTAAATTCTGAAAAATGTATGTTTTCCATTTTTTGGAAACTACATTTTCTTGCATGTCATAAGACATTTATATCCTGATTTAAGTTGTAGATTAAAAATTTATTAATTTATTTAAAATTTGAAAATAATATTATAATTAAGTTAAATTAACACTACTATAAATAAAATTATTTTATTGTTTTCAGCTATTCTTCGTGATCTTTGCTGGTATTTTTTTCCATTATTGAAGTTACTGCCACTTGAATTGAATCTCATACAGCGCATGCAGGTGTTTAGCAAAAAAAAAAAAACGCATGCACGTGATGAAGAAAACATAATGAACAAGAAGTCTTTGGTCGGATGTTCTTCAGGTGTTTTTCTTTTTGAAACTTGTGTTCTTCAGGTGTTCCTCCCACATAAGTGTAATAGTCTTTCTAGATGATTCTCACATAAACTTTATAAATTTATTTTGTACCATTTGAGTTATAACCCCAGTTCATATATTTTACTAACATTCTAGGACATATTACATTGTAATTCTTTTTTTTTTGCTAATTGTTAATGTCATTAAAGGAATATTAATTGAATCCTAACAGACCATTTTGAATCTTTGGAGCCGCAGAAAGTTGAAAAGAAATCCAAAAACACTATAAAGGAATTATTAACTCCAAGTTTGCCAACAATGGTGAAGTTGAAACTAATAAACATTATATAGGAGAAGAGACATAAGAATTTAAACTCTGTCATACCAAGCACTTGTTGACAGCTAAGATTAAGCAGACCATCAAGAGAAATAGTAAGACGTAAGTTCAGTCAAGCACTCACCGAAGTGGCTCAAGGCTCAAAGCAAGCAAGTTGAAGCCAATCAATCACCGAAACCACGCTATGGTTGACGTCTCATGACCTAAGAAACAGAGGTTACTCCAAACGGAGAAGAGAAGCTTTGACGGGACATTGAGAACGAGAGTCCACCTTGAGAACAAGCCGGTGCTGTTGAGGTAGCGACGCAAAGATTACATCAAATCTGAACATACATCAGGTGTTACTGCCACATCCACCATCACAAGCAGTGGTAAAATCTTAGGGGAGAATACTAATGAAACAAATGTCGCACATATCGGATTAGACTAGTAATGCCCATTAAATTGAGAAGACAGAACACAGTCCCAGGATGTTGTATAAATTCATTCATTATTAGTATTGAATTCTAGATACACTTTCCGGGCCCATTTTTACATTTAACGGGCCACCAAATTATCCGGCCCCACATTTTGGACTTGTCTTAATCGAACGTGTTCGCTTACCAACTTTTATGTTCCACAGCTTTTCCTTTAATAAGTCTTTTGTTCTTCTTCGTACCCAATCACTAACTAACTGTCTCTTCTTCACTATTTTCAAAAAATGTCGCCGTCGTTTTGCTCCGCCCGTTTCTCCGTCGCTCTCTTCCTCGTTATCTCCGCCGTTCCCATAGCTTACCTCATTTTCCTAGAGAGAGCCGCTCCTTCGACATACGTCTTCTCTTACCACAGCTCAGGCTTCTTCCGCGAGTGCGCTAAATGGGACGACGTTGGTCGGAGATTCCTCGTCTCCTTCATGGACGGAGGCGGAATCGGCGAGGTCGTTCCCAGAGACGGCAACAGCGACGTTCTCCAAGAAGTCACTGTAGTCAGAGACATTGACCTCGCCGGAAACGCTTCTCTCGGGATCGCTATCGACCGCGACAGGAACCGTCTCCTCGTCGCTGTCGCCGATTTGCTCGGAAACCGCTACAGCGCTTTAGCTGCCTATGAGCTGTCCACGTGGCGTCGTGTCTTCCTCGCTGAGCTCAGCGGCCATAGTAAACTCTCTCTCTCTCTCTCTCTCTCTCTCTCTCTCTCTCTCTCTCTCTCGCTCTGTTTCTTGTTTTGTTAAATATGTTTTTGATGAAAATGTAGGTACGGATAAATCATTAGCAGACGATGTAGCTGTTGATGCACATGGCAATGCTTATGTTACGGATGCAAAAGGCAGTAAAATCTGGAAAGTTGATGTCAATGGATCGCTTGTCTCAACCATTGAAAGCCCTCTCTTCACTCCACCTGGATGGTACAATAACCTTGTCGCTCTTAACGGCATTGTTTATCACCCTGACGGTTTCCTCATCGTCATCCACACTTTCTCCGGTTTCTTATACAAAATCGACCTGACTGCTGATGTGGATGCTGGTAGTAATAAGGTCAGTGTCATTGAAGTTACTGGTGGCACTTTGAGGTTTGGTGATGGGCTTGAGTTATTGTCTCCGACCAAGATTGTTGTTGCAGGTAAGTCTTTAAGTTCTGATTGCATTTTGGATTATTGAGTTTTTTTATTAAAAACTAATTGTTGTGTGTTTCAGGTAGCCCTTCAGCGAAGTTGGTGGAGAGCTCAGATGGGTGGAGGACGGCTACAGTGACAGGTTGGTTCAGCAGCGGTATGGTTCATCGGTTAGTCTCGTCAGCTACTGTGAAGGAAGGAAGAGTTTATCTAAATCACATTGTTGGGTTTGGCTCTAAGAAGAGACACATACTTGTTGAAGCTGTGTTTTAGACTTTTTAAGTGTATGAGTCTCTTCTACTATGATTCTATTGAAATGTGATGTAAAGCCTGTCTTTATCAAAATTTCATAGAATCTTATAGTATTAGATAAAACATTCATTAGAAGATGTTTAACATCTTTCACATTACAAATATCAACTTGAACCTTTGTATCATTAGAAGATGTTTAACATCTTTCGGATTACAAATATCAACTCGAACCTCTGTATTAGGTGTAGGACTAAAAAAACGGATTCAACTAGTGACTTGACTTACACTTTAGTGTCACCTTCATCTTCATAATGAACAGGTGAAACGGTAGAGACAGGAGCAACAGTAGAAAGTTCACGCGGGTCACTTCTACTAACTTGTTCGAAAAGCAAGACCATTCCAAAACCTAAACACCCTTTAACGATCCTTACCATACCAATCGTCACAACCATATAGTATAACCACCAATTCACAAAATCAACCGTTCCAACACCCAAACCATCGCTAACGTTACCATCTATCGGTAACAACAACAGCAATGCTGCTTTAGCCTCAGCCACACCAACCAAAGCCTCTACTTCATCCCGAAGCTTCCACCACCACAGCGTTCCACAGCTGACAGCCAAAGCCACTCTCTCCACCACCGTCTCTTCTCTCCTGTTCTGACCTGCGTCTCCTCCGGTCAACGTGCTGTCCACCACCGGTCTCACGATCACCCTACACCACAGGAGCATTACCTCGTGAAGACCAAAGAAAAACACTAGCCTGCTCAAGAAGTTACGCTCGCTTCCGCTGATTAAACCGTCAGGACTCGTCCCTTGGAGGCCTAGACCGACGGAGACTTGAACAAGGAAGAGCGTGAGCCACGCCATGCTGACATGTGGATAGAAAGGAATCGAGCGGTTGTGATCCGTAGCTGTGATCTTGGTGGTTAGACCAAGAACTAGAGTGTAAACGCTTATAGACGACACGACGGCGTATACGATCGCCGGATTGGTGTAGTGAAAGATAGAGAAGAAGAAAGATGAATCCGTTGGCGGAGGAGATTTGAGCAAGGAGAAGAGGAAGGAAGCTGAAGAGAGACGGCTAAGGAGAAGGAAAGAGAGAGGGAGGAGGAGGCTGAGAAGAGTTGTTGTTACTAGCCTGAAAGGCTTAACCACCAGCTGCTCTGCCTCTCTCCGCCACTTTCCACTGCCGGTCATACTCATTTTTAATCTAATCTAACTGAATTCAAGGGTTGACAAGTTAACATATGACAACACATTCATATTATAAAGATATTAGAGGTTTATGTTTGAAGGAAAGGTGGAAGGAGTGGGTGCCATGTCTATAGTTTCAAGTTAGGTTTGAGGGAAACGAATCATTCATATAAAGATATAAAATATACGTGGATACATAGCCATAATAAGAGATTACTTGCCCATTATCTAAACAAATAGAAGACTGATGATGAGAAATAAGCCAGCAAACACGGCTAAGAAACGACGACGTGCTGCGTCTCCATGAAGCTCTTTTTCTCTCTTCCAATAATAGAGAGAGCATTTTGTATCACGTCTTCTATATGTATTTTTTATTATTTAAACAAATAACGATAATGAGATAGCCGTTGGAGAATTGTATATATGAACGGTTTTGATGTGATCGTTTGGTAAAAACCAATGGACGGTCGTGATCTAGTCTCGTCACAAAAGAAAATGAGCTCTCATCAGACAAGTCTGAAGAAGCAAAAGTAAACCATGTCTTTCTGTATCTATAAAAAGGCTAAGTTATTGTCTTTTGTCAAAAAAATGTCAACCAATATCTAAACCGGTGGTGCGGTCTGTTGGCGGCTTCTCCTGGACCGCCTTGTAGCATTTGAGGCTGCAGAGAGGAAGCTTAGTCTTTGAATCACGATACTTGTAAGGATTGGTGCACGATGGTCCCGCGCAATTTTCTCGAGGAGGAGGATAACTGCAGATAGACATAATGGTTTACATTGTTATCACAAAGGTTTTTAACCCGTGAGTTCCTTTGAAACGTTACAAAAGAAACAACCAACATTTTTTAAGCATTCCCTCTTTATTAAAGCTCAATAACAAGTTGATGTAGCATGTGTGGTTAGGCTTTGTTCACGTTAATCACATCCAATCAGTTATGAGGTAACTAAGGGACATCGACTCATGAAGAAGAAAAAGGAAAGAGAGTAAAACATACCCGGATGGTTTGGGATCAAACAGGCTAAGCACTTTGTCAATGGGAAATGAGACAGTAGTTCCATTAGGACCCATTATTGTTCTGATGTAGCTTGTCGAGGCCCTTTCCTCGTGTGCAGCTTTCTCCTGTTATCAATTCAATTTTGCAGCATCTCAGAAATAAACGCATCAACAACAGTAAGGTGGTTTCTCGGTGTGCATTTCCCAAAAAAATACCTGAGCCAATTCATCAAGTCGTTTCTTATTTTTGTCTTCACGCTTCTTCCTGCTCGAATCTTGTCCTAGTATTTTTCTAATGGCCTCTGCCTGTAGAGACACGCAAAATCATCACTCACTCACATGGATAATTTGCCCATATTTTTTAAATAACGATCGAGAGAGAGAGAGAAAAGCACCAACCTCAGACTCCCTTGCAGCCTTCTCAACCTGAACTTTACGCCTTTGAGCAGCTTCTGCCTTCTTCAGTTGCTGCTCCATTTCTGAAACATTCTCCTTTTTCCCTATTTTTCAACACAATTAATAACAAACACATAAACAACCTTAATTGCAAAAGATATATATACTTATGATGAATGTGAAGCAAAATAAGAAAGAAACTATACTTCTCGATGTAGCAGGAGGTAATCCATCAGGAAATTCAACTGAGCTTGATTTGCCAGATGCAGAAGAAAGGGCTCGTTGGCGACTCGTCAAAGTTGATTCCCTCTTAATCTCATTACCAGTCTCTTTTTCATCAGGCACTGATTCAAGCTCCTCCGCATAATCCATGTCATCAGAAGATGCAGTTTTCTTCTTACCAGAATTTTCCCCATTTGTAATCACAGTAGGCTTCAGTTGCCTCCTCCCAGACTCAGTCTTTTCACTGAACAAAGAGACACTCTTGTACTTGAGTTTTTTCAAAAATTGGATCTCATCGTCATTGTCATCATCGCTATTGAAAACCCTCTTCTTGGGGACTCTTGTGCTCAGAGCCACTTGGTTCCACTTGTTTTCTCCTCCCAGTCATAGATTCGTCTATCTCAGCGTTCCAAGTGTCTCCCTCGAAATCAACCTTCTTATCTAGAGGGGAATTACAATTATCTGAGCTTCCCTGCCATAGAATGTCAAAAAAAAAAAAAATTGTATCACATAAATTAAGAGACAATCTAATCATTTAGTAGCTTGAGGCAAGTTAATTAGTAAAGTATAGTATATAAATCCTAAAGCATTTACATCTCAATGCCATCCTTAAATACATTATCTTTTCTGGATAAACGCAAAGGTCTTTTAGGGTAGCAATTAACGAAAAAGATGATAATTAAGATACTATGGATGAGCGACAATTCAAACAACTTGATAGCATTGACATCAAAAGTAGGATAAGGCACCTCCAAATGGTTGGTATCATTGACCCTTGGAGAGGAAACATTAGCATGAACGAGACGAGTCACACCACCGATCTTGAGCTTCATTCTCTTGGTTTCACCTCCCTTTACATTGATGATGCCATTACTATCATCATCATCATATTCTTCCAGGCTTGTATTCTTCCAGGTGGCAGGTGCGCGCGAGTACACATTGAGTCGAATGATTGATCTCTTGGTTTCCTCTATGGGATTCAGCAACAGAATCAGAGCTGGAAATACAGTGGGCAAGACAAAACTCCTTCCTCACAGGGTTGGTATCACTGGTGAAATGATGTGAAGGTGATAAAAGAGTGGAGGATGATCCGTCGTCAGGGCGAGGACGACGACAAGTGAGGAGGCTACGTTTCTTCCTAACGGTATTATTATTCATACCATTATAAAGAGCACCATTATCTTCCATGGTTAGAGAGAGGTATTAGGTATATACACTCTTCTACCTCTTAAACAGATGATTCAACTTGAAGATGAAGTGAAGAAGTGCACAGAAGCAAAAACAACATTAGAGACCTAGCAGGATAACAATGAAGAGAAATGAAAATCATGAGATATGAATCAAAAACGAGGAAGAATCGATATCAACATCTAAATCAGAATCAAACTATGAAGTATAAACACTTGAACAAAAATGATCAATAAAAAAAGACGATGATGATGACAAGAAGCAAATCAAAATCAAAATCAAATCGAATCGAGAGAGAGACCTAGAGTGGTCGGTCAGCAAAGATGGAAAGGAGAGGATAGAGAAGATGAAGATGAAACCAATCTTAGGGAAAGGTGGAGGACTGAATCCTCCAGAGTTTGGGACAAGAATGAAGAAGACAGAAGAAGAGAAGTAAAGAGGTGAGAGGGTAAATAATAATCTTCTCCTCATCCTCTAAAACCATCTTTGGGATAATTTCAACACCAACCCCCTCCCTCCCCTCACTCAAGAGAAAAAAAATCCAAGCATCCCTTTTTTTTTTTTATAAGGCTCCCTTCCCTTTTGTACAGCTACCACACTCGGTTGAGCCGACTCAGATCCTATCTTGAGTTATTTACTATTTAGACCTTCCTGTGTGCATGTTAAGAATATGCACTCTGTTTTGTGTGTGTATGTTAGCTTACGCTTCTCATACACTTACACGTGTTTCCTTCGCACGTGCTCTCATGCAACTCTCAATTCATTAACAAAGACATATATTATTTAAAAAAAAAAAGATTTTGCAAAATAAGATTTGATCAAACACAAAAATGTTATAAAAGATGATGCAAAATAAGATTTGATCAAACACAAAAATGTTATAAAAGATGATGTAAGGCTTACTAGTTACAATTTGTTTCTTTTTTTTTTCTAATCTAGGGCTATTTGTTTTCATATTTACAAGTCTTAGAAGTAAACAATAGATTCTGTCTTGATGAGTTGCAATTTTTTTTTACTTCTTTGGTGGTGATGGAAAGTAAGTAAGTCTCTCATCATCTTATTTTGGTAAATCCTATGTTGAATACTAAAACCTACCTGACAAAAACGTATGTTAACCTTAGAGATATTATTAACCTAGTTCAACAAGGTACTATGGCCCGCTTGGGACTAGGCACCTCAGGCTACCAATAACCTGAAGCTGTAACAAATGGAAAATTGGGACTTACCACCGTCCACCAGCTCGGTCAGTAGATGCAGAAACACTTCATATTGTCCTATCAACCATGACCACTCCTCCGTCTGCTGCATGCGAACGGTAATGACTCTTGTGTATTGAGAGTATCTTCCGGAGGTTTTGTTGGCAACGTTTCCTCTACGGTTACTGGGGACCGCTAACGTTATCCCTCTCCGACCGTAGCTTGGCACCCTGTCGTTTGGTTAGGGAAGATATTCCGCGCTGCTCCTTTGTCATACATTATTCTTTTTTAGACTTTGAGCATTTACTTGGTGCATTCATCATGGATTTCAAACTGGTCTCTCAAAGAATAAACGTGCCTACAATACACAGACACAAAAAAAAAAGAGAGACCAAAACAGCTCAAATGTTCTCGTTAATCGTAAAAACTATACTAGAGTTTTGCGACTGCACGGGTGCTTTTTATTTTATTTTTTAGTTATCCGATTTATTATTCCTTCTTTTTCATGTCGGTTCGACATGTAAAATATATATAAAAAGATGAACGACGCGCGGATAAGTGTTTTTTTAAGTTTTGTTTTAAATAGTCTGTATAATTTTTTCTGCAATGAGTGTAATATATATAAAAAGATGAACTGTTGATCATCGGATAGCGAACTTAAGAAATAGAGTAAACGCAAGTACCCAAAAAAAAAGAAATTTCATAAGAGAAAAAAGCGTCTGAAGAAGAAATGGTACGATGGAATCTTTTGTAAGAAGCGATCTGCAAAAGGTAAGACCAAGTTAGTATACTTATATAAATTTATAAACGATTTAATGATTAGGTATATAAATAGATACCTGAATCTTGTGGTTACATGAGAATTGTGTGTGTCCTTCTCAAAAGTATATAGCTTACTAAAGTGGTGATGTTGGGCCCTGTGAATCTGCCATGAACTTTAAGTTTGAAATGTTTTTCACATAAAAACGGTGTATGTATGGACGTTTATAATTAAATTGTTAATACCTCTGTGGGGATGAAGGCCTTTGAAGATCTCTTTGTAGACAACGTTCTTCACCTTAAGCCTGTGGGAATCTTCGCCTTTGATGATAGTTAATCCCGTTTTGCTTGTGACTCGTGATAAAGCCACATAGAGTTGACCATGGGAGAACACGGGTTTAGGCAGATATAGAATGACCTCTTTTAAGCTTTGACCTTGGCTTTTATTGATTGTCATTGCGTAACACAATCTTATAGGGAACTGCCTTCGACGTAAGGTGAACGGAAGATTTGTTTCATCATGCAGAAGAACAATTCTTGGAATCAAGATCTTTTTTCCGATGTGCGATCCGGTGACAATTTCTGCTTTTAGCGGTCGCTATGTGGGTTAGGATCATACGGGTACCGTTGCACAATCCTTTTCTCTGGTTTATGTTCCGTAAAATCATAACTGGGGCCCCAATCTTGAGTGAGTTTATCGCGAAGGCAAGCACGAAAACTCTAGGAATTGAGATACTCCAACGGGTAAAGAGTTTCGTTTTGATCGGCGTAGCTTCGATATCTCAAGCTATCGAAACTGAAATAATCTTTTGAATCCCCGTCAGTATGAGAGATGGTATAGGCATTGATCTCATCCACAGTTTCATTACGTGGTGTGAGTATAGCTCTATCAGTGTAGTAGCTCTGTGAAGTTGGGACTGTATGGACTTCTCCGTATGCGGCATTAACAACCTCTCTCAATGCATCCTCACCACATTCTCGAATCAGTGAATCATCGACAGATATCATCTGCTCACTGTGGTTATCATACTCTTCTCCCAAATCAGTTTCTGTGCGACCTTCTCCGACCTGGATGAGCCATTCCGAAAACTCATTCTCCTCCTGATTCAGCCTCATATTCGTCTTCAAAGAGAATTTGTGGCAGCTATGCCATAGGTATGAGTGACTTATTGAAGCTAGGACAGTATCGACTTTGTTGCCTCGTGGGATTACAGGTAGTGTCTGTCGAAAATCACCACCTAAAAGAACTGCTTTTGCCGCCAAAGTCAAATCTTTAGCGGTGCATCTTTTCTAGACATTATATCTCTCAGAGATTTGTCCAGAGCCTCGAAAGCATGCTTATGTGTCATAGGAGCCTCGTCCCATATTATAAGATCCGTCTTCTTGATTAGCTCGGCCAGCATTGTTCTGGGTTTGATATTGCATAGTTTATTTTTATCGAGCTTTAAAGGGATATTGAAGCGAGAATGTGCTGTTCGACCGTTAGGCAATAGCAGTGCGGCTATCCCAGATGAGGCGACCGGTAGTACAATCTGTTTTCTGGATCGTAATCTCGATATGATGGTTTGGTAAAGGAAAGTTTTACCTGTGCCGCCTGCGCTGTAGGCGAAGAATAGCTTCCCTTCTTTTTGTCAACAGATTCTAGGACCGAATCATAAATTACACGCTGATCCGTGTTAAGCTGGTTAAATTGCTGTGATGTCTTAACGTTTCCTCAGCGATGTCGTAGTCCAATTCCTGGCTCCACAAATTGCTTCCCACTCTTTCAGCGAACAGGTTTGATTTTCGCATATCTTTAATATCGCTTAAAGTTCGGTCATGCATTCGCATTAATTTCTCGACTTCTATTAACGGTAACGCTTCTGAGTCTCATCATCTAGCTCAGATTCGCGTGACCCATGATTCTCGCCTCTTGTGTAATATATCCTCGCCATTGATCTCCAGGAGTGTTTCCATAAATGTTTAGGGCTCGTAACAAAGCAGTTTGTCAAGAAGGTGACAAACATATCACGGAGTTGATATGGGGTAGCCCAAATAATGCCTTCTGACATAGTCTCGTGCCACTCAACGTCGTTTTCCAAATAGCCGCGTGCGTAACAAACTGATTTGAAATCAGGATATTTAACGTTGTTGTAGGTCTTGAGCTCATCATAACTTCTTGGACCCTTAATCTTATTTATAAGGATCCTTAGAAAGTAACGATCACCGATGATGGATGAACATTTACGATTCGCCAATGGCTTTTCCTTTCTTGCGTGGAGACCGGACTTTAATCTTGTTGTTCCGGACAAAATATTCGGATTTGCACGTCACGTTAATGTTCTTGCAAACTTCGGGCGTCCCGCATAAAACCATCCACTCGGTGAACATTGTTTTTCGATGCCCGCTACGGATTACACGACCAAGATTATCAGTTTCTTTGACTGAGATGTTATGTTCGCCTTCCAGATGAATGATAAGCTTTTCAACTGATGGTTTTCTCTTGTGTATGTGGTACGCGTTCAACCGCCACATTGACTCACACGCGATCAAATATCGAGCCGATGTAATCTTGGATCTCATTCGCTGCCGGCGACTCTCTCATTTGATCCATCCGGAGTAGCATTCTCGAAGTACTTGCCATATTTCCTTTCGATAACAGCTGATGCTCGTCAACACCTTTGGTTATGTATTTGAATAAATACTTAACCGCGCTTGTCGATTACACCACTCGACATTAATATGAGCATTGTACTTCTTTAGAAGCTCAATGTTATGGGGTACAACAGAGGTGTTGTCTAGGATAGATCCATTTTTACTGCACTTGCCTTCGTTCGACGACGGCGGTATAACACATATCCCGACTTGTCGATAGAGGTGGTATTATTATACGGCGAGGATACTTTTTGTGCACACATTATTTTCCATACATGGCGACCTCGGATTAATTGTACCACATGGTCCGTGGATCATGTGTTTTGTTACCAAATCATAAGCCTCGGATCTTCATCTTTGTCCGGTAGCTCGGCTGAGATTATCGATCAATTTCTTACGCACTCGGTGTTCTCGAACAGTTTCCAAACCACAGTAATATATGAGCATGAGGAAGACCCTTTTCTGAAACTCTATTCGTGGAGAGCTGCTGTGCGGTCCGAAGAAAGTCCCTTTTGAAATCGTGAGCAAGCGATCTAATTTCATTTTGAAGACACGGCATTCAATGTCGGCTATCATTAGGTGAGTCTCCACCATATCTCATAAGATGCTCTTTTATCTCGATCCAATTAGGATTGGCCGTCATTGTGACAAATAAATCGGGATTGCCGAAGTCCACGCAAATTGCCATTGCATCATAATATTTCTCAACTAAGTATCGGGCCCACCAGTGAAACTTCGGCGGCAATATATACCTCGCCCAACAATTTTAGCATCGTGTCACCTTTGATTACAGCGTCGAACATTCTTGTATAGCTCGGCCCTCAAGATATCCTGATTATTCCTTGCCCACCTTAGACGATCTTCCTCAATCGCCGTATAAACGTCTATTATAAATTGATGAAAGAGACGGCCTCCTTTAACCAATGTCATTCCTTGGCTCGGGCGTTGCGGATCAATGAACGTAATATTCGCGCATGGTCGAATTGTCTTGTTTTCGAACTGCCTATCTCAAGATTTAATGGGATCTCGGGTGAAAGCCATACTCACCATATGGAAACAACAGAGGGTACTGTAGACTCATATATAGAGGGTGATCGCCACGTAATCGCTGCAAAGTTTCAGATTGGAATTGAACCACTATGTCTCAGTAACCCAATTGTCGATGACATATCCCCTACAATAAGGCCTGCGACCTTTGTGCCCTAAGATCGTATTCTCTACCTTTTCCTTTATCTGGGAGCAACCTAACAGTGAACTCTTCCCCTTTCTCGTAGTGGTCACGTGCTCGGCGGAATATTTTAGCCAAACAATTATTCTCGTCAACCATCTCAATCAAACGCTGCAAGGTTGACTCATCAAGGTTACCCTCACCCGTGGTTTGACCCATTGCACAAACGGTTTTGACCGTTGCTGTATCAAATATATAAAGCTGGAGATATTAGAGTCGGCCTGTTGGGGTATAAGCGATCCAATCCTATGGTGGGTCGACCACGGATCCGTATAGTGTATGGACCAGCGATGCACAACACTATAATCCATTTTCATCCCAACTGATGTGAAAGCCAATACAGAGTTATAGACTCTGATTGTATCCCGAAACGACCTAGACCGGAGAAGTTCTTCTAATAGGGCTGGAGGTTGTCTAATCGGAGGCAGCTTTATCTGGCCGTGGTTACAGCAAATCGTAAACGTCGGTTCGCCGGTTCTCGAATCCGTACCAGTGCTCTCTGATACCCACATAAGCGCGCCACATTTCGTGCATTCTACGATTGGGTTATCTCTGGCTTTAGATGTAGAGTCCTTATCTGTATTAAATAATGTTTGACATTGTTTAATATCGCCTGTTTATAATAGAGTATTGTACGGAGTTTTAATTCCGTTAAGGAAAACAGCAAAATCTGTATGTATAAGATCTTTTTAGTAAGACCTTGTTTTAATTATTGATACTTTATATATAAATACATATATATTCTTATTTTAAAATATTTTTTATTTATCATGGGACCAATTGGTAGTGTATGTAAAACTGTGCAGGAGTCATATGAGATATAAAGTTATTAACCAAATAATATAATTAACGTAATATGAACATTAGCGAGAAAAATAACAACTATTGTATGTACATTAGTACTTTAAAAATATTTTATTTCAGATTGACCATATATATATAGTATGTACCTTTTTTTTTTCCAGTGCGCCTGAAGCCGAGTGGTCGTGATGGAGCATCTGAATTTATACGCAAACAATTAAAATCACAATTATAAAAGTATTTATTCTTAACATATTAGGGTATATATGATGTTTACCTTGTGAGAGTGCTGAAGTTCGTTTTGATAGTAACATGGCTCTCCGCATGTTACGGGCATTTTTCTGTTTAACTAAATAAATTTTAAATCTATTAATATAAGAGTATATAAGGTATAATAAATTTGATTCATGACTAAGTTCCTTACTATAAGAGTCGCATTTCTCGCATCCACCTATTTGTTGTAATTGAAAAAAATTAGTGTAATGTTAAAAAGGGGTAAATATATGTTATTAGAGTCCATTGAAACTTACAGTCGTAAAATGTTGGTTTGAATGCCGGTCGATTGTGTATTTGAAGAACTGATATATATTTATAATAAGAGTAATGTTCAAATCAACATCATTGATCTGAAATAATTTGTATGCTCGAATAAAGACATACCTTTCGATTTGGTACGTGAGCCGATCGGACGACCCCGTTTTCTTTTATGTGTTATCGGGGACGACGACTCTGCATTTTAAATCATAGATAATTACTAATATTGTCCGACAACATATGTAAAAGTCATACGGTATGAGTATGACCTTAATCACTACTAACAAAAACATTTAGGAATATTAGTAACTCAAGAACTAACATCAATATGAAATAATATTCCGGGTAAGCATGATCAAGACAGATATAATAAACTCTGGAACTCAGGTAGGAATAGTTATTATAAATTATTTATAAATTAATGCGATGATTATACTAACAGAGATTGTAGGTGAATAATGATACGATATTCTACCTCTCGGTATAACTAAAATATGATTTCTCAATCATGAAGATCATCTAGACGTAATTAAGTGTGTAGATATAGCCAAATCATTGACTATATGTACTCATTATATTTATAGTATTTACCGATACACTATCTTATATTTTAGACAAAGTCACGTTCATATTCCATTAATCTGAACTCATGTTATTGTTTATAAAAAGACTGTCATTATCAAAATCCAGAGTCCAAGTTTTTTTTTTTAACTCCCATAATGTACTATGTGTTCCTCGTATATTTTTTTATACTGTACGATCTCAAAGGTAATGAGTCATTGGGTTTATATATACATATAACTGAAGAATTAGTTGAATAACATAATTTGTTAGTCATAACTTTTGTTTAAAAGGTACTAAAAAATTGACATATATATATATATATATATATATATATATATATATATATATTCTGGAAAATAATTATAGCATTCATAGCTTATTATCAACCTAAACAATTTATGGAATGTGTATAAGTATGTTTGGAAAGTTTTGTGTAAAATCACGAAAATTGCCTATAAGTTGTAAATAGTTATAATATACTTATGTGTATTTACAAAAGCAGTTTCTATGAATTTTATTGAGATAATCTCCTCTTTTGATTAATAGTTTGATCGATCCATAAAATTCCACTTATTGATTCTTTAAATTGGTTCTTGTAAGCTATAATTTAAAATTCCATTTATTAATTCTTTAAATTGGTTCTTGTAAGCTATAATTTAAAATTCCATTTATTAATTCTTTAAATTGGTTCTTGTAAGCTATAATTTAAAATTCCATTTATTAATTCTTTAAATTGGTTCTTGTAAGCTATAATTTAAAATTCCATTTATTAATTCTTTAAATTGGTTCTTGTAAGCTATAATTTAAAATTCCATTTATTAATTCTTTAAATTGGTTCTTGTAAGCTATAATTTAAAATTCCATTTATTAATTCTTTAAATTGGTTCTTGTAAGCTATAATTTAAAATTCCATTTATTAATTCTTTAAATTGGTTCTTGTAAGCTATAATTTAAAATTCCATTTATTAATTCTTTAAATTGGTTCTTGTAAGCTATAATTTAAAATTCCATTTATTAATTCTTTAAATTGGTTCTTGTAAGCTATAATTTAAAATTCCATTTATTAATTCTTTAAATTGGTTCTTGTAAGCTATAATTTAAAATTCCATTTATTAATTCTTTAAATTGGTTCTTGTAAGCTATAATTTAAAATTCCATTTATTAATTCTTTAAATTGGTTCTTGTAAGCTATAATTTAAAATTCCATTTATTAATTCTTTAAATTGGTTCTTGTAAGCTATAATTTAAAATTCCATTTATTAATTCTTTAAATTGGTTCTTGTAAGCTATAATTTAAAATTCCATTTATTAATTCTTTAAATTGGTTCTTCCGAACATGTTTTGATTTATCAAAATTAGATATTTCTAGTGAGTTCTGAAATTAGAACAGAGCAATCATATTTGATTTGATTTGCACAGAGTATAGATGACCTCAACAGACATAATGGCATAGTTAATCACAACTCTAATTATATTATGTGCAATAGTTTATATTAAAGCATCGCACTATTTTTTAATTTTATATTTTTGTTTAAGAATCGTAAAATAATCATGAATATGCATGAATCGTAACTAAGCAAATTATAATATTTTTCCTATCATGTTGTCCAATAAGAGATGAAGTGGAACACGTGATTACCTGCATTTTGAACATTTTGCTCAGAAGAGGTGGAGTCCATTCCGGGTATACACGAAGCCTGGCTCGCAAAGATGGCCGACAGCGTTTGTTCAGATTGTGGGTGAGTAATACGTGTTTTGATATATGTTTCTCTGGTATCTCGTGCAAAGATATTCTCGATACAATGATTGCTTGTTAGACAATTATACAACATCCCTTATTTAACCGAAATCTTCATGTATATATGGTAGCTAATAAATACAAATCATATTGGATATAAAGGTGATAGTGTATAATACATAAATGAGAATATAAATAGTAGTTTGTTTTAAGTATGATCAAAACGAATGCTTCTTCTTCTTTTTTAATATGTTGATATGTATGGGATGGTGAGAAAATGTGAAATTGATAAATAAATTGTTAAAAGTTACTTAAAATCACTTAATTTGCATTTTTGTACTTTACTTTATACATTCTAAATAACAAATTTGTTTGTGTGGAATGTTTTGTGTAAAATCACGAAAATTGCCTATAAGTTGTAAATAGTTATAATATACTTATGTGTATTTACAAAAGCAGTTTCTATGAATTTTATTGAGATAATCTCCTCTTTTGATTAATAGTTTGATCGATCCATAAAATTCCACTTATTGATTCTTTAAATTGGTTCTTGTAAGCTATAATTTAAAATTCCATTTATTAATTCTTTAAATTGATTCTTCCGAACATGTTTTGATTTATCAAAATTAGATATTTCTAGTGAGTTCTGAAATTAGAACAGAGCAATCATATTTGATTTGATTTGCACAGAGTATAGATGACCTCAACAGACATAATGGCATAGTTAATCACAACTCTAATTATATTATGTGCAATAGTTTATATTAAAGCATCGCACTATTTTTTAATTTTATATTTTTGTTTAAGAATCGTAAAATAATCATGAATATGCATGAATCGTAACTAAGCAAATTATAATATTTTTCCTATCATGTTGTCCAATAAGAGATGAAGTGGAACACGTGATTACCTGCATTTTGAACATTTTGCTCAGAAGAGGTGGAGTCCATTCCGGGTATACACGAAGCCTGGCTCGCAAAGATGGCCGACAGCGTTTGTTCAGATTGTGGGTGAGTAATACGTGTTTTGATATATGTTTCTCTGGTATCTCGTGCAAAGATATTCTCGATACAATGATTGCTTGTTAGACAATTATACAACATCCCTTATTTAACCGAAATCTTCATGTATATATGGTAGCTAATAAATACAAATCATATTGGATATAAAGGTGATAGTGTATAATACATAAATGAGAATATAAATAGTAGTTTGTTTTAAGTATGATCAAAACGAATGCTTCTTCTTCTTTTTTAATATGTTGATATGTATGGGATGGTGAGAAAATGTGAAATTGATAAATAAATTGTTAAAAGTTACTTAAAATCACTTAATTTGCATTTTTGTACTTTACTTTATACATTCTAAATAACAAATTTGTTTGTGTGGAATGATTTTTTTTTTTTTTTTAAAGAAAATTGTTTAAAATGTTAGTAAAAAATATTAGCTGTAAAGAATATTTATGTAACTATATATATAATCTAAATAACTATATATCTCAAGAATATTCTAATTCTTATTATGCTGGTAAGTAGCAATGAGTAATACATAATAAACCAAAATGCATGATTCTTATTTAGTTCTTAACAATAACATATACAATTAATAAGAGTAAATATGAATAATTATAAATTTTAACTATACATGAATAAATATAACATGTTCATTCTGTTTGCATGTTTTGATATTTCGTATTTATGCACACAAATTAAAAAACTTTTAGTTTGATTCTTTATAGTTTAAAATAAGAATACCTTCACTATATATCTAATCACAACACAACAATCAATAATTGTGTGAACGTCTATTATATTGATACAAAGAAAATGCTTTTTATACAGTTCATCTTTTTATATATATTTTACATGTCGTTCTAGTGCATTTTCTTTGTATCAATATAATAGACGTTCACACAATTCTAAACAACAAATGGTGAAATATGACCTTTTTACCCTTCTAGTTAATGATTTCTAGTGATAACGATGTAAAGTCAAGTTAAAATTAAAAGCAAATGACAAGGTTAGAATGGTTATTACATCAGGTTCCTTAATTTATGTGTCAAGCTGTAAAACGTCAAGTAAATCCGAACGGAGAGAGTATAATATAATATTTTAGAAAGTTTATGGTATTTCAAAATTACATTCTATGTTTTAAGATTGTAAGGTTGATAACTTTAATCAAGTTGCTTAACAAAATAATCGATAAAAATATTATGTAAAATTTAACAAAACAATTTACTAAAGAGACTTTTGATTTTTTTTTTTTTTAAATCGCCAACAAAGCTTTTGTATTAAAGACATCACTAGAGAGTCTTTTGCTGCGAGTCTATAAGCACAGACCTTATTAGGTTTCTAACCAAAGACACAAATCTCCTCACCGCTTCATTGCGCATCCGTGAGTGTGAAAGTTTAAGCCACTTTCATTTCACATTTTCTTTAGGACCCAAACACGACTCTCAATCCCCATGAACGCAGCGACATGAATATTTTTACCAAACGATACGAGCCTCGAATAAACTTTTCTACCTTAAGTCTCTTCCACTTGTAGCCTTTTCAATATACCTTTTTAATGAGATTTCCTGTATTGAACAGAGGAACGCAGATAGGGAAGGGATATGATAAGATATTGTGAAGATGTAATATTAGCTTCACCTTTTAATAAAAGAGATTTAACTGGTTCCACTACCTGAGATACATTTTTATGAACAGGTTGTTTCAACAGCCAATATCGGACATACTTTATTGTTTTCCTGATCCTGAAAACACACACGTGAAAAGCTGGAGTTTACTCTTCCTGTAAGAAAATACTATTGAAAACAAAATATCAAGACGAAGAAACACATTTTAGAAATATCTCTAACCGTTGCGGATACTGATGGTTGTTGGAGTTGTTTAGTAGTCTGTTGCAATAGATCAGAGTGAACTGGCTCTCCTTGGCTCTGGTTGTTGTTTAACGGGGGAGTTACAGTTTCTTTATCTTCTTGTTGCTTCGTTTGCTCTTCGAACCATCTCTCAAACATGGAGTACTCCTCCGGTTTCTCCCACTGGGGTGTGTGTGCATCCCATATATTCAGTCACCCTAGACATAGACTCAAGTGGAGACAGAGGGAAAAGTATTTACCGTGCTTTCACCAGTGATACAATGGAAGTAATACTTGTTTCCATCAGGACAAGTGTGTTCACTCCAGTCACACTCAGAGCTCTCTGTATTTTGGTCTTCAGGGAATGCATTTGAATGACTTGAAATCTTCTTACCATCACCTCTTGTCTACCAAAAAAAACAAAAATACAGAAACAGATATGAGATCAAACAGATGTATATAAGAAAATCTAAACCGCCTACATAAATTCGTGATCCAGAGTCCAAGATCCGTCGTCTACCATTAACAGATCACAGTATTGAAGGAGTACTACCTCCACGCTTGCAGACTCAGATCTCTGATGCTTCTCAAAATCATGATGCAGCGGCTTTTGAACCTCGGATACTGCTTGACCATTTTGCTGCGGGAAATGATTTGGCTGTGAAGCGAAATCAACGACTCTAGGGGCAGCAGGTTCTTTGTTTCCCCACTGAGGATATGGTTGTGGGTGCCAGTTTGGGTCGAACTGTTGCGGCGTTCCAAGTGGAGCGTTAAAGTTAGACCTGAAACACACAGAACATTCGGAATATGTTGACATGATGTAATTTACATAATAATATATATATCAGAGCTATTAGGAATTTAGGATTCAGTTCCATAAGAGTGCCAACAGGTTCAAGTGTAAGAACCAAGAAGATGAGTTCCTCAAATAAACAAATGATTGCAGTAAAGAAAATAGGGAAGAGTAGAGAACCTTGGTTCAGCTAGACGGGGTTTCTTAGGATCAGCAAATCTAACAATCAGAGGCTGATCAGAACCCTGAGGAGGAGGAAGAGACAAATAAATACAAGAAAGTCACCAACCAACCAGTGGACGCCAAATGAACACAGTGAGAGATACAAACAAACAAATAAATAGTCAGCAAAAAACCTACACGCATGGTAAAGAGTCCATTTAAAGCTTTGATTGCCTCTAGTGCCATCTCTCTACGAGAAAACTGAACAAATGCAAACCCTGTCGAGAGCAAACAAACAAAATTAGTTACAATCTGGTTTCATACAAATCCGGAACATCACGCTAAGACAGAGGCTTGAAGAAAGAAGAAGAACTAGCAAAGATATTAAATCGCATATAGCTCCGTGGTTCATATAAACCCATGTTTCATAAGTTTCATAACAGCTGCAATTATCTTGGGTTACAAAGGGGCTATGTAGAAGTATTACAAACAGTTATTGAGTACATGAAGTGTTCAACAATCTACTGGAAGAGGAACTACAACATATGAACAATTCAAAGTCATGGAAAGGGAAATGGACATATTACCACGGCTAATCTTCATGTCATCGACTGCCATATAAATATCTTCAATGATTCCGAACCTAGAAAATACCTGAGAAGGAGACACTCTGAGAATTTATTTACATTTAAATGAAGCCAGTGAGAATATATATATATATAACTGGAGAACAAAAACAAAATAATAATGCACACAGTTCTGTCAACAATTGTGAGTGACAAAAGAAGGACTCTCAAAGCATACCTCGTGGACTTCCATTCTTGTGGTTTGTTTATTGAGGCATCTAACATATAGTTTATCTGGAAGTTGCTGCACTGTTGAAAAACCTAAAGAAAGTCTCCAGAGAAGAGACAGATGAGAAGAAAAAGAAGAGATCATCTTTGGTAATTAGCAACTCATAAAAATTGCTATTATGTAGTCAGAAAAGAAGCAGTTGAAGGCATGACTTTTTTGTTTTAAGAGTTTTTCATAATAGTCAAGTACCAACCATGTTATGTTTTATCTAATTTTTCTGTTCCTAAAGAGTAATGAAAGAGCAGTCTAGTCTATTACCAATCCGTTCACGTTCTGTGTCCGCATATCTCACCTTGAGTGGAGATATTTCCTGGAAGTAATGAAAACAGTTTGAGAAGAATCCCTTAATCAGTGAAAGGAACAAAAGAGTGGAAGCAAAAAACGAACCCCAGGAAAGGTAAAGTGATCAGATAAAGCAGCAATAGCGGCACTACCCTCTTCTAACTTTCTGTACTTAACAAAACAGTAAGCTGCATGCAAAAGAGGGAAGGTAGAGTAGAGGATTGTTATGTAAGCAAAAACTCTGATAATCCCGCAAAATGTAAGAAGCAGTAAGAAGTCACCTACCTGCACGTTCACCGCTCATCTTATCTTTGGGTAGAATGATCTCCGTGACATTACCATATTTTTCAAACACCTGACGCACCTGATTAATATATATATATATAACACAGATTGCTTGTGTGTTGAGTCACAGAATCTGAATATGAAAAAAAACAACTCATAAAGATAAGAGAGACAGAGAAACTGACATCGTATTCCGTTGCTGTCATGGGGAGAGGAGCAACATATAACTTGGCAATACTACTACCATCCCCACTAGCAGTACCAGGATCTGATTAAAACAAATGCACAAACTCAAAAAAGTTGACACCTTTCGTCAAGCAGAGAAAAAAAGAATCAAACTTGGAGAAGAACCTGGGGTTGGGGTAGATGATAGAGAGCGTCTCTTCCTTAAGCTGCTGCCGCCGCCGCCGTAAGGACTAACACCACTACTCGGTGGAGGAGCGTCAACGATCATATTCTGTTGCTGTTGCTGTTGCTGTTGCTGGGCGGGGTAATGATTATCAAACTGCTGCGGCTGATTGAAACGCTGATCTCTGTTATCATTTTGTGAGTATTGGTGGAATCCGACGGCGGCGACATGGTGGTGGTGCGGCGGATGAATCTGATGATGATTGTTGTTGTGATAGTACGGAGCTTGTGGTGGACCAGGAAAGGAGTTTGTCACACGTCTCTCCATCTACTAACTCCCTTATTGACTCTCAGATTCTGTAGTCGGAAAATCTCGAAGAAGAGTCAGTCTCTATGGGGTGATGTGGTTCGGTTTAATTATTACTGACTATGAAATGACACCGTTTGGAGCAATAGAGGCACTCGAGTTTTTTTTTCAACTGCTCTACTGTCCATGGATCATAATGGGCCTTACACCCAAATGTAATTTCACATTTGGCCCATCAAATGAAATGCTCTCATTCAAATTCAACTATGGTATCTAAAGAAAACAGTTATTATTTTTTGTAGGAAAATCTTAAATGATTTTTTTCTCTAAAACTCTAAAACTTGTTATGAATCATTTTCTTGATCGTAATTAGCAAACAATTTATTGGAAAACATATCATTCAACGTAGATTAAATTGGTATCATCTTCTATTGTTTTAGTATCTTCATTAATTTAGACGACGCGCATACTATTTTCTAGATATAACTACTATTACACAGTACTACCAAATGAAAATTTTAAAATACTTTGGGTGACCTAGACGAATAGCGAGGATGATACAAGAGAACATGTGCATGCACGTTGCGCTCTGTATACACACAACCTGCTCACAAGCGATCAGTTTCGACCACTAAACTTTTCCATCATGGCGACTTCATAATTAATATATATGTAAACCTACCTTAATTAATTAGGTATACTTTTCACGTTATCCTTTCAACCCATCATAAACTACACACATGCATGCATGCACTGCTCAATTATATGCTTAATGTTAAGCTTCTTTATATAGTTTATTTATTCTAAAAGACGTACTACAGTCTACATATTATGTCTACGAGAATTGTTGCGTACAATGTTTCGTGTTGGCGGCGATAAGATACATTGAATCTAATACTCTCTGAGGATGTCTGATCGACATAGCTCCACGAATCCTTGATATAAAAACACACATAACACATGCATGCCAGGCAAAAAGAACATAATCTTTAAGATGCTTCAATCAAATCCACTCATAAAAATAAAAATCCTAAATATGAAGTCCACAAATTCAAAAGGAACATTGAAGATATCCGCATGTTCTTATGTCTTTTTTATTTTAAAACCTTATCCCATTCCCCGCAACATCGTTATCTACTTTGTCTAAAATATTAAAACACCTAAAACTACTCGGGATTGCTTTTCTAATTGTATCATTAGTTACTTTTTATTTGTTCATTAGTATTAGTTGCCCGGCTTATATCAGCTGGAAATAATGAGACACAAAGGACTCAAGCAATGGCAAAAGCTTTGTGACAACAAATTAGTCACATTTATCATAGATTCATATCTATTGAAATGGAGATTAGTTCAATATTAATATGCATTTTGGCAAAATCAAAACATTGATGCATTTGTCTTTCTGAGTTCTGAGATCGTTTATGAATCGGGTAAAAAAATACTTATATGGAAGAAAAGAAATTAAAAAATCATTTAATTTGTTATACTTTTTTGAACAAATGTGATCAAATTTTTGAACTTTAATCACATTTGTTCAAAAAATATTTAAGATAAAAAGAATAAATCATAATGATAATTACATAATTATCGTTGATCCGCCGACTTTGGTAAACTTGAACTAATTGGCCCCCAAAAAATAATTAAATAAATTTATAAAAAGGAGGAATAAGACAGGGTGTTTATGACGATGTGAATGGGAAGAAATTAAAGTTGGTGTTTTAAAGCATGTAGGAGAGTTAGGTGATGATGAGAATCATGTGAGTGCATGTGCATCGAGTTGTATTTTGGTGACGACATATCCTCTAATCTACGCTAAACCCTAATTATCCATCAATAACATCATTTAAAAATACAAAACAGTTCAAAACACCCTTGTGGACACTTGTCCAAATATCATCCAATTCTTTTGGGATAGAAAAGGGAACCTTCTCAGAAAGCTGTCATCTCCATTTTAAGCTATATCTAAAGGTCACTTACATTTATCTATGTCTATATAAACTATAAGGCCATCTCATATTGGTATCATATTATATCATCTTAATAGAGTTCTTATCACCTGTATATACAACATTCTCTCAACACATTAACCCTAGAAAAAACATTCTTTCATCGTTTTTAATATAATGGGAGGAGCAACATTAGAAGGACAGAGAAAGGAATCAATTTGGGTTTTGATGAGAAGACAGAGATCTCGAAGGGCACTTGTAAAGAAGATCATGATCCGACCCAAGAAAAGTCTGGAGGCTACTAGAAGACCGTCTCGCGCCATTCATAGACGAGTCAAGACGCTGAAAGAGCTTGTTCCCAACACTAAGTCTTCTTCAGAAGGTTTGGATGGACTCTTTAGACAAACGGCGGTTTATATTTTGGATTTGGAAAGGAAAGTGAGAGTTATGCAGACTATGGTTCAGAGTTTGACTGAAACAGATTGTGTTTAACGACCTTATTAACTTTTTGTATATCTTGCGGAGGTTTAAACTTATAATAAATTATAAAATACGTGTTTGTAGTTTTTATTTGTTCTTGTTTAATTTTATTATCTCGAGTGATTGTATTGTGCTATATAGGAACAAATTTGAGATGTGTTGCTGATTTGAGACTCCGATATATAAATTCAGGAAATATATATATATATATGATTTGGGAAAGAATTTCTATAACCAAATTCATACATAATTCGATGGATATTGTTTCATGGGAGTAGTTTTCGTGCGGAAATCATTAACGAAGATTCCAAAATCCTTGTAAAAGAGTCGTCTATGTAAATAAACAAGAAAGAACGACACAACATAAACAATGAAGATTCTGTTTAGTTAGAAAAGAAATATTGTGTTCAAAAAAGAACAGTTAGAGAAGAACGTTAAACGTTGGGCTTTGTAAGTATTATGTAGGCCATGAATTAACACCATGAATGTTTGGTCCATACAATAGAACCCATCTAGTTATCTGCTCGAATTAGTCTGACAAAATATTTTAGAACTAATCTAGCGCCTTCAAACTTAAAAAAGTTTAACAAATTAATCTGATTGGATTAGTGAACTATCAAATTAAGCTGGGTGGGTCGTCCAATATGGGAATATTGAAACTCATGTCAACACCTTTTCTTAGTTTTGTTTGCTCTTAGTTTCGTAGGTCTTGCGTTAAATTTCCTTCTGCTTGTGTGTCTTTGTTTTCGAAATAGTGCCTCAACCACCTGTTTCTCTACGAGAAACTATTATCTTGATGTTATAAGCAATTTAACATTAACCAAAAGAGATATGTTTAGAAACTATGATACCATGTAATTCAAACATAATACGTATATTTTATGTTACTTGTGTATGTGTTGAGACCAAATTAAGGAAATGAATATGTATGTGAAAAAGTTAACAAAATGATGTTAATGCCTATTAGTTAATGCCTAGACATGATTTTATATGAACGGCATTATGTTTGCTGCGGCGATTAATAAATAAAATAAGATCCTAAAATGCGTTTACCTTGACTCACCATGTGCAAATACCAACACAACGGTTATTAAATATTTATTTGTGTTTTAACTCATTCACAAACTTCATTTTAGTATTGTAAAAATTCTAAGTGAGTCAATACATGAGATACGAGTTGCGTTTGAGTATTTCTTTTTCAATTAAAATAGCAAAAGGACATTCAATTAGGGATTTGATTGCTAATTGTGAATTCACGAGACATAAGTATCCAAGAAAAAACAAAAAACGTGACATATCCCTTCATTCATGCCTTCTCAACTCCTCTGGAAGGATTTCTCTTGTTAGGGAACACATTTAGATTTAAATACACTATATATGATCTACAATGCATATATAAACACGTAATATGTACATATTGTTTGTAATGTTTACTTATAATATGACGTATGATACATTTAAAACAGAAATAAAGTAATTAATAATAATTTGAGATATGCGTGAATAAGTGTTAACATATTATAAAAATCATCCATATAATTTTTTTTTTTTTCCTTTTGAAAAAAATTTACTTATTTTCTTCGAGAAAGTAATCATCCATATACAGTTCTTGCGACGCCATGTGCACCACAATACCAAATTTGTTTTGTGTGTGGCAATGGGTATGTATAAATTAATATAAACACTAAACAGTAATATATATATTATTCTTACCATGGGATTTTGTTACGTGTTTTTGGGGATGTGTTTCATTAGAGTGTTTGTAATTGTAACAAAACTCTTGCCACGTTTAAATATAATGCACCAAATTAAAGCAAAAATAATATATATATATATATATATATATACGTGTCTATCTATATAGTGGAACGTGAAGTATGAACTTTTAAATTCAAAATCAATGTTTTATGAACCGCGGCAGCATTACGTGGTATAGTGGAAGACTAGTGACTCGTGGCCGGAGTGAAACTGAATACTCCATCCGTTTTAATGTATAAATGATTTTTAAATAATTGTTGTTGTTTCATAATCGATAACATTTTTACGTATCTAGATAATTATTATTTTGTCAAAAATTATGTAGCTAACTGCATTTTTTTTATTTTGTTTATAATTAAATAAATTAATTTTAAAATATATTTTCCATGACTTTCTAGAATTTTATTCTTTTGATATATGTGCAGATAATCAAAATTTTATTTATAATAAAACAGAGAAAAAAGACAGATATAAGAATCGGTTCTTAACCTTTTTCTTTGTTAAAGTTAAGAAAAAATTAAGAACCGATTCTTAAATTACGCTAAAAATCATATCTTAAAAACCTTCCATTAATCATGTTCTAAAAACATCTCTCGGGGGAATGTCACTGATATCTTAAAGAAAATAAAAATATTAAAAATTAAAATAAGAGAAGAGAAATTAGGTTAAGATTCTTAGATGACACTGGTTTAGAATTTTTTTGGAATTTTTGCAGTCACTTGGCAGTTAATAATTGGTTTTCTTTAATTAACAAAACTAAAATTAAATGATTTATTTATATCATATTAAAATATTAATAAAAGGTGGTTAACAAACTAAAAATTATAAATCCATTGATAAAATTACTCTAAAAGGGTAAGCGCAGCGGTGAAGTTCTCTTTGGTTTCTCAATAAATATTAAAAGATTGAAACCAATTAATAACTCACAACTGGCAAAAGTTTCTTCCGGTACTTGACAAAAGCTTATTTTGGAAAGACATTTCGCTTCTCTTTCCTCCCTATTTTGCTTTTTATTTTGTTTATAATTAAATAAATTAATTTTAAAATATATTTTCCATGACTTTCTAGAATTTTATTCTTTTGATATATGTGCAGATAATCAAAATTTTATTTATAATAAAACAGAGAAAAAGACAGATATAAGAATCGGTTCTTAACCTTTTCTTTGTTAAAGTTAAGAAAAATTAAGAACCCATTCTTAAATTACGCTAAAAATCATATCTTAAAACCTTCCATTAATCATGTTCTAAAACATCTCTGGGGAATGTCACTGATATCTTAAAGAAAATAAAAATATTAAAAATTAAAATAAGAGAAGAGAAATTAGGTTAAGATTCTTAGATGACACTGGTTTAGAATTTTTTTGGAATTTTTGCAGTCACTTGGCAGTTAATAATTGGTTTTCTTTAATTAACAAAACTAAAATTAAATGATTTATTTATATCATATTAAAATATTAATAAAAGGTGGTTAACAAACTAAAAATTATAAATCCATTGATAAAATTACTCTAAAAGGGTAAGCGCAGCGGTGAAGTTCTCTTTGGTTTCTCAATAAATATTAAAAGATTGAAACCAATTAATAACTCACAACTGGCAAAAGTTTCTTCCGGTACTTGACAAAAGCTTATTTTGGAAAGACATTTCGCTTCTCTTTCCTCCCTATTTTGCTTTTTTATTTTCTTTGTAATTGTTTTAGTTTCTGAAAACTCATTAAGAATTTTACCACTGCAGATGGCTTAACAATAACAATTAAAAAAAAAACAATAACAATAAAAAAACAATAACAATGATAATTATCAAATTATGTACCTACTTTGAATGTAGCTTTTTAAAAACTTTCATTTCCCTTATATCTCCTATTATATTTATCTACTGTGTTTTAGAGATCCTAGACGTATCCAAGAAGCAACCTTTCTGTAAAATAAATAAATATATTTCTCTTTATCGTTCGGTAATGCCAATCTACCTTTTCTATCATCCGGTTTATATATGATTTTTAAATAATTGTTGTTGTTTCATAATCGATAACATTTTTACGTATCTAGATAATTATTATTTTGTCAAAAATTATGTAGCTAACTGCATTTTTTTATTTTGTTTATAATTAAATAAATTAATTTTAAAATATATTTTCCATGACTTTCTAGAATTTTATTCTTTTGATATATGTGCAGATAATCAAAATTTTATTTATAATAAAACAGAGAAAAAGACAGATATAAGAATCGGTTCTTAACCTTTTCTTTGTTAAAGTTAAGAAAAATTAAGAACCCATTCTTAAATTACGCTAAAAATCATATCTTAAAAACCTTCCATTAATCATGTTCTAAAAACATCTCTCGGGGGAATGTCACTGATATCTTAAAGAAAATAAAAATATTAAAAATTAAAATAAGAGAAGAGAAATTAGGTTAAGATTCTTAGATGACACTGGTTTAGAATTTTTGGAATTTTGCAGTCACTTGGCAGTTAATAATTGGTTTTCTTTAATTAACAAACTAAAATTAAATGATTTATTTATATCATATTAAAATATTAATAAAAGGTGGTTAACAAACTAAAAATTATAAATCCATTGATAAAATTACTCTAAAAGGGTAAGCGCAGCGGTGAAGTTCTCTTTGGTTTCTCAATAAATATTAAAAGATTGAAACCAATTAATAACTCACAACTGGCAAAAGTTTCTTCCGGTACTTGACAAAAGCTTATTTTGGAAAGACATTTCGCTTCTCTTTCCTCCCTATTTTGCTTTTTTATTTTCTTTGTAATTGTTTTAGTTTCTGAAAACTCATTAAGAATTTTACCACTGCAGATGGCTTAACAATAACAATTAAAAAAAAAACAATAACAATAAAAAAACAATAACAATGATAATTATCAAATTATGTACCTACTTTGAATGTAGCTTTTTAAAAACTTTCATTTCCCTTATATCTCCTATTATATTTATCTACTGTGTTTTAGAGATCCTAGACGTATCCAAGAAGCAACCTTTCTGTAAAATAAATAAATATATTTCTCTTTATCGTTCGGTAATGCCAATCTACCTTTTCTATCATCCGGTTTATATATGATTTCATTCTTTAAATTGCACATTCGAACCTTTTATTTCACGTCCATCTAAATTTTATATTTGGATGGAGGATGAAAGGGGGCCACTGGACTCTTCAGGACCGACGAGCCAACAAACGGGATACGTGTAATATTTGCAAGCGTAGGAGTAACATACGCCACCATCAATGTGCGAAACCCGACGCTAGCACCGATCAGCGCGTCTTAGGGCCAACCTTGATTGATACCCTTTTCTTCTTTTCTAAACCTTTCCCGTTAACAAATAAATACATAAACGTTTTACCAAAAAAATAAATATTCAAACGCCATACTCATACAAACTAAATACTGTTTTAAAATAAATGCGAAAACACAGCTAACAAATGTTGTAGGTTAGTTCAATAGATAGCAAAAACAGATATTATAAGCAGTGGCGAATCTACGTTGGTCAGGAAGGACGTAGATCAGGAAGGAGGCAGTTGCCCCAACAAAAATGTAGAAATACTTGTAATTACGTAAGAAACAAGAAGCTTTCCATAGCAGAGATGGTTTCAGTCATTAGCTTGCTACCCCCAGACTATGGAGACCAGAAAGTTACATGACCACGGTTGTAGAAAATGAAATTTATAAAGAAAAAATGAAAACCAAAATGGTTATACTCATTAGTCAAAAAATGGTTATACTCATTAGTCAAAAAATGGTTATACTCATTTTATCAAACAAAAAATGGTTATACTCATTAGTCAAAAAATGGTTATACTCATTTTATCAAACAAAAAATGGTTATACTCTTTTCTTTAACACAAATCATATTACTAGACCCAGTGATCCCAAACAGGATTACACGGTAGAAACAGAGGAATTACATAGGGCGAGCTTCGCAATTGTATCACCAAAATGGTTATACTCATTAGTCAAAAAATGGTTATACTCATTTTATCAAACAAAAAATGGTTATACTCATTAGTCAAAAAATGGTTATACTCATTTTATCAAACAAAAAATGGTTATACTCATTAGTCAAAAAATGGTTATACTCTTTTCTTTAACACAAATCATATTACTAGACCCAGTGATCCCAAACAGGATTACACGGTAGAAACAGAGGAATTACATAGGGCGAGCTTCGCAATTGTATCACCAAAATGGTTATACTAACAAGGGGAAAAACAAAATCATGGAAGCATGCAAAGGAGAGCTAAGTTTGCAAGCAAGTTATACGGGAGTGGGTCACACTACTCATTCTTCCCCATGGTACACCACACGTGCGTGCTTCTTCTTCTCTTTTTCCCATTAAACAAAAAAACAATTAACTTATTCTTAAAATAAATTTACAAAACCTAGGTAAAAATTTAGAAAGGATAAAGCAAATTCTGTTTGGAAAATAGGTAAAGAGACAAAAAGAGAAATTCAAATCCTGACTTTTCTTTTACCTTTATCTTTTTGTGCCATAGGGATCACCGCTGGTTATAAAATAAAAAAGTTCATGAAGCATGCAGGAGTTATATAAATCTGGGCCCCTATAAATTTAATATATTCCGTATTTGCTTTGGACCCAACCAGTTTTTCAATAAATTAATATAATTATTAAGAAGCAATTTTAAAAAAAAATTATATATATGCAAAGTACATCAATAATTGGTGCTACTAATGTATTAAAATCAAACTCGATCGCTAACGTGATGAGGAAACGCAAATAAGTAGTATGTAGTATCCAGATATAATGGGTTATAGCAAAAATTAACTTTAAAATTAAATTCTTGACTCTGCAGTCTCTATCTTGAGAAGTTATTTAATTTATTTCGAACTTTTAAAAGGCAGGAACACCATGTTCTTCTACCTTAAAATAACCTTCATATGTTGCTTCTATTAACAACATAAATTTTGTCTTAATAAGTATTAATCACATATATTCTGTAGATATTGTTTCGTGAGATGGAAAATATACAATATACATGTTGACGTTATATTAGAGTTTTTTGCTGTAAACATTATATTAGAGTTCTAGACGTTTTGAGCGTTATTCTGATATTTTTCTTATAATGAATCCCTGTTTTCTTTGTTGTTTTATAACATTAATTCCACCACAAGAAGTTGTACAAGAAGAATATACAAGCTGCGCTGCAGGCTTTAATTAGTCCTCTTTTGCATAATCACATTCCAAAAGACAAAAGAAGATGTGAACACGGTTCATTAAATTCGGCCTTTTTCATATATATGATACTAAAATCTTTCATTTCCTTATATCTCCTATTATATTTATCTACTGTGTTTTAGAGATCCTAGACGTATCCAAGAAGCAACCTTTCTGTAAAATAAATAAATATATTTCTCTTTATCGTTCGGTAATGCCAATCTACCTTTTCTATCATCCGGTTTATATATGATTTCATTCTTTAAAATTGCACATTCGAACCTTTTATTTCACGTCCATCTAAATTTTATATTTGGATGGAGGATGAAAGGGGCCACTGGACTCTTCAGGACCGACGAGCCAACAAACGGGATACGTGTAATATTTGCAAGCGTAGGAGTAACATACGCCACCATCAATGTGCGAAACCCGACGCTAGCACCGATCAGCGCGTCTTAGGGCCAACCTTGATTGATACCCTTTTCTTCTTTTCTAAACCTTTCCCGTTAACAAATAAATACATAAACGTTTTACCAAAAAAATAAATATTCAAACGCCATACTCATACAAACTAAATACTGTTTTAAAATAAATGCGAAAACACAGCTAACAAATGTTGTAGGTTAGTTCAATAGATAGCAAAAACAGATATTATAAGCAGTGGCGAATCTACGTTGGTCAGGAAGGACGTAGATCAGGAAGGAGGCAGTTGCCCCAACAAAAATGTAGAAATACTTGTAATTACGTAAGAAACAAGAAGCTTTCCATAGCAGAGATGGTTTCAGTCATTAGCTTGCTACCCCCAGACTATGGAGACCAGAAAGTTACATGACCACGGTTGTAGAAAATGAAATTTATAAAGAAAAAAATGAAAACCAAAATGGTTATACTCTTTTTCTTTAACACAAATCATATTACTAGACCCAGTGATCCCAAACAGGATTACACGGTAGAAACAGAGGAATTACATAGGGCGAGCTTCGCAATTGTATCACCAAAATGGTTATACTCATTTTATCAAACAAAAAAATGGTTATACTCATTAGTCAAAAAAATGGTTATACTAACAAGGGGAAAAACAAAATCATGGAAGCATGCAAAAGGAGAGCTAAGTTTGCAAGCAAGTTATACGGGAGTGGGTCACACTACTCATTCTTCCCCCATGGTACACCACACGTGCGTGCTTCTTCTTCTCTTTTTTTCCCATTAAACAAAAAAACAATTAACTTATTCTTAAAATAAATTTACAAAACCTAGGTAAAAATTTAGAAAGGATAAAGCAAATTCTGTTTGGAAAATAGGTAAAGAGACAAAAAGAGAAATTCAAATCCTGACTTTTCTTTTACCTTTATCTTTTTGTGCCATAGGGATCACCGCTGGTTATAAAATAAAAAAGTTCATGAAGCATGCAGGAGTTATATAAATCTGGGCCCCTATAAATTTAATATATTCCGTATTTGCTTTGGACCCAACCAGTTTTTCAATAAATTAATATAATTATTAAGAAGCAATTTTAAAAAAAAATTATATATATGCAAAGTACATCAATAATTGGTGCTACTAATGTATTAAAATCAAACTCGATCGCTAACGTGATGAGGAAACGCAAATAAGTAGTATGTAGTATCCAGATATAATGGGTTATAGCAAAAATTAACTTTAAAATTAAATTCTTGACTCTGCAGTCTCTATCTTGAGAAGTTATTTAATTTATTTCGAACTTTTAAAAGGCAGGAACACCATGTTCTTCTACCTTAAAATAACCTTCATATGTTGCTTCTATTAACAACATAAATTTTGTCTTAATAAGTATTAATCACATATATTCTGTAGATATTGTTTCGTGAGATGGAAAATATACAATATACATGTTGACGTTATATTAGAGTTTTTTTGCTGTAAACATTATATTAGAGTTCTAGACGTTTTGAGCGTTATTCTGATATTTTTCTTATAATGAATCCCTGTTTTCTTTGTTGTTTTATAACATTAATTCCACCACAAGAAGTTGTACAAGAAGAATATACAAGCTGCGCTGCAGGCTTTAATTAGTCCTCTTTTTGCATAATCACATTCCAAAAGACAAAAAGAAGATGTGAACACGGTTCATTAAATTCGGCCTTTTTTCATATATATGATACTAAAATCTTATCATCCACCATATTATTATTATTAATTCTTTAAAATTGCAGAGATTTTTAGATTTGTACGTGCTTCTAATTTCCTGATCAAAAGCAGTCAATCACAAAATGTTTTTTAATTGATGTAAGAAGACCTTTATTATTTAGAAATCCACCATTGTCTACAATTACACCTAGACAGTACTATGCAATTTGATTTGTCTTAATCCTTCTTAATCCTAGGGTTACATCATTGATTATATAATTGTGACTGGAATCAATATTCACGGACAACAGTCTCACCGTCCACAAATGTATCTTGGCTTCAGCAAAGAACACATCTTATCGGTGAGATATGTCTATGATATATCTTTAAGCTATTTAAAGAACTTTGAAGGGGATCTTGTGTTTTTAAAGAAAACTAGAGCTGGACCCGTCCGGTCGGACGGGTACTTATTTTTATTTTTTATATATAAATGAATATTATTTAAATATCTATCGGTTTATATTTTTAAATATCATATTTCTAAATTTTTATAAACACAACGATCAAATAGTTTATGTACTGTAAAAATAGTAACCCGTGCCCGTTATTAAACTTTTGACAAATTAATATTGACCTATTGATAATTTGAGTAATATTTCTTGTAACATGAAATTTTTTGTCAAATGTAAAGAGAATTTAAATATTTTGATCATGTATGGATAATATGGTAAGATTTAATACATTAGAAAAAATAATATTTGGTTATAAACATTAAATATTGTTTTACAAGTAATTCAAAGATATTTAAATTTCAGTATTGAATTTTCTTGTTGAAATTGATAAACATATATTCTAGAAATTCTTGAAAAATATATAATCTTAGGTGGGATTTAATTATATTAAAATAATATTCAGTTACAAATATTTCATCTTGTTCTATAAGTAATTTAAATATATTTAAAATCTTAGCATATATAGATTTTATTTTTCAAAATAATTAATGGTAAGTTAAACATATATTTTAGGAATATTCATAATATTGTTTAGTATCAAATTTAAATTTGATTTTTTTTTTCAAAATAATTAATGGTAATGTTATCCAAGTTTAATATATTGTTAAAATCGATTTTAAATATGAATATTCCTAAAAATCAGCTAATTTATTTTAGGAAATATATTAAATACGAAAAATTAAATTAAAATTGATTTAGGAAATTGTTTAATAAATAGGAAAAGACAATGATTACTTAAATATAGGTTCATTTAATTACTTCAGTGGCATACTATTGTAAATAAAAGTGAAAACTTAGGGATATTCTATATGTGTACTTATGAATTAATAAAGTAGAAGACAAGTTTTGTGTTCACATTAATATTCCCATGCAGCCAAATAAAAACCAACGCTTTTATTTATTTTCGTTCTTGTTCACACTAGCGCGTTAAAATCGGTTAACACTGAACCAGTCAAAACCGGACGTATGAGAGCTTTCACTGTGTTTTTTCTAGGACTAACGCGTTGACCAAAGGCTACAATTTTGAAAAAAAATTGGTCGGTTACCGGTTACTGTAATTTCCGTGCTGTATAACGACCCGCTACTGCCGGTCGTTAGCATCAAACCCAGCCCTCTCCATTTAAACAACACAATGACAAACATCATCAACTCCGTGCACAATAATTAGTCCTCATTTCTCTACGCCAAATATCATCAAACGCTCTCTCCTTTTCTCATCGCCTGGTCTCTTCTCTTATTGGTTGTATATTTTTTTCTTGTCCACCTCTGTTTTGGCTGCGACTACTCTGTTTTAAGTTAACCGTGTTTACAACTTTTATTCACTTTCTTTGGAAAGAAAGCAATGGAGTTTACGAGTTTTTATCACCCGTCATCTCTAAGCGTTTGGGATTTAGGAGATTTTATGGCGGCAGAGAGGGATTCATTTGAGTTATTAGGTTCTCAGCAACATCTTCAGCTTCAGGACATTGCTACTGCCTCACCTCATTCATTCCTTCTTGAAACCCTCCAACCGCAACCGCAATCGTTTGTGAAACTGCCTTCAGCTGTTTCAACTATCTATCAAGCTCCACCGTCAGACGAGAAATCAGTGACGTCAAGGGTGGAGTCTTTGTGTTCAGATCATTTGCTGATAAATTCACCAGCGACACCTAACTCGTCTTCGATTTCTTCGGCGTCAAGCGAGGCTGTAAACGAAGACAAAGCTAAAAGAGAAGAGCAAGAAGAAGAAGAGGGGCATAAGAAGAGTGATACTAATAAACAGTAAGTGTCTCATTTTTGTCTCAAATACCTTAAAGAAATAGAGTTATAAGAGAAAATGGTTTCATGTGTTCCAAAAAAAAAAAGAGAAAATGGTTTCATTATAAAGTAAAGCATTTTAAATAATGTATGTTTTATTGTGTATGATCATCAGACTGAAGCCCAAGAAGAATAGTTTGAAAAGACAAAGAGAGGCAAGAGTAGCCTTCATGACAAAGAGTGAGGTTGATCATCTCGAAGATGGTTATCGCTGGAGAAAATATGGTCAGAAAGCTGTCAAAAACAGTCCTTTTCCTAGGTAAACAAATCCATCCTTTGAACATTCTATTTTCTTCTCCATAAACAAACAGAAGAAGACGATAGAAGAAAAAAAATGAGAATATGTTAACCCTTAGTTTATGAAGCTAATTTTGTATATATAATCTATGTTGGTGTTTTGTTTTTGTAGGAGTTACTACCGTTGCACAACAGCTTCATGTAACGTGAAGAAGAGAGTAGAGAGATCGTTCAGAGATCCAAGCACTGTGGTTACGACCTACGAAGGTCAACACACACACATTAGTCCACTCATGTCTCGTCCAATTCCCGGTGGAGGCTTCTTCGGTTCGTCAGGAGTTGCTTCAAATCTTGGTGGTAACTTTGGGTTTCCAATGGAGAACTCAACTGTAATATCTCCTCAATTCCAACAGCTTGTCCATTACCACCAACAACAGCAACAACAAGAACTCTTGTCTTGTTTTGGAGGAGTCGGCCAGTACTTTAACAGCCACACACATGGATATGGTGATGATGAACGTGTGAAGAAGAGTCGAGGGTTGGTTAAAGATAATGGACTTCTTCAAGATGTTGTCCCGTGTCATTTGTTGAAGGAAGAGTAGTCATAGCCTCTATGTAGTAATTAATTAAGGTCTTGTTTGTATAATTGTTTATTTTAAAAAAAACGGATCGTTTCGTTCACAAGAGGTAGATGTAGATCTAAAAGTCCGAAGGTAATGTCACTTACTGATGTTTTTTTCAGCGATGCAAAAATTCTTAACTAGGCAAGAAATTTTTAATTTACTGCAAACCTAAAATACTTTTTTTTTTTTGAAACACGCAAACCTAAAATACTATATTTAACATTGGGTAGCTAAAAAGATGAACATTATTTTTCTGTAAAATATATTTTGAGGAAAATAAAAACAAATGTAAAACAAATTGAACCGTGAAGCCACCACTGCTTGATAGTTGACACCAAACTGGAGTGTGAAACATAGCAGTAACGCGATCAAAGTTTGTGTACGTAGTCCCTAAGTGCATACTTGTTGAGAAATGGTAAAAAAAGAGGAACAAATCCCACAAAGAAATGAACAAAAAGTAAAAAGCAGATTATCATGCATATTAACTTTCATCTTTTTGTTATTTTTGCAGCCATGTGTGTGTGTGTGAAAATGTTCAATAGAACAGAACAAGGAAGCAGAAAAGGAAACAAAAGAAAAAGAAAAACAAACTTATGAGGTAATACTACTTTTTGTCTAGTGAGTGCATAGCAATGCCATTGGATTTAGTATGTCTGTATTGACTGACCTTTACGGTGAGTGATAATCTCAAACCGAAGGTACATAATCAGTGTCCCAAACAAGGCCACGTTTGCAACCGAAAGCAAAAGTACGTAAACTCTTGATGGGCTAAAAAGTATATGAGACCCACTGGTTCAAGGAAGCAATAACCTACAAATTAACCTTTGCGCTTTAGTATTTACCAAGAGATTTGATAAGACATAAACTTCTTATACCTTAACTCTACTTTTTAGGTTCCTTAACAAAGAGAAGCAAATGTTTACTACCAGAGACTTTTATGAATAAGCTGCTTCGTCACTACCAGGGGCGAATCAAGAACGTATTATCAGTGGGTGCACATCCTAATACATATAAACACAATAAGGACAAAATCATAATTTATACAACTAGGGGGAGACATTGTGAAAATTTGAATGGGTGCACAGTTGCGTTTTAGCTTAAATTTTGTCAAAATTTGAGCAGTTTTCTTTATAGAACTTTTTTTTAAAAAAGTGGATGCACTTGCACCCATAACCATGCAATGCAAGTAGATTCGCCCCTGTCAAGTACCTTTGTTATAACTTACATGCATGACGTACTAAACTGTATCAAACGAGGATTTGAGTTTTCTCATCTTTATCTTCATTACAGAAAGCATAAGGCTTATGTCTATCAATTATTGGTATTATATATAACATAATTATCAATAGTAGCACACACATCATCGCAACACTTTCAGATTTTCTTTGACGCCAATTTCCGGTACATCTCGTCGACTTGTACCTGTATAATGAAACGTTAGAGGACTGAACGGAGCACACATTCAAAAAAATTTAAAAACTGATCTATAAAAAGTGAAACAAAGAAAATTTGAAACCTGATAATACTTGAGCAGATTGTTCCTCCGGTTCTTGAGCGTTGCAGTCACTAAGTCTCTTGCTACATCGAAAGGTTTTGTCTCCACCGCCACTGCTTTGATGTACTCAAACTTTCTTAGCTATATTTGTTTTTCAAATCCACTATTAGTTTCTGTTAGTATTTATTTTTTTTAATTGAAGAAATTTGATTTAGATTAAATCAAAACAAGTTTAAACAAACCTTGTTCTTTTCTGCCGTGAACTTCAGTTCTGAAATGATGTGCTCTTGTATCTCTGAGAGAGAACATAGTTCTTCGAATGGTTTAGTGAAACCAAGTTCTTTAGCCCAACGTTTTACGGTTTCTTGGTTTGGAACAATCACCGCAACAAGCATCGATTTGAAACTGTCTCCATAAACCCATATCTGAGAAACACAAGCATAAAAAACAGACAACAATTTGATGAAAATTTGTGGAGAAACCTAAACGGCTTCCTTGCTTGCTTTGCAAGAAATCATGATTCAGAGTTGAGAAATTTACATCTTGGACAACAGAGTTTTGACCGTAGATATTTTCCAAGTTCTCAAGAGCAACGTACTCTCCCTGAGATAGTTTGATAAGATTCTTTTTACGATCAATTATCTTGAGTACTCCATTTGATTGAATCTCACCAATATCTCCTGTAAAAACCACCAACACCCCACATTGATCAAGAAAAATATAAAGACCAGAATCAGAACAATTTTGTTTCAAACAAGAAGTCACCTGTATGGAACCATCCGTCTTTCATGACTTCTTCAGTGAGCTCAGGGTTCTTGTAATAACCAGAAAACAAACATTTTCCTCTTATACAGATCTCGCCTGCCGGATTTTCCCCAAGTGGGTCGTAGCACATTTCAGCCACCTCCTCAAGCCGTATCTCGTTGTAAACCGCCGGTATACCGACTGTCCCTAGCATACACATCTCGTCGGGGAAGCCCATAGCCGTTCCCCCCAGCGTCTCCGTCAGACCTAATCCGAACAATCACATCACCATTGACCTTCCTTGACAAACAAGAAACATAGAGAAGAAACCCTAGAATGAGTATATATACCGTAGCCCTGGACCACAAAGCAACAACAAGTAACTCTCAAGAACTCTTCGATCTCAGTGCTCAAAGGTGCTCCTCCAGATACAAGCAACCGGATTCGACCTCCAAATTTGTCTCTAATCTTTAACATAAATTAAAAAAAAAACCGCGAAAAGTCAGTTTATGTAATGACCAAAAACAAAACAAACACTCAAAACACAAAGAAAAAAACCATTATTTTAACTGGGTTTTAACCTTTCTGAAGGCTATGAAATCAGCCATTGGTGAAGCTTTACTATGAGAGTATCCACGATTCAACCATGCAAGCTTGCTGCATCATCCATCATTAATTTGTTTTGCAATGTTACATCATTAGAGAGCATAGAAGTAAGAAGAAAATAGAGCAGTAGTACTTAACGATGAAGTTGCTTACTGTTTGTAGAGAGCATTGAAGATAAGTCTCCTTCTCGGGTTAAGTTCTTGAAGAGCCTTTTGAATACCCTCGTGGATTCTCTCAAACACTCTTGGAACTCCAGCTAGATAAGTTGGTTTCAATTCTTGAATGTCATCGCGCAACACATTCAAATCCTGCGCAAAACATATACATCAAGTCTCTTAATACTTTATCTTTTTTTGGACAAAATAATTCTTTATCTATCTTGTTCCACAAGTTTATGAATGTTTGTGTTTATTTAAGAGATTAACATACTCCGTGGTAATAGCCAACGGAAGCCCCTTTGCGAAAGAAGTATTCCTCATTCATACGGTCAAGAATGTGAGCCAATGGCAAGAAGGAGAGATACACATCCTCATGTGTCATCTGCTTGTATTTGACCCAACCAAAGAAAACAGAGTACTAGCTAAGACAACGTTTACTGGAAGTTCCATATGTATTTAAGCATAAACACAATATAAATAGTTGTAAATGTAATGGTGTTATAGTCCAAGAATGTTTTAACTTTCAAGAAGTTTTGTTATTGTTCTTTAGATTTATTTAAATTGTATAGAAACAAATATCATCCACCCAAAACATGGATATGTTTTTGGTGTTTTGTTAAAAATGATTCATACATATTTTACCTTGTCTTGGAACTGGTCCATGTAAAGATCCATGCCAACAACGTTAGTGGCCACAGCTTCATGAGTCAAAACCACACCTTTAGGGTCACCACTCGTGCCGCTCGTGTACATTATGGTGCATATATTAAACGGCTTAGGCGGGGTAGTCTCTTCTGGTTTCTCACATCCCTGCTCAATCAGTCAACAAAAAGATATTTTATCATCTGTCATCGATGCATGTGTGTGTGTGGGACTTAATTCATTTATTACTTATATGCACGAAATCAAATGCCGTAAAGTCAGTTCAACATGTGCCTGTTATTAAATACCTCAAAGAATGGTCCGACCATTTCATATAGATTGTAGCATGTATTGTACTAACGTAAAGTTACATTAACTGTTATTTTTAAAAGTAAAATGAGAGACGAACCATTTGGAGAAAATCGAGCCAGGAGTATGTTTTAACTCCAACTTCTGAAGCCTTGAGGTTATGCTCTTCGCTCACATTAGTGAAGGAAACTATAGCTTTTAGCCGTTTAGCACATTTGCAGTCTGGCTCAAGAAGCTAAATATCAGTAACATACAAAATTTATTATTCACATACATTTATATACATATCTCAAATGTATGATTTTATCAGTGAGATTAATTTCCAAAGATCTTAACCCCTTTAATCTTGGTCTCTTGGACGAATACAAAATTGATTTCCGCATGATCAACGATATAATCCACAGCTCCAGAACCTACAGAACAATATTTTTCGTTTGACTCATGTGTCAATAACTTTGAGCCGCAACACTCTATCATAAAATACTGTAAAATTTAACCTACCCAAGGTATCATATAGAGGCACACAGATTAGAGTGTGAGCCGCGCATGCCTAAATATATCCCACAAAAATGCGTATAAATTTTGTAAGAAACTTTAACATATATAAAAAAATATATAAGAGATTTTTTTATCAAAAGAGAGGGACCTCCATTGCTATGATCCACTGAGGACAATTAACTCCATAGATCCCCACTCGAGAACCCTACATATATGCATAGACCATTTTATTTCAATATATATACAAATCTCCAAGAACACTAAGAATGATGAGTTGGTTTTTAGAAATAAGTGTGTAAAAATGCTTACAGGCTCAGCTCCAAGAGCACGTAATGCAGAGCCAATCTGCAGAACTTCTTCGTATGCTTCCTTGTAAGTTTTCCACATATACGGTCCAACCTAACCGAGCCGTACAAATACACATAAAACAAAAATTTACACATAACTTTCTATCAAATATTTTGTTTTAGTAAGAAGACTTTAGAAGGTCACCTTCTCATCGACGATTTGACGCCATCCAAGCATCTTGTTGCCAGGGAATTTCTCGACTGATTTACTGATAAAACCCAAAAGAGATTAATCAACAATAGTTACATACAGAAGATGAAAACAGTTTTGTTAATAATTTAATAATATACCTGAAAATGTCCCAAGCAGTGGTGATATCAGAATCTATTGGAGGAAAACCTTTTTCCGACAAAAGATTCCGGTACACCGGACCTACCGACGGTTTCCCGTTTTCCCCTCTCACTCCTTCTTCCACCTTCGCCGCGAAAGACCTCATTCTTTCTTTTGTTTTCCGTTCTTTCAAGAGAACCTCTAAATCTAATTTTCTTTATGTAAAATAAATGAAATAAGACGGTGTTAATATATGAGATATATAACACTGCCCGAATTGATGAATGGTACAAAATTTTAGGAACTAAATGTTAAATGTAGTAAGAGAATCACTGAAAGAGTAACTTGGTTACAAAATGAGGGATATAAGAAAATGAGGGAATATATCATATAGTTTTGCATTTGTAGATTATAGTTTCATGAATTAATCTGCTTGCGTATTCCGTACGTTAATTCTATTATTATACACAAAGTAAATTAATGGCACTTATTTGTCACCGGTCCAATCCATCTAACCATACCGAGCAGAAACCCAAAGTTTTATGTATTATATTATAAACAACCTAAGATACCAACTATTCCACATTCAGATTTGAAACAAATTTGGTTTCCTCCTATTGTGATTTGATAAAGAATTTCATATTCAGGAAAAAATAATAAACTAAATCACATAAGTCGAGTGTCCATAATTTCACCGGCCGTTTAACTTCAAATAAACTTATAATTAATAATGTATCATAAACTAATTCACTAATTTAAGAATCACGCCTTAAACGTGAACACATGGATAACCCTTGCTTCACTCTCTTTATCCCCTCTTTTCACCATATTCTTTACAATACTACACAATTTTGTGACTGGAGCATTTCATGAATATATGAAAAACTCTGAAAATAATAAATATGAAAGTTATGTAGTTGTAGGTTGTAACGTTCTCTAGCCAACGTAGATGTCTTCATTTAAAGTCTTACAATAGAAGGGTAAACAGAAAGATATATATCGATTTTAGTCGCTCTTGTTCCAACGTTCTGAAAAAAGAAATATAATCTTACCAAAAAAAAAAAGAAATAAAATGAAACCATCAAAATTGTTCTGATCTAACGTACCGAAAGCAAAAATAAATTAAATAACCTGAAGAAAAGCAAATATCAAGAAACTGACCTTAGCTCAGTTGGTATAATAAAGGATTGTAGTAGTTTGCAGATATCTTTAGATCAGTTCGGATTGTTTTCCCCGGGTGGAAGCTTTGTTTTAATATATATCTTTGTTTATCAAATGATCAGAGAGAGAGAATATAAGTTGAGGACCTGAGTAATGGTTGTTAGTTTATAGTTTATGGTTTATACGATAATAATAAATGAGTTTGTTGATACAGAAAAAGGGACAAAGATACAAGAAAAAAAAATGAAACAAAAGAACATTGACTGATCGGTTGATCCACCCAATATATTTCATTAACTAATTCTTGTCTTGTATAGCTGGGGTGTAGTTCGCCAATAGTTAAATTTTTTCAACTACTACTATTATACATTAATTGAAATTACGTAAATTGTGAACACACTTTATTTATTTACAAATAAAGCATATCATCATTTGACGTTTGTGACGGAATGTTTTTGACATTTTCCTAAACTAAAACGTTTAGTGGTTCATTTCGTAAAGTTGTTTTTGATATACTATTGCATTTACCATACATCACGTGGTTAATAGGTACGTAAATTTTTTTTCTTCTTTTAATTGAGCTGAGGCTTGGAATCTTAGATCAACTGAGCATTTCTCCTTTTTTCCGAATGACAGTAGTTGAGCTCCTATGCAACTACATTCGTCACCAAAAAACATCACAGCTAAACTTATTAGTATCTAGTTAATGAAACCACTAATCAACCACCTAATTATCCAATTAGTATTGGAACCAGAAAAGTAATCTCTTTACCCGAAATTAGCAAATTCATAATCACCAAAATACCACTGAACAAAGCAGTCTTCATGATATAAACGTGACTTAGAGTTAAAACTAACCCCATCATCATCTACCATAACATAAGGACCAAAAGTCTTATTACTTGTTAAACCTATTCTAGCTTTCATTTGCAAAAGATAGAGCTTAGAGCTCATCATAGTTTTTTTTTTTGGTTGTTTGTTTCCAACTCGAACTTCACATGAACAGGTTGATGGTGGAAGAAGCATCACCAAGAAGCAGACACGATCTTCTGAAACTCAAGCTCCTCTTCTTGCAACTTTTTGACAATCTCTTCAGCACACAGCTGCATATAAGCAAACTTTTTCTCTTCAGCATCCTCCTTCACTTTCAAGTCTCCTTTTTGGTTCTGCAGCTCGAGAATCTTGCCCTCAACATCTCTGAGATCTTCTCTAACTTTCTTAACTTTGCTAGCTGCCTCTGTCTTCCCTTCCTCGATTTCTTTTAGCTTAACCTGTTTACTCGCGTTTTCATCAATGAGAGAGACCAGCATGTTGATCCGAGATATAGGCTCAGTAACATCAAATCCATACTTCTCGCTCTCGTAGAAGCACTCTTTCAGTCTCTCAAGTATGCTTTTGGGAGTGTGAATTTGCAGATTGCTTACTCTCTCTAATAAATTAGAAAAATTCACCATCTCACCCACAGCTAACCCTTCACGGAGCTCTTCTGTTTTATCAAGCAACGGGGTGAAATGAGGACTCTGGTTTGCTGTCTTATAGACTTCCATTGATTCAAGCGTCTTCCAGAGGGGTGAGCGTTTCACAAAAGGCAGAACCATTGTTGTTGTCTCCTCACTTGCTCGGGTCTCATCTTCAGGAGCTGAATTCTTAACAGCATTGGGGGTTGTTCCAACAGTGGTTGATAACTCTGGTGGGATACATCAATGCAAACACCAAATTTAAATAAAGAACTTTCTTCTTTAGCATACTGTTTCAAAAGGGACCACATGTAATGGAGAAAATACAAGAGTGTCTTACTCGAGTGGCCAGAATCATTAGATGATTTTCCTCCAAGGATCCAAGTAGAGAGGGGCTGATCATAATCATCGTTGTCCCTTGTATCAGCGATCAAAGCCTCTTCTGCTGAACCACCATTGCAGCAAGCCTCAGACATACCAGTCTCTTTAAGGTTTGAGTCGTGACTGATAATTCCTTTGTTATGCTCTTCAGATGTCTGAATAAAAATGTATTAGACCACAAAAGCAGAACCATCCCCACAAAGATAAAATAAGGAAAAAAGTAAACCATGAAGTAACTCTCTACCTTCTCTCCAGTTTGCACACTCATTGGCTGAAGGGTGTTCCTAGGGGTTGTTATTACTTGTGTTTCAGCATCTGGTTCTTTGAACAGTGTTGCCTTTATCACCGAGGTTTCAGGGGGAGCAGATCCTTTATCTGGAAACACAGAAAATGTATGACCAATTTGCGGATATGCAAGAGAATCCATCAGATTTTGGAGCTAAATAAGCTCACGCTCAGACATGATACAAGAAGGATCTCGATTAGCTATTGGCATGGTTGTGACAGCACCATTCATCACACCAACAGCCATTAGATTTCCAGATTCCTGAGCCAATGGTGATTTCTTTACCTATACATCATTAGTAAACAGATGAAGTTTTAAACAATCAGAACGAGAAGATCCATGTTCAAGCAGCCAAAAAAGAATTACACACGAGTGGAGTTAATATCTGTTAACTCACAGCTGCAGTCTCATGGGGCCCTGTTTCACCCTCAGTGGTTTCTCCTCCATGAACCGGGGATTTTCTGATATGCTTGCAACTACTTTTAGGAGTTACGGTAGCAGGAGTGACTGGCTTAGTACTACTAGTAGCACCACAAGAGCGGATTACCTTGAGCTTTTTGGGTCTGCTCACCGCATTGGTTTCACTTAGTAGTCTCTTTTTTTGGCCGTCTAAAGGAGGAGTTTCCTTTTCAAGCTTCTTCTGGGAAAGAAAAAAATGGTAAAAATAACATTTATCACTTAAATTCACAAATAACCAGAGATTGGACACAACGTGAAGAAGAAGGAAATACCTTAGGTACTTGATGCCAAACACCGTCCTCCCACTCCATTGAAGGCCTAAGGTCAGAGTGCTTGAACACATCCTCCTCCTCTTTTGTGGCCGCCACAAAACTCACTTTGTAGCTTTTATCAGTAAGTATTTCCCTCACTAGACATCGACGCCATGCCGAACCATTAAACGCGTCAACACGAGCCATCAACTCGTACTTTTCAACAACACAAGACCGAGGAGGTACAGGCCTGACGTTGCAAACATCAACCGTGAAGCTTGGGATCACTTCATCAGCACCGAAAGTCAGAGACTTGTAACAACTCTTGACAATGACACCACCCACTTCAACCTCCTTAACGACAATAGCAGGGACCCAAGCAGTTTCCACTTCACTAATCTCACGGCTCACTTCAACCGTCGTCCCCGAGCTAAACAATGACTTGCTCAGTTCCTTTCATTTCCAAAGCCAAAGACAATGATAAGGTTCATAAAGTCTCAAACTTTTTTACATGCAAATCAAACACAAAAGGTTGAAACTTTTACCTTGTTCTCTGGTCGGACCCATTTCGATCCAGTCCAGTCAAGATGAGGTCTCAGCTGGTTTGTGTTGAGCTGGAGTATGTCAGGTGGAGTGTCGAAGCAGACCAAGAAGAGATCATCTTCCAGCTTCTTAGCGACGACGCCTTGCCACCACCCATCTTTGAGATCAGCGTCAACAACGGAACCTTGGACGAAAACGACGCCGTTGTCGTAGAGATCCTCAGGTGGGACAGGACGGATGAAGCTCTGTTGGACTGTTTCTTTGAGAGGAGTTGAGCAGTCTTCCTGGAGCAAGGTCGTGTAACGGACTCGGAGCTTTATGCGTCTCGATTTGGTCGGACATTCTTCCAGGATGGCTCTGAACCAAGCACCCACGAACCCTTCTTCTTCAGAGCAGACTTCGACTTCAGAGTCTTTGGCGATGGCTAATTTTACCTCTTCTTTCTCCTCATTTTGCAACATTGGAACAAACTCTAAAACGAAGTTGAAACCAACAAAAAGTAAAGAAATTTGCTCTGTCTCTCGAAACCCTAGGAGAAGAGATGATGAAGAAGAAAGGAAGACACTTTCCTAGGACAAGGTAATCCGACATGCTTTAACTGTGCCAAGGTTTTTCTTCTTTTTTTAATTTTGGTTTTCTTTTTTTTTTTTGGCGCTTAAACTCTATCGTTAAAGTTAAACGGATCACACACCCAATAACCAAAATTTATTGGGCCTGAACTTTATTGCTGTCGACCATATTTGAATATTATCTATATATCATATTTTGGGTGATACGTGTATAAGATTTAATCATAGAAATTCTTTTTAGTGGTTCTAATTTACTAACTTATTAACTTCGTAATCTACCACATAATGACACTACTGTTGTATACACAGCGTAAGACTCAACCAAAAAAAAGATACTTGAAATCACGACTGACAAATTGATTCTTGGGACAACTCTAAGATACTGAGAATAGTGCAGCTTCTGACTGAAAATAAATCTTGCAAATGAAAATAGCGAATCAGTATTTGCACCGAGAAAACATTTTTAGAGATCAGATGCTTTCAATTTTCTAGGTCGCTTATGAGCTGGTGAAGGAGTGTCTGCCTGTCTTCCAGGACCCTGTACGATTAAAAAAAAACATCATGTTATATAATATATAGTATGCTGAGAACTCGATATGAAAAAAGAAAGACCAGACTCTAAGTTGCCTCACCTTGCGCTTTGGTTCCTTCTTGATTGGCCTTTCAGCTGAAATTCCTAAACATAGACACACAAATTGCAGGTTAGAGATGGCTAAGTAGCAGATACAATTCTGAAACAAAGAAGATTAAAGGAAATGTACCTCCAAAACTGAATGGCTCAGATGCGAAAACACGATCCTGATCAAAATACAAACGATCAGAGATACATATATCCACAGGAAGTGTGAAACTGCAGTAAGAATTGGCGAGTCAAGTTATGATGCTGACCTTTGGAGTATCTGGCATTGCGGCATATGTCCCTTCACGGTGTGATGATCCCTCGGATTCTTTATACTGTAGCTGAAATTATGTGGACCATAAAAGGAAACACGTTAGAAAAAGAAGTGGGCTGTATACTTGTGAATTTATGTGAGATAGACACTTTATATTAGATTACCTGCTTCTGAAGGTTTAGTAGCGTTAGAATTTCTTTTCGCAATTCAAGATGCTCATCACATACAGTTTTTGTGGGAACCTTTGGCTTTAGATTAACCTGTTAACATAAAACTCTATATACTCAAAACCCTTTATGCACACTTTAAAAGCAGCTCCAATCAAATAAACTCATAAGAACCTAGCCTCTGTCCAAACCAAAATCCCCATAAGTTAGTAGTAGAAGACATGCAGAAACTAGATTGAGTGGGAGTGCCGTTTATAATGTACAATTAGTTAAAGTCTCATTTCCTCAGTCAATGGGAATGATATAAAGAAAAATGGAAAGAGTTAAACAGAACAAGAAGCAAAAACAAACCCCGAGATCTTGCAGAGTCTGCTCAACGCGTTTGATCGTTCGAAGACCAACGGCAGAGCTTGCAGCTTGGACCATTTGTTCGAGTCCATAGGTTCTCAAGTACACATGAAGCTGTGAATTTGACAGATTCACCAAAAAATATCAGATCACTGGAGGCCCAAATGAAACAAAGGATAGAGATGAAGAAAAGGACAATCACCATGCGCAGAGAAGCAAGAGTAGAGGCATAATCTGCCATAGTTAGTGTTGATGGAGCCACCGCAGTTGCAGGAAGTTGAGAATTGGAAGATGGAGATACACTACACCCTGGACCTCCATCAGCTTTATCAAGACCAACATTTTCATTCCCAGACACATCAAGATCAGCAGCACGCTGGACAACCAGAAAGACCAATAGTTATAGAGACAAGATGATGACGATTGAGTTATAATATGCGTCTAAAGTAAAAGGTCATCTTCAATCACGGTAAGCAAAATTTATCTACTGTTATTTAGTTTGTACGAGTGAGTATATTGATTTAAGACAACACTTACTACTTGTGCAACTTGCATCATACCCTTGAGAATCAATTTGCAAAGACAATGTTTCAGTGTTTTAGAAAACGATTGTTACGAAAGCACTTTTGACATTTTCCCAAAGTAAAACGTTTTGTGGTTCATTTCGTAAAGTTGGTTTGTAGATACTATTGCATTTACCGTATGTCACGTGTTTACAATCCAGACGCTTCTGCAGGTATAGTTATACAGTACAAATATACAATAATGAGTTAGTAAAAGAACAGACCATGCATGATCTCGATCTCGATTAACATGTCGTAACCTTTAGTTAGTCGAGCTATTCGGTATTAAAAGCCGTAAGGACCTTGACTAGGCCTTTGGGCATTTTGGGTTACGGTTTAGTTCGATTCGGTATTTCGGTATCATATAATTCAGATAAGAGATAGAGGATCCATTTACTTTCTGATCTTTTTGGTTCGGTTTCAGTTCAAATAATTTTAGGTTCGGTTTGGATATATAGTTAGTATTTTTACATATTGAATATCATTTGGTTCGATTCAATTTGATTATTTTAGATATAGAAATATCGAAATTATTTAGGTATTTAAGGGTTTCAGTTTCAAATATTTCGATCCGATTCGATACTCGGTTTTAGTTTTTGCCCAGTCTTAGTCTTGACAATAAAGACCACTAGGGTATTATTTCATTTTCTATATTTGTAGAATTTCAAATACTGATAATTTTGGTAAGAAGTAGTTTATCTTTGAAATTGTAAAGAGGGTATCAATCATGCGATATATTAAGCTTTATAAGATTTTTTTTTCTTGGTTCGTACATAATACCAGTGCATTCACATTTATTTGTTCGGGTCTACATATTTGATGCAGCACAACTGAAAAGTATCACCGAAATTTCTGATAGCTTTTAATATCGAGGTTAATATATGTATTATAACTTATATGAACAAGCGAGCTTCTGATCAGAAAAAAAAAAAAAAGAACAAGCGAGCCAAGTCAAATCGTATAAGGTATATATAGATTAAACCTTTTAAGAATATTAATTCTTATAAAAAAATTTCTGCGAGCGATTTATTATTTAAAGTGACTAAAGTATATTTAAATATATGTTATGGAGGGGAAGGGTTGAACTAGTAATAAATTGCAATGCTTATCATTATTAAGCCATGTATCGGTCTATTACAAACGACAAAATTTTAACTTTTGTTTGATGGATTACGAAATAATTTTCAACCTTTTTGTTTGTCAACTCAGCTTTCTAATTATTGTTTGTTCCAACTTCTAACTGTTTAATTTCAGCGCAGAAAAGAAAAATCAATAAAATTGTTTTGAAATCGGCAAATTGCTCATAAAGTCAGCAGAGTCAAGGGTCCTTTTAAAAAAAAATTGTTGGATTGTTTTTTCCCCATAAACCTATCTAAGGAGTAGGAAATATTTCAGCTAGCTTATATGTCTAATGAGTCAACACATTTATTTTTTATTTACATAAGGAAACAAATGATTGTACTTTGTAAGCCCTCTTTCGTTTCCATTTTCAAGTAAGTCGACATCAAGGCCCGATTGGTTTAAATCTGCCAGTTCGGTTGTGGTATGAGAATTGAATCTTGTGGTTCTTGATTTGTTATTAAGCGTTTTGTATGAATGGCATAACGTTTGAAAATTGTTTAGATATATATAACTGATTGATTATAAAACATTCCAAAGCTTTATAATAAATTACCAATATTAACATATTATAACATTATAAAAATATAAAAAGCGGTTGTAATAAAATATAATAATTATCAATATAATATGATTAATAAAATATTATGTTTATTTATTTAGTTTTAAATTAGTCAAAAGTTTATAATTTTAATAAAATTTGTTTTGAAGATTTATATGAAAACTTTTAAAACAATTTTTATTTCGCTTTATATAAGTGTATATATTTATATATGTATGTATATTAATTTAAAAATTCTAATGAATAGTTAGTTTAAAGTTTTATAGAACAAACTATGATAATTTTTGTGAATTTAAATTAATTTATAAAATATGTATATATATTTTTATTTATAATATCTCCATTTTAAAAGTTTAATTTTTTAAAAAAATTGAAAATAATTTTATATTTATTTATCCTCCATGTCGTCCTTAACCATAAGCGTAGCTGGAATCGATTTTGATTTTAAGAGGTTCGAACGGTTTAGGCGATTTATAGCAGATGTATGATTATTTCGAGACAACATCCATTGTAAGTAAAACTGCGTTCGCGGATGGTAGCGAAATCATCGAACTAAAAGATAAGAAAAGTAACACTCATTAAATATTTCCAACCTTCGATACAGACGACCATTAATATAACAACAATAAAGAGATGTGGGTCGATTTTTTATTATGTTGAATTAAATGAAATGTAATGCGTGGACAATACAAGACCGTTCGCATTAATATGTGTCACAGACTCACAGTTGTAGGGCTCAATGAACAACTGAGTTGCACGATTTGAAGCTCTTCTGCAATTTGCCAAAGCCAAACTACATAATTGTTGTATAAATTCAGTCATGTAGTAACCAATAAGAGAAGAGTATCTAAAGAAGAGTCAGGCTTCCATACCTTCTAATTTATTCAGAGTCTTGGGATTCCTTAACTCTCTAATTAACTCCGATTCTTAGCTGCTATCCTTTTTTTAATCTTCAATTACTATATTTGTTATTTTATCTTATCTTATCTCCGTCTTCACACTCATTTATGATTATGATACTGAGTTTTTAGTTTGAAAATATCAGCAAGAACCTCTAATTTCAGCAGTTGCACAACTAAATTTTATAGTGATTAGCTTATTAAACCACAATTAAACCACCTAATTGGGATGCTTACCAAAACTTCATAATTACCAAAACACCACTAACCAAGCAGTCTTCATATCTACTAGTGACATGATTTTTCCTAATTATCTTAAAAGGATTAGTTTAACTAACCTTGCCATCTACCACAACCAAACGTCCTCTTAGCTTACATCTAGTCTACCTCTCATTTGCAAAACAGAGCTGAGTTAAAGCTCATCATAGCCTTTTACATGCTTCTAACTTCAACTTCACATGAAAATATCACCAAGAAGCTGACACGGTCGTCCCAAAACCCACATAATGAATCTCTTTGTCAAGATCTTCTGCACAAAGCTGCATCTCTGAAGCATCCTTCTTCTTCTGTTTTAAGACTGCTCTCTGGCTCTGCAGCTCGAGAATCTTGCACTCAACCGCTTTCAAATCTTCTTTATGTTTTTGCAGTTGGTTAACTTCCTTTTTCATATTTTTCGCATTACTTTTTAGTCTCTTCTCTGTACTAACTTGTTTTTCAATGAGAAAGAGCAGCATGTTGATCCGAGATATAGGCGTTGTAACATCGAAACCATACTTCTCAAGCTCGGCAAAGCACTCTTTGAATCCCTCAAGTGTGCTTTTGGGAGTTGAGGTTGCAGATTTTTCTCCAACAAAGTGGAAAAGCTCACCATCTCCATAAAATAAACTACAAATATATGAACATAAGCGTTATACATAAATGGTATACATAAATGGTATCGTTTCAAAAACCAGGCTTTTGCAGGTTACGTTAGCCCATATTGACAGACGGAGCCCAATGCAAATTAAAAACTTTTGGTATAAAAAAACTATACAGACTTGATCAGAGACTCTCTTAACCCCAATCTCTCTCTCGCAATTCTCGCTCAAACAGATCGCTCGCGAATCTCTATCCCACATCAATCCCAATCTTTTTAGGGTAGAATAGTTATGAGTAGTTGTTGTAGTAGTAGAGATCGATTCAGCGAATTGCCGGATGAGATTCTTGGCAAAATCCTGTCACTAGTTCCGACAAAGGTAGCTGCTTCCACATCGGTTCTGTCCAAGAGATGGAGGATGAATAATCTGCTGGCTCTTGTAGACACGGTTAGCTTTGATGAATCGATGGTTGTGTATCCCAACGAAGAAGAAGCAGAAAGTCGTTCTTCTTCAGATGGCTTCTTAGATTTCCTAGACAAGACATTAAGAAACTGTTCGAAGATCAAGAAATTATCTCTGAGTCATCGAGGAGGCCGTTCCACCAAGTCCCTTGCTGTCTACGGTTGGATCTTGAGTGCATTGGAGGAGGAACGAGGTGGTTTATTGGAAGAAGTACACTTGGAATGAACCGGAAATGAAGTTAATTTAGAGAGGAAGTTGTTAACGAGCAACACACTGGTTAAGCTCACACTATCCCGTGAATATTCTCTTGAAGTCGACCGTGTGTTTCTCCCTGTCCTCAAATCACTCTCTCTCTTTACAGTTGGAGGGCTTGATTACGACAACTATCGCCGCCTCATCAAAGGCTGCCCTGTCCTTGAAGAACTATTCATAACTGATATCGGTGCTGATGCTCGTGATACTTATCCTCCGTGCTGCACAGCCTCTGTCAAAAGTCCATCCATCAAGCGACTTGTGGTCTCTGTCGATATGCCCTATGGTGGTCCTCATAACCTATACTCTTTTCAAGAGTTACATGATCAAAGTGTTGTTAAAGCACCGAGTCTTGTCTACCTTGACTATTCTAGTCATGTTTTTATGGATTATCGCTTTGTTGATTTGGATTCGCTTGCCGAAGTCAGACTCAATCTCAAGTTATGGGACCACCATCGCAAACCAAACAAGCCTATATATGGTGATGTTACAAACCTAGCTGCGGGTATATCCAACATTACAACCCTTCACTTGTCTCCTGATTCACTTGAGGTATGAGTTTGTATGGTCTCTCCCTTCACTTCATTCTACTGCTAGAGCTAGCTAGCTACCATGCTCTCTCTCACCTTGTATATATATGGTTCATTATAGGCGTTTCATTTCTGCTGTAAATCTATGCCGGTGTTCAAAAACCTCCTTAACTTATCTATTGAGAGCAACAAGAAGAAAGGTTGGCAAGTATTGCCACTTTTGCTTAACAGTTGTCCAAATCTTCACACTTTAGTTTTTAAGGTAATTTTTGATCTGCTCTCTTCTTCTTCTCCTTCTTCTTTGTTTATACATTATTCTCAAGATTGGTCTTTGGTGTTTTTCAGGGTCTTGTGCACAGAGTCACAGATGAATGCGGAGATGCATGCGCTTGCACTCCACACAAGAAGAAGAAGAAGAGTAAAATATCTTGTTTATGGACATGTCAAGTGAAAGTGCTAGAGATTTTAGAGTATGGAGGTTCTTTTCAAGAGCTGAAACAAATGAGACATTTCTTGGGAAAGTTGGAATGTCTTGAAACCGTGAGTTGGTATTGATGCGGACAACAGCATGTTCTTCCGAGCTAATCTGTTAGCTCTCCCCATAGTTTCATCAAATTGCAACGACATCCACTTCATCTGATTGTTTTGCTTTCTTCTTGGTTTCTCAATATCTACTGCCTTGTTGTTTCCTTTTTTTATTTAGAAGAAGCTCAAAGATATGGAGCAATTTTAATACTCTTGTAATGGAGCAATTTTAATACAGAAAAGAAGTATCTTACTAGATTTATCAGAACCGTTAGACGACTTAACTCCAAGGATCCAAGCGAGGGTCTGATCATAATCATCGTTGTCACTGTGTATCATCGATCAGAGCCTCTGAACCATTGCAAGTAGGACTCATGGTATACGTTACTCAAATATATATATGATGATTAGGATTCAGTAAAAAAATAACATAATGTAACAACAACTAATATGAATACACATGCCACATACCACCAGTCTTTTTGAGGTTTGAATTGTGTGTTTGCTTTCTTTTTCTTTTCCTTTTATGACTATTTTCTTTACTGTATTGCTCTTCAGACACCTGCCATCAAAAGTAAGCAGAACCAATCCTCAATAAACAAATATAGACTCAACAAACAAACAAAATATTGTACAAAACTTTGACATGCAAACAAGAAAACGATCACCTTGTCTTGAGATCGGACCCATTCAGATCCGGTCCAGTCAAAATGAGGTCTCAGTTGCTGTCTGTCGAACTGGATCATGTCCGGTGGAGAATCGAAGCGAACCAAGAACTGATCATCTTCCACCATCTTCTTTACGATGACACCTTTCCACCATCCATCGTTGTGATCAGCGTCCACCACCGATCTTTCCTCAAGAACTACGCCGTCCTTCAGATAGTCAGGTGGAACCGGCCTTATGAGTCTCTGTTCCACGGCTTCGGTGAAAAGAGTCGAACAGTCTTCTTGGAGCAATGATGTGTAACGGACTCAGGCTTTTGCGTCCGGAACTCGTAGGCGTTTCCTCTAGGATAGCTCTGTACCAAGCACCCACGAACCCTTCCTCTTCACAAGTGACTTCTACTTCACGGCCTTTGGCGATGAACATGTTTTCCTCTTCTTTCTCGGGATTTTGCAACATTTCGAACGAACACTTCTCTCTCTCTCTTTGTTCTCCTCAAACCTTAGAGACAGACGAAAGAAAAATAAAATGGAAATTTCTCGAACTACTTAGTGGACGAAGAAGACGATAATCTCATTATTGTGTGGAAGAGTTTTGTTTTTTAATTTTAGTTTTTATTTTGGCGCTTAAACTCTATCGTTAAAGTTAAACGGATCACACACCCAATAACCAAAATTTATTGGGCCTGAACTTTATTGCTGTCGACCATATTTGAATATTATCTATATATCATATTTTGGGTGATACGTGTATAAGATTTAATCATAGAAATTCTTTTTAGTGGTTCTAATTTACTAACTTATTAACTTCGTAATCTACCACATAATGACACTACTGTTGTATACACAGCGTAAGACTCAACCAAAAAAGATACTTGAAATCACGACTGACAAATTGATTCTTGGGACAACTCTAAGATACTGAGAATAGTGCAGCTTCTGACTGAAAATAAATCTTGCAAATGAAAATAGCGAATCAGTATTTGCACCGAGAAAACATTTTTAGAGATCAGATGCTTTCAATTTTCTGGGCCGCTTATGAGCTGGTGAAGGAGTATCTGATTGTCTTCCAGGACCCTGTAGGATTCACAAAAACATATTGTTATTGAGACCTTAGTGTTATATACATTCGGAGAAATCCGTATGAAACAAAGACCAGACTCTGCTCTGGATTACCTTCTTTTTGTTCCTTCTTGATTGGCCTTTCAGCTGAAATTCCTAAACATAGACACACAAATTGCAAGTTAGTGAGATGATTAAGTGGTAGATACAATTCTGAAACTAAAGGAGATAAATGACATGTACCTCCAAAACTGAATGGCTCGGATGCAAAAACACGATCCTGATCACATACAAAAGGATTAGAGATATATCCAAACGAAGATTATACTGCAATATGAATTGGCGATTCAAGTTAATGATGCTGACCTTTGGAGTATCTGGCATTGAAGCATATGCCCTTCACGGTGTGATGAACCTTCTGATTCTTTATACTGTAGCTGAAATTACGAACACATCAAAACCAGGCCATAAAAATACAAGTAAGAAAAAGTGAGCTGTATTATTTGTGAATTTATGTGAGATAGACACTTTATATTAGATTACCTGCTTCTGAAGATTCAGTAGTGTTAGAATTTCTTTTCGTAATTCAAGATGTTCATCGCATACAGTTTTGTGGGAACCTTTGGCTTTAGATTAACCTGTTAACATAAAACTCTATATACTCAAAACCCTTTATGCACACTTTAAAAGCAGCTCCAATCAAATAAACTCATAAGAACCTAGCCTCTGTCCAAACCAAAATCCCCATAAGTTAGTAGTAGAAGACATGCAGAAACTAGATTGAGTGGGAGTGCCGTTTATAATGTACAATTAGTTAAAGTCTCATTTCCTCAGTCAATGGGAATGATATAAAGAAAAATGGAAAGAGTTAAACAGAACAAGAAGCAAAAACAAACCCCGAGATCTTGCAGAGTCTGCTCAACGCGTTTGATCGTTCGAAGACCAACGGCAGAGCTTGCAGCTTGGACCATTTGTTCGAGTCCATAGGTTCTCAAGTACACATGAAGCTGTGAATTTGACAGATTCACCAAAAAATATCAGATCACTGGAGGCCCAAATGAAACAAAGGATAGAGATGAAGAAAAGGACAATCACCATGCGCAGAGAAGCAAGAGTAGAGGCATAATCTGCCATAGTTAGTGTTGATGGAGCCACCGCAGTTGCAGGAAGTTGAGAATTGGAAGATGGAGATACACTACACCCTGGACCTCCATCAGCTTTATCAAGACCAACATTTTCATTCCCAGACACATCAAGATCAGCAGCACGCTGGACAACCAGAAAGACCAATAGTTATAGAGACAAGATGATGACGATTGAGTTATAATATGCGTCTAAAGTAAAAGGTCATCTTCAATCACGGTAAGCAAAATTTATCTACTGTTATTTAGTTTGTACGAGTGAGTATATTGATTTAAGACAACACTTACACGTGCAGCCAAACGCATCTCTGTGATTCTTTTTGCCTCGGCAAGAATCTGTAGTTACGAGAGACGGGTAAGAGAAAGCAGTAAGCTATTTTATATTTGCTGGTTGCATGTTTAGTAAAAAATTAAAGAGAAAGACCTCAGCATCTTTCTTCTCCTGGTGTCTACTCTGGGACAGGACCATTGACAATGCACGTTTGCGCTCTCTATCGCGTGTAATATCATAAGGCTCCTGTTATGCCAATATATTGAAAACCAGCTTTTTAGAGAGAATCTTCTCTTCAGATAACACGAAGAGTATATATTGCTCAAATAAACTACAAGTATATGAAGGGAACATAACAGTTCTTCTAAGTTAGGTTAGTATGAAGATATATATAAAAGTGACCTTCATCAGAGGATGGTTTGCAACATCTGCTGGAGACTGAGCTCTAGCACGCAGCAGGGCCCGAGTTACTGCAAAAGAAAGAGAATTTCTCAGTCCTCGTATTATCTAACAAACCCTGGTGCAACACGAAACAGAAACAACGATGATAACAAATTGAAGGGGCAAAGGGAGTAAGAGAACGGATAATGGTGAAAACATACCACTATAGTAACGATCTTTCAATTCCTCAACAGTCCGTGGTAATGGAAAGCGATCAGCAATCACAGTGAAACGGAGATCAAACCTTTCACACAGTTCAAACAGCTGATCTGTCTCTTCCTTGGTCCACACCTACACAATCAATCAATCAATCAAGCAGGTCAACATAAACCAAAGAAAGAATGTAACATTAAGTAGACACTTACAGGGTCCGTTAAATGATTCTCATATTCATCGTCCGTGTATTTCAAGATATCAACTGACTGCAATTTTCACCCCAGAAAGCATATTCTCACATTTAAATATATATATATATATATGTATATGACAGAAGAAGCATAAACGAAGAGAGGACAACAGAAGTAACTCATCAGGGGCGATATATAAAAAAATAAAATACCTTGTTATATTTGGCAAAGGAATAGTCAGCTGTTGGTGGAACACCATTTACCACTCTAACCTGTAGTAAAGATATATTAGAAAGAAGGAAATGGTCAAAGCTTTTTCTGTGATAAAAAAAAAGGGAAATTACTTACCCAATGGTAAAGCTGCAAATCATCTTTCCTAGCAGAACTTTTGATGGGAAGCCATTGCCAAGCAACCTGAGAAGGAAACAAAGAAACAAGGGTTCTTACTTACCATATCATCAAACTCATAAGAATCATCTAAAAAATCAGTAAATTCGACCTTCTCATCAGGTGGAGGACGTCGTTTTAAGTGGGTAACATCAATTGAAGGCATAAGAGGCGCAACGCCTCCCGTAAGCGCATAAACCTTAAAATTCAACAAACACAGACACAATATTAAAAGCTCACAAGTCGAGACTGTTTTAGAGAGCTGTCACCTCACGAGAAATGCCATCGGGTTTTCTATGGGACTCCTTCTGGGGTCGAGATTTCTTCTCGTGGCTTAAAGAGAGTGGAGTCTTCGGCAACCCGAGGATGTCCTTTGCGTCCGTACCACCCATTCCACGGGTACCTATCTTCCAATCCACTAACACTCTACGATCTTCGATTCGATTCGATTCAGAAGTTAGGGTTTCCAATTTCGACCAAGATTGGGGATTTTGAGCGCGAATGAATGCTTAAAACCTTTGGACTCGCTTAGTGAGGTCACTTAGTTTCCCCTTCGTAAAACGGCATCGTTTCTGGAGTTGACCCTATTCGGCTTACGTTAGCCTATGTAGTAATGTTTTTCCTACAGTCAACCTAAACGAAACCTGCCTTTAGTGGAGAGATTTTGAAAATAAAATATTGATTAATTTTTTTTTACAAAACTTAGATCAGAATCAAATATTATTGAAATAAAACTTATATATATGTAGAAAAAAACATATAGTTTTCCAAGATATATGAAATTAAGAAACATAAAAGTTTTTCTACAGGTTTACTGACCAGAATGCTAAAGTTGCCGAAAAAGGAGAATCTAGAAGGTTTGCTCAACCATAGTTGACCAGTACGAGAAAGGATTAGATCATAGTGCTGTTCGTTTGGTTGACGCCGCTTTCGGCGTCTGCGTCGGCGTCTGATGCGAGTCTGCGTCTGCGTCATTCGTTTTGTTTGTTGTTCGTTTGATTGACGCAGACGCTAGACTCGACGACGCAGACGCAGCTAGTTGTTCGTTCATAGGCTGATGGGCGTTGACGCAGCCGCAGACGCAGACGCAGAAGTCGATTTAAGGACTGTTCGTTTGGAAGTATTGCGATTATTTTCATTTAATTTATATTTTAATTTTAAAATTTTGTAAAATTGTATTTTACAGAAATAAAATGTATTTTAAATTTTTAAAATTGTATTTAAAGGAAATAAAATGTAGTTTAAATTTTTAGTCAAATATACAAAATTTGACAACATTTTTTTATCATAAATATATCAAAATATTTATCATAAAACAAAAGATAAATAATTCATCAAATCTTAAATAAATAAAAAGATATTTCAATATTACATAAAATGATAATCAAAGTTATAAGGAAAGAAAACCAAGTCATTAACTAAAACATTTAATATTAACGATTTCTACCATACTCTTTTGTGATGTTTTCACGCAGAACTTCCATCGCTCTATCACCGGTCGGCTCATATAAAATATGTCCACCACCACCACCACCGCCACCACCACCACCACCATCATCATCATCATCATCATCATCTTCACATTCTTCTCCTTCTTCATCACCATCAGCTTCTTCTCCCTGTGCTTCTCCATCATCATCACTTTGCCATTGTACAAAATCATGATCTTCCCGATGTGAATCACGTATGAAGTTGTGTAGTGCCATCGTCGCTGTTACCATCTTAATCCATTTGACCAGTCCATATTTTGGATGCTTACGATCCAAAATCCTCCATTTTGCTTTCCATACTCCAAATGTCCTCAATCAGCATTGCGGACACAGAATGTTTCCGCTTCATACATATCCATATTATCAATCTCTTTGCATGCGGATCTTCTAATCCCAGGACACTCTATTTGACAAAAAAGAAAGAGTAAGTCGGTGATAGCATCACCAGGTGACTGTGAGTGGAAAGCTTCGTGCAGCACGTGCCAAGTCCATGAAATTCAAGGACGGTTACATGGTTTCCTCTGGTCAACCAACCAAGGATTACATCGACTATGCAGTGAGACATGTTCTGCTTAGGCAGGTTAGAGATTTCAATGTACGCTCAAACCATGAGCATATTTTTGCTTGTACACTATCAATTGTTAACTCATTAGTGTTTTTCACGTTCTCTTTGCAGGAGTCATTGTTGCAGATAGAGTTCCTCTGTTGCTATCTCTCAGAGTTGAGTCTGTTGGATTATAGCTGTGTAAAGTTTTACCCTCTCTTTTGGCTGCTTCTGCCGTCTTTCTTGCTCGATTCATCATCCGTCCAAAACAACATCCTTGGGTAAGCAACTATGACTGTTTCTTT
>CM028692.1:53982777-54098014 GCA_016771965.1 Brassica carinata
GAATGGAGTTTGAGGATCATAAACTGTTCTTCGAGAGTGATGTTGCCTCGTCTAACATCTGGCCGCAAGTAGTTAAGCCATCTTAACCTGCAACTCTTACCAGTTCTCTTAAGCCCTGCATGTTTTTGAACATATATTATATAAACATTTACGTCTTTGCAACTGTGTGTATACAGGTCGGCCTGAAATTCTGGAAGTTGTAAGACCATGAATAACCGGGGTTTTTATAGGAATATAAAAAACTGTTTATTAATTTTTAGATTAAAAAAATTAAGAATCGATTATTAAATAAGGTTCTTAAGAACCGGTTAAGAACTGATTCTTAGTTTTTTTAGTCAAAGTTAAAAAACAGTTTCTTATATTTCTCTAAAAACTCCACCCTAAGAATTCCGAGTTAATCATGCTCAAAGCTGTGTAATGAATGGTTTAACTAAAAATATAAATTTAAAGGTTTATTTAATTTTTTTTTTTTAAACTAAGATCTATAACTATGTTTCCCTTTAGCTATACACACGGGATACACATGGCCGACCCCGTGTGTATATTAGATTGGTGACTAATTTGATACCTGAGGAAAGAGCGATGTGGTTCCAGCGAGCATCACCGTGGATGGAGACGAAGTTGACGAGAATAGCATCTTCTTCCTCGGTCCATGGACCTTTCCGTACATCAGAATCTTCTTCTTGAGCTGGTGAGTTTAAGTTTCGCTCGTAATTTTCCATTTCTCTTTTATTTTAATGATAGAAAAGGAAGAGAGAGAGAGATGGTGTGAAATGTGGATTAGATTGGAAGTGATTAAGCAATATGTGATTTATATATAGATATAGTGAAGGAACGCGAGAATAAAGAATTACAAAGTGTTTGACCAAAAAAATTTCACAAAGTGATATTTTAAGAAGGATGTTTGAAAATAAGTAGAAGAATGAGAGTGACTGGAACACGGCATAAGTGATGTGATTATTCAATTATTATTTTTATTCTTGTTTCTGAAGTGGAATTTTGCAACTATATAGTATACCATTCTAATCATAATTAACATTCTGTTTGGTCAACTTTTGTGTAATTAAAAATACTAAGGTTTGACCCTTTGACTGGTTCAGATGGATAGAAACAAGTTCTCTCACTTTTGCTTTGGTAAGACGTAAGAGTTCTATTTATGCTGATGATAAAAAAAAAGACGTAAGAATTCTATTTTATAGAGTTTCTAGATTGTACCACAGAGTAGGCGAGACTTAAGTTGTTGTATATTTATAATCCGGATAAAAATGACTGATTGCTTCAGAATTATCAATCAAATTAAATATTGTTGCTAATCACCATTTCATTTTCTTCATTTTGTTATATGAAGGACACAAATTAAGAAAAGAAAATGGGGCTTCACAGTTTATAGTTTGAAGGATGAAACTGTAGATCAGACTCAAATCACTTCTGTAACTATGAATTTATGGCCTATTATCGATTACCTTTAATTTGTTTTCCAATAATTTCGCCAATCTCGGATTTTTTATGTATTTCTTTTGAGTTTCCATATCTGTGACATTTTCAACATATTCTGTGGTTTCTTTATGAATGATATTATTCCTACAAGACTATGGGGTAGAATCAATGACTAGTAAAAATATAAGTATCTATTGCTTTTATTTTTACCGGAATATTGTGGATGGAAACTGACCAAGCTAGTAGTCCCTTGTGCATGACGTGGAAAAATATGTTTATATCAAGAAATTGAGAATGATCTAGGGTTTGATTGGTATTGTTAGGAGTAATATGGAATAAAAGAAGAGGTGAAAAAGAGCTGAAAGATAGAGAAAAAATAGAGTAAATTGTTTTACTCTAACTAAAGTCGAAGTAAAATTGTGTGTATGTTTTTTTAGAATAGTAACTAGAATAAATAGGTAAAGTAGTATTTCACTTGATTAATATTTTTTCAATGGAGTTTCGAGTAATATGAAATTTGGAGTAAGACCAATTTGGTCATGAACTTATATTAATGGATGAACTTACAATGAATGATTCAGTGTTAAAAATATATAAAATTTGGAGTAAACAATTATTCTATAATGATCATGCAATCACATCCCTAGTGTATTTTCCTTGGTTCCACTTCATACGGAAGAGAAATATATTGAGAAAAGATACATAATTGTCTTTTTCAACAAATAAATAAACACAATTTTTCCATATATAATTCAGATAATTTTGGCTCCAATTGGTGACCATATTTTAGAAAAATAAAGATGATGAATTCTTTATTCCTCTAATTTTATATCAATCATGCTGAACATTTTTTAATTTTATTGCATATAAGTCCCATTAAATTCCTTTCTTTCCTCAAGTTTAGATGAATCAATGAAGAAATTTATTTCTTCTATAATTTTTTTTTTCCTTCTATAAATTTTGATGAGGAACAAATAGATTTTTTTTAAAAAAGTTTATTCATCATCAATCCTCTTTTTATATTTGTTCATTTCCTCAAATAAAAATTTGTTCATTTACTTTTCAATTCCTTTGATTCAACCAATTGGAGAAGTAATTACTCGGTAAACAATTATACATGGCGTAGTAATTAAAACTAGTTTACAACGGAATGAACTTTGAGTATAAAAAATATCTTAATTTACTAATTTGTGTGCAGCTAAACAACATTGGACTATTGACATTTGAAACAAAGTCAAATGGTAAATGGAGTTAGGCGAGTTAAAGACGGTGCTTAGTTTAGGATTTTACCACATTTTGTCTTAAGATCGAGGAGTAGTCAAAGAGACGTCTTTCCTTTGTCCATCCCTACGACTGATATGCGTATATTTACACAAACGGTAAGACATTTTGAGTTATTTTCAACAACATTTAAATCGTAAGTTTTTCCTCTTTTTTTTGTTTGATAAAGGGCTTGCTTAGTTTTTCCTTTTTGTTGAACATTTTATCGTACATTGGGATTAACTATAAAGCTATGTAAATGTATGAATAATAATACAACAAATGTTTTCTTGCTAAAACTTGCCGTAAGGATAATAATAATACTTTCAATATTTGCCGTAAAAAGTACGTGCAATCTCTTACTATTATTTTTATTTTATTTTTGTAAAAATTCAAGTGGAAGAAAAGATCGCCATAGACCCATAGTTTAAAAATTAATAAACTATGTATTGATTTCAGTGTAAATACTTAACACCATATTTTCTTATGCTTATTCTAAAATTATAATCATATATATATATATATTAATACAACGATTGTAATCTGTGTTATACATTGTTAGTGCTTATATTTGAGATAAAGTCGTATGATAAGAACAAATGATGGTCACTATAAGAAAACATTAAAACTCCAAACAAACACATCTATATAGGAATCATCTAATTAATTATTCAGACTTTATATTGGGTTAATTGAAAACACTTGCACACAGAAGTATTAACGTGTATATATTTGATGCGTACATATCAGAGCGATCCACTCGATTAAAAAGGAAGGTTGAAAAAAATACTAAAATTATGAATTAAAATAAAAGAGTTTAAGTAAAGTAAGTAAACACAGTATTATTTACACAAAGGCACATAAATAGTAGCCTCCATAGTTCTTGGGAAAGCAACACTCCCGATTAAGTGTATGTACCTGAGAAGTGAATCAGATCTCAATGGATTTAATAGACACTTGTCTGCTTCTAACTTTCCGCTTAGGACGAAACACACACAAGTAACGACGTGTCAATTTAGTCCGAATATAGGTTAGATTTGGGTTGTATCAGTATATCAGACTTTTGGTGAAGAAACCAACTGTTTTTTGTTGAAGCAGTACCCGACTCAGTGAATTGTTACATCCATTGGATATTTGATTATATGATACCACAAATTAACTTTTTTTCCTTACTGACGTCGGTCTTTTGTGTCTATTCTCTCTTTCATATTGATTTATTTTGCTGAAATAATATTTTCTGTTCTATAAGGCCATAAAAAGACGTTTACGATCTATCAAAATCAGAAGAAGTACCAAAAGTAGAACCCACAATCTTTTTAACTTACACGCTCAAAGTTCCGTCATATTCATTTGCAAAGCCTCTTTCTTTTTGTCATCTGGTTACGTCCAATTCCCATCTGATGCGACATAATACATAAGCCTCCAACGGAAATCTCTATCATACAGGTCAATCCCGAAATCAAAATAAAACATTTATATATTATAGGGGCATGCAATAGATAAGCCTCTAAAGGGACGATGGCTGATGAATATATTTGACTGTATTTGTATCTCTTGTTGATGGATCCGTTTTTAGGTCATGGACTCGTGTACATCTCCTCTTTTTTGTTTCTTTTTTTTTTTGAAAACTTGCATCGTCTGCATCTCCTTTAAAAGAAAAGAAAATATTTTGATCTATATTTATAAACTATAAATTTCTTACAACTATTTATTGTGCATGGCGTAGAAACGATGACGTAAAGATGATGACGCAGAGGAGAATCCTCTAGTGGAGGTTCGAACTTTAAAGCATGCATGTGGTTCTAAACTCTGAATTCATGACCACAGAAAATCCATATTTAGCATCTTCCTCGTCAACGCACCCATACATGGGGCTAATACGTACTCTGTACATCCTTTTTAAGTTCAGTGTATCACATTGTCTTTGATAGAGCCTGTGATATGATATTCTCTAAAGGAACATCCCATGTGATATGATATTCTCTAAAGGAACATCCCATTATCAAAACTTTAAATTCAAAAGAACTTCACCGTAACATATATTTTAATCGTCTTAGTAGATAATATAGCTGCAGGACGATATATTGAGTGTCCAGACTTGAACTTTTGTTTAAAAAATATATGCAAATTACATTAATAAGTGCCTTTTCCAAGGATCGAACAAAATGGTTATATCTAAACTTTGTATACAATTTATACAGTGTGATTTACAAAGATATTGGAAAGTAATGTTTTAGCATCTCTATCGGAGGAATAAATAGTTCAGAGTAATAAAATACTTACAGATTAGTTTCATTCCCATTATTCAGAAAGAAAAAAGGAATCTCATAAAAAGGGTGTGTGTATAAATATGTCAGAAAATGCTACGAGGATATGTGTGTAACTCCATTAAAAAAATTTAGTAAAATACTAGTATAAGAAAAGAGAAAAATGAACGGTATCATTTGCGGTTTAAAAGGGTCAAAGGTCTTCCATTAACCGTGAAAGGTAAAATTTTGAAAAATTGGAAGTAAATGTAATGCATGTCGCCTAAACTCGGACACTGAGGGAGTTGACTTTGAATGGTCGGAATATAATCTCTGAAATGCAAAGCTTTGTGAAGGAAGAAATAAAAGAGAAAGTGGAGTAAAGGATATTATACAATAATGGAAGCAGATGAATAATAAGGAACCAAAATCAAAGACGACCGGCGATGAATAAGGTAAAAGTCCAACCTCAACCGACACTTTTGGCAGACACACTCTCGTTAGTCTCATTCTATTTTCTTTCGTCAAATTTTGCAACACAACACGTTTGGACTTCAGAGTCAAATGCACAGATGGTTTTAAGATAAGGATTCGATAGTAATATATGGTTTTAAGATCACTAGATACGTTGTTTAAGCCTCTAGAGTCTAGACTCACCAGAGCACAAAGCCCTCTCTCTTTTTTTTAGCTGTTTACTATTTTAACAGAGTCCCGGTGGGCTCAGTCCCCACGAGTTTCAAGATGATTATCAGTTCACATGGGCTTTTCTAGGCCTACGGTTTGTTAACTAGAAGCCTAATCTGAGTGAAGAATAATTAAAAGATTTGGAACAAATCATCTCGCTTTACTCCTTGGCTTAATTCATCTGTCATCTCTTTACTAATAGATTATCCATTTAACAAAACATAGCGTAGATTATTCAGACGAATTAACTTAACTTATGTTTAGGACTACAAGAATATTCGGTGCAACCAGCCACATGGAATAAATAACCAATCTTCTTCTATTTTCTCACAATAACAGCCCTGTTCGTTTCAAGAACGCAGCGGCAGGGAGGAGCGACCAAAATTTAAAGAGAACCAAAATGAATTGATAGGAAAGAGAAAGCAAAAGTGAAGGAAATTTATGTGTTTTCAGTCGCTAGAAAAGGAGAAAGAAGATGAACATTGACGCTGCTTTTTTTAGCGGCTGCGACACCACCGAATTCGTTTGATTATTTAATCGCAGCGTCTTCTGTTTCTCAGCCCACCGATGAGTCAAGAAGGAAATCATTAACAGTTTTTTGACGCTGACTCTAGTCGCAGCGTTGTCAAAACGAACAGGGCTAACGTAGCTGCTTCTAGCGTTTTCCGTACTAACCTTCCCGTTAGTCCCACTTCCAGAACTCTCACCAAGTGCCAAATCACCACCGCCCGATCTTAAACCAACACGTGTACGCTCTAGATTTCACGATGACAACTAATCCTAGCGCTTATAAAAATCCATGTTTAAGCACATCACTAAACACAAAAGAAGACAACAACCACAACAACAACAAAAACTCTTCTCTCATCACATTTTCTCTAACATCCTCCAAACTCACGTGCTTCTCACATGGCTCCGGAGCTTACACAAACCACCACCGCTAAATCCGCCGTGACAATAGCAAAACCGTCACCACCAGTCCACGCTGATCGAGCGTACGTGACATTTCTCGCTGGAAACGGTGACTACGTCAAAGGAGTCGTAGGTTTAGCCAAAGGACTAAGAAAAGTCAAATCTGCTTATCCACTCGTCGTGGTCATATTACCAGACGTCCCAGAGGAGCACCGTCGTATGCTTGTGGAACAAGGTTGCATTGTCCGCGAGATCGAACCCGTTTACCCACCCGAGAACCAAACCCAGTTTGCTATGGCTTATTACGTCATCAACTACTCCAAACTCCGTATCTGGAAGGTACTTTATAATTTATAATACGCCGTCGTTTTAGTTCCCCTTTTGTGTTAGTTTGAAAATAACTAACTTAGAAAATACGGTTAATGCTCTGTTTTGTGTTAATGTGCAGTTTGTGGAGTACAGTAAAATGATATATTTGGATGGAGACATTCAAGTTTACGAAAACATCGATCACTTGTTCGATCTCCCTGATGGCTATTTCTACGCGGTGATGGACTGTTTCTGCGAGAAGACATGGAGCCATACGGCCCAATACAAGATCGGATATTGCCAACAATGCCCTGAGAAAGTCCAGTGGCCAAAGGCCGAGCTCGGAGAACCACCGGCTCTTTACTTCAACGCCGGTATGTTCTTGTTCGAACCTGGGCTCGATACTTACGAGGATCTGTTGGGGACCCTTAAAATCACTCCTCCGACTCCTTTCGCTGAACAGGTAAGAAAGAAAACCAAGTGTTCCGACAGGTTCTGTTCTGTTTTTTTTCTTGCTCTGTTTTAAGTTGTGAGATTTGATTGTGCAGGACTTTCTGAACATGTATTTCAAGAAAATATACAAGCCGATTCCTTTAGTCTACAATCTTGTCCTAGCGATGCTATGGCGTCATCCAGAAAATGTGGAGCTCGATAAAGTCAAGGTGGTTCACTACTGTGCAGCGGTGAGTTATATCTTACCTCCGAGCTTTTTGTTTTATATAGACCAATGATTCTTAATTGATTTCTAACACATTCTTTGTTGCCTTTCTAATTACAGGGTTCGAAGCCATGGAGATACACAGGTAAGGAAGCTAATATGGATAGAGAAGACATCAAAATGTTAGTGAGCAAATGGTGGGATATCTACAACGATGATTCCTTGGATTACAAGAAATGTGTTGGAGACCTCGAGAAAGAGTCAGACGTGGTGAACTTGAAGCCGTTTATCACCGCTCTTACTGAAGCTGGACCGGTCAAGTACGTGACTGCACCGTCCGCTGCTTGAATGTCATTAGAAGTTCGGTAAAGTAGATTTGGGTTTTGTCCGGGGAGTATTTGGGGTTGTGTTGGTTCGACCACCACACATGTTGTCTCTGGTTTCATGTGCTTTCATGTATTTTGTGTAATGTAACAGATTGTATGCTTTCGAAGTCCAAATTTGAATAAAAATTAATATCCGAAAGTAAAAGAGCTTGAGTTATTAAAGGAAAGAACAAAATGTAAATATCATTTGAAGTTTGAGATGGGAGAAGAAGAAGAACATATGATAATAAAATCTTGGTTTCGGTTGCGAAACAGAACCCCTTCTTTGATTTATAAACCAAACAAGCAAGGAGGAATCTTGCTACCTCCTCTCTATGCCTGCACCATCATACGTTAAAAGTTGTTTTAGACTTGGTTCTAAGCCCAAGTGATTAGGAACTGAAGTTTTAAAATGAGAGAAAGTAGATTCATACCTTGTTAGCAATGTTGTTGGAGAGCCAGTCAAGTCCCTCGTAGAGTCCTTCTCCAGAGGTGGCACATGTGCTCTGAATGTACCTGTTATTATACAAATGTTCATATAAGCTCATATTTTGGAGCAATTGAACAAGAGTGTGTGTGTGTGTGTTTTGGCTCACCAGTGACGTTGGCGGAGAGAGTGAAGGCCAAGCTTGTCAGTAATCTCAGCAGCGTTCATAGCGTTGGGGAGATCTTGCTTGTTAGCAAAAACAAGCAGAACTGCATCCCTCAATTCATCCTGCCAAACCAAAAACAAAAAAGTCAAAACCAAATGGTGAATCAATATAAGTCATAATGTAGACTTCATTCTCATATGATATTACCTCGTTGAGCATCCTGTGAAGCTCGTCCCTGGCTTCAACAACACGGTCACGATCGTTGCTGTCAACAACAAAGATAAGACCCTGTGTGTTCTGGAAGTAGTGTCTCCACAATGGACGGATCTGGATGAGTGAGCATAGAAGAAAACCATTAGTAAGACTTTGGATCGAAGAACTCAAATTTAGCTATAGGAAACAGAATGGTATATTGAAACGAGAGGATACCTTGTCCTGACCCCCGACATCCCACACGGTGAAGCTAATGTTCTTGTATTCCACAGTTTCAACATTGAAACCTACAAAAATCAAACTAGAATATTTCCAGCTTCTAATACAAAAGAAAGTAAAATATTTTAACAAAAACAGATCAATAGGAAGAAGGAAGTTTACTGACCAATGGTGGGAATGGTGGTAACGATCTCACCAAGCTTGAGCTTGTAGAGGATGGTAGTCTTACCAGCAGCATCGAGACCAACCATGAGAATACGCATCTCTTTCTTCGCAAACAACCTGCTGAACAGCTTTCCAAATGATAGCCCCATGCTTTTCTTTTTTTATATCAAACCTGTTCACAACAAACACACATTTGATCAATTCAAAACTAAAACAAGTTGTGAATCCACATAATATGATCAATCTGGCAACGGAGATAACATTGTGGATAATAATTCCTAATCAAAGATCTAATCACGATCGATTGTTTGGACCAGCGAAGCAACTAATTTCAATCAACATTTCTACGGCAGATCCAGCATTATAAACTAGCGAATCACACGTCTAATTCATTAACGAAATCGGAAAGAAACACAACAGATCTGGGAAATGACAGAGCCATGAAGCTGAGCAAAGATCCGGATCGCAGCAGAGACATTCGAATCAGTAAAGCGAGAGAGAGAGAGATGGAGAAGGAATCAACGTACCGAAGAAACAAACGCCGCACGAGATCTGATGCCGATGCTCCTCCTCGCCTTCCAACGTCTCACGATGATTATTTTTTTTCTTTGGGGGACAGAAAAATCTCTTACTTATATAATCCACTAAGCGTTAAAAATACGTCGAATATATGAAATATTTAATTAAAAATCATATATAACTAATATCATTTCTAGTTCATAAAATCAAGTTTTTGTTATGGGTCAACACAGTTCAGCCCATTATTGGAATTTTGATAACACAAAATAATCTAACCTTCTTATATAGGCCCATTGGGCCTATGGACTTAGAATTTCCATTCACTATTTTTTTTGTCAGCATTTCATTCACCATCTATTCGGAGAGAGTTTTCAATTTTGATTACCCCGAGTATCAATTAAAAAGAAGCTTTTTTGCAAGGACGCATCATATCCATTCATTGTTCTCGAGTTGGTCGATCGTTTTGTCTGAATCAATTGCCAACAAAAGTTTATGTAATTAATGGTAATGATTTGCGCGTTTAATTGAAGTCAAACTATGGGACATTATTGCAATTTTGAGGCTCCAAAATTTCCTGGTATTTTAAATTTTATAGTATAAACTTTAACGTAGAAAATAGATAATAACTATTATGGTTTAAACTAAAATTAGAGTGGCTGTAGTTAAAATGAGGAATTGCAAAAGGAATTGAGGAGGAGATATGATAATGAAAAGACCCAATCACAAAGGATTATATATTTATCTATAGACAATGGAAGTCTAGACTTCATGCATCGATGTTTCACACTTTATTGTGTAAGTGGAAGACAACATATTCTTCATCTTTTCTAAAATTAATTTGAGAATCAATCTGAAAACTCTTAGACGTTTTGCATTTTTTCGTGATATATATAAAGTTTTCGTGTTTAATATGTTAGAAGATTTTCTATTTCTATTAACGTCTAGCTTTTCTGAAAAAAAAAAAGTCTACAAGACTTTCAAATAATTTGAGCAGTGCTTATATTTTATGCTCGACAACAGTCGGCAGTCTCTCTTTCCATATGAAATGATAAGTAACAGATATATTATATCGTTTTCAGAAGTATAAGATGATGTCAAAGTTTATTATCTATCCGTAATATTGTATGTGCGTGGAGAGATTCAGACGCATAACCAAACCAACGCACAAACGTTAAGGAGGTGTGGTTTTGAACTAGGTTAATCAATTGCTTTGTTTCTTCATTTTATTTTTTCATATATTAAATTATTTTAAAATTATAGTTTGTAGATTAAATTTGTCAAATGCTGCGCATGACATCTATCTCTTTATATATATGAGTGATGACCTCATTTGTTGTTGTTGTATTTCGTTTAGTGCATAACTTTTAAGATTATAGTCATTTTTGTACTTGAGGTCGATCTTACTCTTCTAATTAGGCAAATCAATTTAAACAAAACACTAGTTGTGAAATGGGTTATTTAAAATATTACTAGTTGAGTTTCTATTTATAACTTTTGAATCGAATGAAATATATTGTCGACAACTATATGCACATATATGTGCCATCGTCTAGAGGTAAAATTTGATATATTCTGCTATGCTCTGTATATATATCTAGATGGGTAGTTATAGAAAGACTTCATGTCTTTGTCTTTGGCGCCTTTCAAGTTGTGTGCAGCTAAATGTTTATACATCTTTTGCTATTATCTAGTTTTAAAATGAAACGAGTGCTCATTTGTTAAAAAGTTGTAGATGAATTGTTATAGCAGCGAGGTAAATAATTTATTATAAGTGGGAGAAAAAAGCAGTAACCCTGACAATAATGTGGCGAAATAGAGATCATAATGTCAAACAAAAAAATGAAAGATCATAAAAGTGATCAAGTGTAGGTACTTAGCTTGACCTCCAGTGGAGGAGAGCTCTAGAAATAAATCAGGGTTCATACATGTTTTGTGGTCTTTGTGTTATGACGAAGAAACATATGGGGTCAGACCAAAGGTGCGTGCACTAGTAGCTAAATGATTTTGATATAGAGTATCACTTGTTAAAAAAATTTAAAAGCTGATTTTGGATCTGAAAAATATTATGGATTGAATGTTTATAACTCCCGTGGTCTTAAAAAGTGTATGAGTTCGGTTTAACATTTATCGGGTTAAATTTCGTTTTCCTACTGATGTTAAAAGAGACATTAAACTAAACATAATAGATCTAAAGCTAAAGGAAAATCACAACCTCTGTTTAAATTAAACCAAAAAAATATGTCATAATAATGTGAATTGTTGTTGAAGTGAAGGGTGTCACAGAGAAAATAAAAAAGAAAAATGATGTAGGGAAAGAGGCTACCTAGCACTTTGAGAGACGTTCAGTTTTTTTTTTTCATTTTCTTTTTGGTTATTATGGGAATACTCAGATACATATACAGAGGAATTGAACTGGAAGTTCGGCATTTTATGAACCCATCATGTGTTTTGGCTTTATACACAGTTGTTTTTTTTGTCTTTTCTCACTTCAATTCTCTTGCTTAAAAATATGTTTTAATGTTGTTGAACCAATAATATAGTATGTTTTAATGTTTTTGTTTTTCTCCCACCATTGTTTCGCCTCTCTATCTAAAAAAATGAAAAGACCAATTTGTAAGGTTCTACAGGCCAGTTTGTTGGTATTTTAAATTAAATATGTATATATTTTTTTTTGATATGAGAGTTACAATTGGATATGAATCTTATTTTTGTTGTTGTATGAAAATCTATCAGCTCTTTTTCTTTTTGTTTCATCTACATCATTTAGTTAATTGATTTCTTAATACTGTTTTCTTATAACTCAAGAATAATTTCAGGTCCAAACAAGTTCAAACTAATTAACATAGAACGTGTAGCTAACCTACAAATTTTGAGTGGAATTCAAAAAATATGATAATACTGTTTTATTGCATAATTGCACCCTCCACTTACATATTATGATGGTCAAAGAGGTTAAGAATATTTATTGTCTCCGTTTCTCTAGATAATAGTGATTTCATAGTGGTAACTCCACTTATTTAAGCTCTATACGAATTTAAAGTATATTAATTGTTAAAAACTAGAATGATGTGCATGTATCTTGAAAGATAGTTTAGAATACATTCATACAAATGTAAAATGGGTTAAATATTTTTAAACAACACTAAAGAGTATAAGATTCAGTATATAGAACATTTAACGAAAAACTCAATATTTTCGTAAGGGGGGGGGGCTAACCAACAAATTTTGAGTGAAAATTAGAAAATATTGTTTTATTGCATATTTTCATCCTCCACTTACATATTAGGATGGTCAAAGAGGATAGGAACCTTTGTTGTCTCCGTTTCTCTAGATAATAGTGATTTCATAAAAGTTATTTCACTTATTTAAGCAGTATATGAATTTAAACTAAATTAATTGTTAAAAAATCGAATGATGTACATGTACCTTGAAAGATAGTTTAGAATACATTAATACAAATGTAGAATGTGGTTAAATATTATTAAACAACATTAAAGAGTATAAGTTTCAGTATATATAACATTTAACGAAAAACTCAATATTTTCGTAGGGGTTTTAACCTACAAATTTTGAGTGAAATTAAAAAAAAATAAAAAATATTATTTTATTGTATATTTGCATCCTACACTTACATACAATGATGGTCAAAGAGGTTAGGAACCTTTGTTGTCTCCGTTTCTCTAGATAATATTGATTTCATAGTTGTTAGTCCACTTATTTAAACAGTTTATGAATTTAAACTAAATTAATTGTTAAAAAATTAGAATGATGTACATGTACATTAAAAGATAGCTTAGAATACATTAATACAAATGTAGAATGTGGTTAAATATTTTTAAACAACACTAAAGAGTATAAGGTTTAGTATATAGAGCATTTAACGAAAAGCTCAATATTTTCGTAGGGGTTAACCTTCATATTATGAGTGAAATTCAAAAAATACGACAACATTTTTATTGCATAATTGCATCCTACACTTACATATTATGATGGTCAAAGAGGTTATGAACCTTTTTATCTCTGTTTCTCTAGATAATAATGATTTCATAGTTGTAAGTCGACTTAATTAAGCTATATATGAATTTAAAGTATAGTAATTGTTAAAAACTAGAATGATGTGCATGTACCTTGAAATATAGTTTAGAATACATTAATACAAAATAGAATGTGGTTAAATATTTTTAAACAAGACTAAATAGTATAAGCTTCAGTATATAGAACATTTAACGAAAAACTCAATATTTTCGTAAGGGTTAACCTACAAATTTTGGGTAAAATTCAAAAAATATGACAATATTGTTTTATTGCATATTTGCATCCTCCACTTACATGTTATAATGGTCAAAGAGGTTAGGAACCATTTTTGTCTCCGTTTCTCTAGATAATAGTGATTTCATAGTGGTTAGTCCATTTATTTAAGTAGTATATGAATTTAAACTAAATTAATTGTTAAAAATTAGTATGATGTACATGTAACTTAAAAAATAGTTTAGAATACATTAATACAAATGTAGAATGTGGTTAAATATTTTTAAACAACACTAAAGAGTATAAGATTTAGTATATAAAACATTTAACGAAAAACTCAATATTTTCGTAGGGATTAACCTATAAATTTTGAGTGAAATTAAAAAAATAAGATAATATTGTTTTATTGCATATTTGCATCCTACACTTACATACTATGATGGTCAAAGAGGTCAGGAACCTTTGTTGTCTCCGTTTCTCAAGATAATAATGATTTCATAGTTGTAAGTCCACTTATTTAAGCTATATATGAATTTAAAGTATAGTAATTGTTAAAAATTAGAATGATGTGCATGTACCTTGAAAGATAGTTTAGAATACATTCATACAAATGTAAAATGGGTTAAATATTTTTAAACAAGACTAAATAGTATAAGCTTCAGTATATAGAACATTTAACTGAAAAACTCAATATTTTCGTAGGGGTTAACCTACAAATTTTGAGTGAAATTAAAAAAATAAGATAATATTGTTTTATTGCATATTTGCATCCTACACTTACATACTATGATGGTCAAAGAGGTCAGGAACCTTTGTTGTCTCCGTTTCTCAAGATAATAATGATTTCATAGTTGTAAGTCCACTTATTTAAGCTATATATGAATTTAAAGTATAGTAATTGTTAAAAATTAGAATGATGTGCATGTACCTTGAAAGATAGTTTAGAATACATTCATACAAATGTAAAATGGGTTAAATATTTTTAAACAAGACTAAATAGTATAAGCTTCAATATATAGAACATTTAACTAAAAACTCAATATTTTCGTAGGGGTTAACCTACAAATTTTGAGTGAAATTCAAAAATATGACAATATTGTTTTATTGCATATTTGCATCCTCCACTTACATGTTATAATGGTCAAAGAGGTTAGGAACCTTTGTTGTCTCCGTTTCTCTAGATAATAGTGATTTCATAGTGGTTAGTCCATTTATTTAAGCTATATATGAATTTAAACTAAATTAATTGTTAAAAATTAGTATGATGTACATGTAACTTAAAAATAGTTTATAATACATTAATACAAATGTAGAATGTGGTTAAATATTTTTAAACAACACTAAAGAGTATAAGCTTTAGTATATAAAACATTTAACGAAAAACTCAATATTTTCGTAGGGGTTAACCTTCATATTATGAGTGAAATTCAAAAAATACGACAACATTTTTATTGCATAATTGCATCCTACACTTACATATTATGATGGTCAAAGAGGTTATGAACCTTTTTATCTCTGTTTCTCTAGATAATAATGATTTCATAGTTGTAAGTCGACTTAATTAAGCTATATATGAATTTAAAGTATAGTAATTGTTAAAAACTAGAATGATGTGCATGTACCTTGAAATATAGTTTAGAATACATTAATACAAAATAGAATGTGGTTAAATATTTTTAAACAAGACTAAATAGTATAAGCTTCAGTATATAGAACATTTAACGAAAAACTCAATATTTTCGTAAGGGTTAACCTACAAATTTTGGGTAAAATTCAAAAAATATGACAATATTGTTTTATTGCATATTTGCATCCTCCACTTACATGTTATAATGGTCAAAGAGGTTAGGAACCATTTTTGTCTCCGTTTCTCTAGATAATAGTGATTTCATAGTGGTTAGTCCATTTATTTAAGTAGTATATGAATTTAAACTAAATTAATTGTTAAAAATTAGTATGATGTACATGTAACTTAAAAAATAGTTTAGAATACATTAATACAAATGTAGAATGTGGTTAAATATTTTTAAACAACACTAAAGAGTATAAGATTTAGTATATAAAACATTTAACGAAAAACTCAATATTTTCGTAGGGATTAACCTATAAATTTTGAGTGAAATTAAAAAAATAAGATAATATTGTTTTATTGCATATTTGCATCCTACACTTACATACTATGATGGTCAAAGAGGTCAGGAACCTTTGTTGTCTCCGTTTCTCAAGATAATAATGATTTCATAGTTGTAAGTCCACTTATTTAAGCTATATATGAATTTAAAGTATGCTAATTGTTAAAAATTAGAATGATGTGCACGTACCTTGAAAGATAGTTTAGAAAATATTCATACAAAAGTAAAATGTGGTTAAATATTTTTAAACAAGACTAAATAGTATAAGCTTCAGTATATAGAACATTTAACGAAAAACTCAATATTTTGTAGGGGTTAACCTACAAATTTTGGGTGAAATTCAAAAAATACGGCAATATTGTTTTATTGCATATTTGCATCTTCCACTTACATGTTATGATGGTAAAAGAGGTTAGGAACCTTTTTTATCTCCGTTTCTCTAGATAATAGTGATTTCATAGTGGTTAGTCCATTTATTTAAGCAGTATATGAATTTAAACTAAATTAATTGTTAAAAATTAGTATGATGTACATGTAACTTAAAAAATAGTTTATAATACATTAATACAAATGTAGAATGTGGTTAAATATTTTTAAACAACACTAAAGAGTATAAGCTTTAGTATATAAAACATTTAACGAAAAACTCAATATTTTCGTAGGGGTTAACCTACAAATTTTGAATGACAATATTGTTTTATTGCATATTTGCATCCTTCACTTACATATTATAATGGTCAAAGAGGTTAGGAACCTTTGTTGTCTCCGTTTCTTTAGATAATATTGATTTCATAATGGTTAGTCCACTTATTTAAGCCGTATATGAATTTAAAGTATATTAATTGTTAAAAACTAGAATGATGTGCATGTACCTTGAAAGATAGTTTAGAATACATTCATACAAATGTAAAATGTGGTTAAATATTTTTAAACAAGAATAAATAGTATGAGCTCCAATATATAGAACGTTTAACGAAAAACTCAATATTTTCGTAGGGGTTAACCTACAAATTTTGAGTGAAATTAAAAAAATATGACAGTATTTTTTATTGTATATTTGCATTCTCCACTTACATATTATGATAATCAAAGAGGTTAGAAACCTTTTGTTGTCTCCGTTTTTCTAGATAATAGTGTTTTCATAGTGGTAAGTCCACTTAATCAGTAAATTAATTTAAACTAAATTAATTGTTAAAACTCAGAATGATGTACATGAATCTTGAAAGATAGTTTATAATACATTAATACAAATGTAGAATAAGGTTAAATATTTTTAAATAACACTAAAGAGTATAAGCTTCAATATATAGAATATTTAACTTAGTTAACCTACAAATTTGAGTGAAATCCTAAAAATATAACAATATTGTTTTATTGCATATTTACATCCTCCACTTACATATTATGATAGTCAAAGAGGTTAGGAATCTTTGTTGTCTCCGTTTGTCTAGATAATAGTGATTTCATAGTGGTAAGTCCACTTATTTAAGCAGTATAAGAATTTAAACTAAATTAATTGTTAAAAACTAGAACGATGTACATGTTCCTTGGAAGATAGTTGAGAATACATTAATACAAATGTAAAATGGGTTAAATATTTTTAAACAACATTAAATAGTATAAGCTTCAGTATATAGAACATTTAACAAAAAACTCAATATTTTGTAGGGGTTAACCTACAAATTTTGGGTGAAATTCAAAAAATACGACAATATTGTTTTATTGCATATTTGCATCTTCCACTTACATGTTATGATGACCAAAGAGGTTAGGAACCTTTGTTGTCTCCGTTTCTCTAGATAATAGTGATTTCATAGTGGTTAGTCCATTTATTTAAGCAGTATATGAATTTAAACTAAATTAATTGTTAAAAATTAGTATGATGTACATGTAACTTAAAAAATAATTTAGAATACATTAATACAAATGTAGAATGTGGTTAAATATTTTTAAACAAAATTAAAGAATATAAGGTTTAGTATATAGAGCATTTAACGAAAAGCCCAATATTTTCGTAGGGGTTAACCTTCATATTATGAGTGAAATCAATAAAATCGACAACATTTTTATTGCATAGTTGCATCATCCACTTACATATTATGATGGCATATTATGATGGTCGTAGAGGTTATGAACCTTTTGTCTCCGTTTCTCTAGATAATAATGATTTCATAGTTGTAAGTCCACTTATTTAAGCTATATATGAATTTAAAGTATGTTAATTGTTAAAAACTAGAATGATGTGCATGTACCTTGAAAGATAGTTTAGAAAATATTCATACAAAAGTAGAATGTGGTTAAATATTTTTAAACGAGACTAAATAGTATAAGCTTCAGTATATAGAACATTTAACGAAAAACTCAATATTTTGTAGGGGTTAACCTACAAATTTTGGGTGAAATTCAAAAAATACGACAATATTGGTTTATTGCATATTTGCATCTTCCACTTACATGTTATGATGGCCAAAGAGGTTAGGAACCTTTGTTGTCTCCGTTTCTCTAGATAATAGTGATTTCATAGTGGTTAGTCCATTTATTTAAGCAGTATATGAATTTAAACTAAATTAATTGTTAAAAATTAGTATGATGTACATGTAACTTAAAAAATAGTTTAGAATACATTAATACAAATGTAGAATGTGGTTAAATATTTTTAAACAACACTAAAGAGTATAAGATTTAGTATATAAAACATTTAACTAAAACTCAATATTTTCGTAGGATTAACCTATAAATTTTGAGTGAAATTAAAAAAATAAGATAATATTGTTTTATTGCATATTTGCATCCTACACTTACATACTATGATGGTCAAAGAGGTCAGGAACCTTTGTTGTCTCGTTTCTCTAGATAATAATGATTTCATAGTTGTAAGTCCACTTATTTAAGCTATATATGAATTTAAAGTATGCTAATTGTTAAAAATTAGAATGATGTACATGTACCTTGAAAGATAGTTTAGAAAATATTCATACAAAAGTAAAATGTGGTTAAATATTTTTAAACGAGACTAAATAGTATAAGCTTCAGTATATAGAACATTTAACGAAAAACTCAATATTTTGTAGGGGTTAACCTACAAATTTTGGGTGAAATTCAAAAAATACGACAATATTGTTTTATTGCATATTTGCATCTTCCACTTACATGTTATGATGGTAAAAGAGGTTAGGAACCTTTTTATCTCCGTTTCTCTAGATAATAGTGATTTCATAGTGGTTAGTCCATTTATTTAAGCAAGATATGAATTTAAACTAAATTAATTGTTAAAAATTAGTATGATGTACATGTAACTTAAAAATAGTTTATAATACATTAATACAAATGTAGAATGTGGTTAAATATTTTTAAACAACACTAAAGAGTATAAGCTTTAGTATATAAAACATTTAACTAAAACTCAATATTTTCGTAGGGGTTAACCTTCATATTATGAGTGAAATCAATAAAATACGACAACATTTTTTATTGCATAGTTGCATCCTCCACTTACATATTATGATGGCATATTATGATGGTCATAGAGGTACATTGGAAGATAGTTTAAAATACATTAACACAAATGTAGAATGTGGTTAAATATTTTTAAACAACTCTAAAGAGTATAAGCTTCAATATATAAAACATTTAACTAAAACTCAATATTTTCGTAAGGGATGTTAAACTACAAATTTTGAGCGAAATTCTAAAAATATGACAATATTGTTTTATTGCATATTTGCATCCTCCACTTACATATTATGATAGTCAAAGAGATTAGGAATCTTTGTTGTCTCCGTTTGTCTAGATAATAGTGTTTTCATAGTGGTAGCTCCACTTATTTAAGCTGTATATGAATTTAAAGTATATTAATTGTTAAAAACTAGAATGATGTTTATGTACCTTGAAAGATAGTTCAGAATACATTAATACAAATGTAAAATGAGGTAAATATTTTTAAACAACACTAAAGAGTATAAGCTTCAGTATATAGAACATTTAACAAAAACTCAATATTTTCGTAGGGGTTAACCTACAAATTTTGAGTGAAATTCAAAAAATATGACAATATTGTTTTATTGCATATTTGCATCCTACACTTACATATTATGATGGTCAAAGAGATTATGAACCTTTGTTGTCTCCGTTTTCTAGATAATAGTGATTTCATAGTGGTAAGTCCACTTATTTAAGCAAGATATGAATTTAAACTAAATTAATTGTTAAAAATTAGAATGATGTACATGTACCTTGAAAGATAGTTTAGAATACATTAATACAAATGTAGAATGTGGTTAAATATTTTTAAACAACACTAAAGAGTATAAGCTTCAATATATAGAATATTTAACTTAGTTAACCTACAAATTTGAGTGAAATCCTAAAAATATAACAATATTGTTTTATTGCATATTTACATCCTCCACTTACATATTATGATAGTCAAAGAGGTTAGGAATCTTTGTTGTCTCGTTTCTCTAGATAATAGTGATTTCATAGTGGTAAGTCCACTTATTTAAGCAAGATATGAATTTAAACTAAATTAATTGTTAAAAACTAGAATGATGTGCATGTACCTTGAAAGATAGTTCAGAATACATTAATACAAATGTAAAATGGGTTAAATATTTTTAAACAACATTAAATAGTATAAGCTTCAGTATATAGAACATTTAACAAAAAACTCAATATTTTGTAGGGGTTAACCTACAAATTTTGGGTGAAATTCAAAAAATACGACAATATTGTTTTATTGCATATTTGCATCTTCCACTTACATGTTATGATGACCAAAGAGGTTAGGAACCTTTGTTGTCTCCGTTTCTAGATAATAGTGATTTCATAGTGGTAAGTCCACTTATTTAAGCTATATATGAATTTAAACTAAATTAATTGTTAAAAATTAGAATGATGTACATTTACCTTGAAAGATAGTTTAGAATACATTAATACAAATGTAGAATGTGGTTAAATATTTTTAAACAACACTAAAGAGTATAAGCTTCAATATATAGAATATTTAACTTAGTTAACCTACAAATTTTGAGTGAAATCCTAAAAATATAACAATATTGTTTTATTGCATATTTACATCCTCCACTTACATATTATGATAGTCAAAGAGGTTAGGAATCTTTGTTGTCTCCGTTTGTCTAGATAATAGTGATTTCATAGTGGTAAGTCCACTTATTTAAGCAGTATATGAATTTAAACTAAATTAATTGTTAAAAACTAGAATGATGTGCATGTACCTTGAAAGATAGTTCAGAATACATTAATACAAATGTAAAATGGGTTAAATATTTTTAAACAACATTAAATAGTATAAGCTTCAGTATATAGAACATTTAACAAAAACTCAATATTTTGTAGGGGTTAACCTACAAATTTTGAGTGAAATTCAAAAATCGACAATATTGTTTTATTGCATATTTGCATCTTCCACTTACATGTTATGATGACCAAAGAGGTTAGGAACCTTTGTTGTCTCCGTTTCTCTAGATAATAGTGATTTCATAGTGGTTAGTCCATTTATTTAAGCAGTATATGAATTTAAACTAAATTAATTGTTAAAAATTAGTATGATGTACATGTAACTTAAAAATAATTTAGAATACATTAATACAAATGTAGAATGTGGTTAAATATTTTTAAACAAAATTAAAGAATATAAGGTTTAGTATATAGAGCATTTAACGAAAAGCCCAATATTTTCGTAGGGGTTAACCTTCATATTATGAGTGAAATCAATAAAATACGACAACATTTTTTATTGCATAGTTGCATCATCCACTTACATATTATGATGGCATATTATGATGGTCGTAGAGGTTATGAACCTTTTGTCTCCGTTTCTCTAGATAATAATGATTTCATAGTTGTAAGTCCACTTATTTAAGCTATATATGAATTTAAAGTATGTTAATTGTTAAAAACTAGAATGATGTGCATGTACCTTGAAAGATAGTTTAGAAAATATTCATACAAAAGTAGAATGTGGTTAAATATTTTTAAACAACACTAAAGAGTATAAGCTTCAGTATATAGAACATTTAACGAAAAACTCAATATTTTGTAGGGGTTAACCTACAAATTTTGGGTGAAATTCAAAAAATACGACAATATTGGTTTATTGCATATTTGCATCTTCCACTTACATGTTATGATGGCCAAAGAGGTTAGGAACCTTTGTTGTCTCCGTTTCTCTAGATAATAGTGATTTCATAGTGGTTAGTCCATTTATTTAAGCAGTATATGAATTTAAACTAAATTAATTGTTAAAAATTAGTATGATGTACATGTAACTTAAAAAATAGTTTAGAATACATTAATACAAATGTAGAATGTGGTTAAATATTTTTAAACAACACTAAAGAGTATAAGCTTTAGTATATAAAATATTTAACGAAAAACTCAATATTTTCGTAGGGGTTAACCTTCATATTATGAGTGAAATCAATAAAATACGACAACATTTTTTATTGCATAGTTGCATCCTCCACTTACATATTATGATGGCATATTATGATGGTCATAGAGGTACATTGGAAGATAGTTTAAAATACATTAACACAAATGTAGAATGTGGTTAAATATTTTTAAACAACTCTAAAGAGTATAAGCTTCAATATATAAAACATTTAACTAAAACTCAATATTTTCGTAAGGGATGTTAAACTACAAATTTTGAGCGAAATTCTAAAAATATGACAATATTGTTTTATTGCATATTTGCATCCTCCACTTACATATTATGATAGTCAAAGAGATTAGGAATCTTTGTTGTCTCCGTTTGTCTAGATAATAGTGTTTTCATAGTGGTAGCTCCACTTATTTAAGCTGTATATGAATTTAAAGTATATTAATTGTTAAAAACTAGAATGATGTTTATGTACCTTGAAAGATAGTTCAGAATACATTAATACAAATGTAAAATGAGGTAAATATTTTTAAACAACACTAAAGAGTATAAGTTTCATTATATAGAACATTTAACGAAAAACTTAATATTTTCGTAGAGGTTAACCTACAAATTTTGAGCAAAACTCAAAAAATTTGACAATATTGTTTTATTGCATATTTGCATCCTACACTTACATATTATGATGGTCAAAGAGATTATGAACCTTTGTTGTCTTCGTTTTTCTAGATAATAGTGATTTCTTGTTGGTAAGTCCACCTATTTAAGCAGTATATGAATTTAAACTAAATTAATTGTTAAAAATTAGAATGATGTACATTTACCTTGAAAGATAGTTTAGAATACATTAATACAAATGTAGAATGTGGTTAAATATTTTTTAAACAACACTAAAGAGTATAAGCTTCAGTATATAGAATATTTAACTAAAAACTCAATATTTTCGTAGGGGTTAACCTACAAATTTTGAGTGAAATTCAAGAAATATGAATTTTGTTTTATTACATAGTTGCATCCTCTACTTACATATTATGATGGTCAAAAAGGTTAGGAACCTTTGTTTTCTCCATTTCTCGAGATAATAATTATTTCATGGTGGTTAATCTATTTATTTAAGAAGTATATGATTTAAACTAAATTAATTGTTAAAAATTAGTATGATGTACATGTACCTTGAAAGATAGTTTAGAATACATTAATACAAATATAGAATATGGTTAAATATTTTTAAACAACACTAAAGAGTATAAGCTTCAATATATAAAACATTTAACTAAAACTCAATATTTTCGTAGGGGTTAACCTACAAATTTTGAATGAAATTCTAAAAATATAACAATATTGTTTTACTGCATATTTGCATCCTCCACTTGCATATTATGATGGTCAAAGAGGTTAGGAACCTTTGTTTTCTCCATTTCTCTAGATAATAGTTATTTCATGGTGGTTAATCCATTTATTTAAACAGTATATGAATTTAAACTAAATTAATTGTTAAAAATTAGAATGATGTACACATACCTTGAAAGATAATTTAGAATAAATTAATACAAATTTAGAATGTGGTTAAATATTTTTAAACAACACTAAAGAGTATAAGCTTCAATATATAGAACATTTAACTAAAACTCAATATTTTCGCAGGGGATGTTAACCTACAAATTTTGAGCGAAATTCTAAAAATATGACAATATTGTTTTATTGCATATTTGCATCCTCCACTTACATATTATGATAGTCAAAGAGATTAGGAATCTTTGTTGTCTCCGTTTGTCTAGATAATAGTGATTTCATAGTGGTAGCTCCACTTATTTAAGCTGTATATGAATTTGAACTAAATTAATTGTGAAAAATTAGAATGATGTACATGTACCTTGGAAGCTCCACCTTGAAAGATAGTTTAGAATACATTAATTCAAATGTATAATGGGTTAAATGTTTTTAAACAACACTTAAGAGTATTAGCTTCAGTATATAGAACATTTAACTAAAACTCAATATTTTCTTAGGGGTTAACCTACAAATTTTGAATGAAATTCTAAAAATATAACAATATTGTTTTACTGCATATTTGCATCCTCCACTTGCATATTATGATGGTCAAAGAGGTTAGGAACCTTTGTTTTCTCCATTTCTCTAGATAATAGTTATTTCATGGTGGTTAATCCATTTATTTAAGCAAGATATGAATTTAAACTAAATTAATTGTTAAAAATTAGAATGATGTACACATACCTTGAAAGATAATTTAGAATAAATTAATACAAATTTAGAATGTGGTTAAATATTTTTAAACAACACTAAAAGTATAAGCTTCAATATATAAAACATTTAACTAAAACTCAATATTTTCAGTAGGGGTTAACCTACAAATTTTGAATGAAATTCTAAAAATATAACAATATTGTTTTACTGCATATTTGCATCCTCCACTTGCATATTATGATGGTCAAAGAGGTTAGGAACCTTTGTTTTCTCCATTTCTCTAGATAATAGTTATTTCATGGTGGTTAATCCATTTATTTAAGCAGTATATGAATTTAAACTAAATTAATTGTTAAAAATTAGAATGATGTACACATACCTTGAAAGATAATTTAGAATAAATTAATACAAATTTAGAATGTGGTTAAATATTTTTAAACAACACTAAAGAGTATAAGCTTCAATATATAGAACATTTAACTAAAACTCAATATTTTCAGTAGGGGTTAACCTACAAATTTTGAATGAAATTCTAAAAATATAACAATATTGTTTTACTGCATATTTGCATCCTCCACTTGCATATTATGATGGTCAAAGAGGTTAGGAACCTTTGTTTTCTCCATTTCTCTAGATAATAGTTATTTCATGGTGGTTAATCCATTTATTTAAACAAGATATGAATTTAAACTAAATTAATTGTTAAAAATTAGAATGATGTACACATACCTTGAAAGATAATTTAGAATAAATTAATACAAATTTAGAATGTGGTTAAATATTTTTAAACAACACTAAAGAGTATAAGCTTCAATATATAGAACATTTAACTAAAACTCAATATTTTCAGTAGGGTTAACCTACAAATTTTGAATGAAATTCTAAAAATATGACAATATTGTTTTATTGCATATTTGCATCCTCCACTTACATATTATGATAGTCAAAGAGATTAGGAATCTTTGTTGTCTCCGTTTGTCTAGATAATAGTGATTTCATAGTGGTAGCTCCACTTATTTAAGCTGTATATGAATTTGAACTAAATTAATTGTGAAAAATTAGAATGATGTACATGTACCTTGGAAGCTCCACCTTGAAAGATAGTTTAGAATACATTAATTCAAATGTATAATGGGTTAAATGTTTTTAAACAACACTTAAGAGTATTAGCTTCAGTATATAGAACATTTAACGAAAAACTCAATATTTTCTTAGGGGTTAACCTACAAATTTTGAGCAAAATTCAAAAAATATGACAATATATTTTTATTTCATATTTGCATCCTACACTTACATATTATGAGGGTCAAAGAGGTTAGGAACCTTTGTTGTCTCCGTTTTTCAAGATTATAGTGATTTCATAGTGGTAAGTCCACTTATTTAAGCAGTATATGAATTTGAACTAAATCAATTGTGAAAAATTAGAATGATGTACATGTACCTTGGAAGATAGTTTAAAATACATTAACAAAAATGTAGAATGTGGTTAAATAGTTTTAAACAACTCTAAAGAGTATAAGCTTCAATATATAAAGTATTTAACGAAAAACTCAATATTTTCGTAGGGGGTACCTACAAATTTTGAATGAAATTCTAAAAATATAACAATATTGTTTTATTGTATATTTGCATCCTCCACTTACATATTATGATGGTCAAAGAGGTTAGGAGCATTTGTTGTCTCCGCTTTTCTAGATAATACTTATTTTATAGTTGTAAGTCCACTTATTTAAGCTATATATGAATTTAAAGTATGTTAATTGTTAAAAAATAGAATGATATGCATGTACCTTGAAAGATAGTTTAGAATACATTAATACAAATGTAGAATGTGGTTAAATAGTTTTAAACAACTCTAAAGAGTATAAGCTTCAATATATAAAGTATTTAACGAAAAACTCAATATTTTCGTAGGGGGTACCTACAAATTTTGAATGAAATTCTAAAAATATAACAATATTGTTTTATTGTATATTTGCATCCTCCACTTACATATTATGATGGTCAAAGAGGTTAGGAGCATTTGTTGTCTCCGTTTCTCTAGATAATACTTATTTTATAGTTGTAAGTCCACTTATTTAAGCTATATATGAATTTAAAGTATGTTAATTGTTAAAAAATAGAATGATATGCATGTACCTTGAAAGATAGTTTAGAATACATTAATACAAAATTAGAATGTGGTTGAATATTTTTAAACAAGACTAAATAGTATAAGCTTCAGTATATAGATCATTTCACGAAAAACTCAATATTTTCGTAGGGGTTAACCTACAAATTTTGGGTGAAATTAAAAAAATAAGACAATATTGTTTTATTGCATATTTGCATCCTCCACTTACATGTTATGATGGTCAAAAAGGTTAGGAACCTTTGTTTTCTCAATTTCTCTAGATAATAATTATTTCATGGTGGTTAATCCATTTATTTAATAAGTATATGAATTTAAACTAAATTAATTGTTAAAAATTAGTATGATGTACATGTACCTTGAAAGATAGTTTAGAATACATTAATACAAATATAGAATGTGGTTAAATATTTATAAACAACACTAAAGAGTATAAGCTTCAATATATAAAACATTTAACTAAAACTCAATATTTTCGTAGGGGTTAACCTACAAATTTTGAATGAAATTCTAAAAATATAACAATATTGTTTTATTGCATATTTGCATCCTCCACTTGCATATTATGATGGTAAAAGAGGTTAGGAACCTTTGTTTTCTCCATTTCTCTAGATAATAGTTATTTCATGGTGGTTAATCCATTTATTTAAACAGTATATGAATTTAAACTAAATTTAATTGTTAAAAATTAGAATGATATACACGTACCTTGAAAGATAGTTTATAATACATTAATACAAATGTAGAATGTGGTTAAATATTTTTAAACAACACTAAAGAGTATAAGCTTCAATATATAGAACATTTAACTAAAACTCAATATTTTCGTAGGGGATGTTAACCTACAAATTTTGAGCGAAATTCTAATAATATGACAATATTGTTTTATTGCATATTTGAATCCTACACTTACATATTATGATGGTCAAAGAGGTTAGGAACCTTTGTTGTCTCCGTTTTTCTAGATAATAATGATTTCATGGTGGTAAGTCCACTTATTTAAGCAGTATATGAATTTGAACTAAATTAATTGTGAAAAATTAGAATGATGTACATGTACCTTGGAAGATAGTTTAAAATACATTAACACAAATTTAGAATGTGGTTAAATATTTTTAAACAACTCTAAAGAGTATAAGCTTCAATATATAAAGCATTTAACGAAAAACTCAATATTTTCGTAGGGCGTACCAACAAATTTTGAATGAAATTCTAAAAATATATCAATATTGTTTTATTGTATATTTGCATCCTCCACTTACATATTATGATGGTCAAAGAGGTTGGGAACCTTTGTTTTCTCCATTTCTCTAGATAATAGTTATTTCATGGTGGTTAATCTATTTATTTAAGCAGTATATGAAGTTAAACTAAATTAATTGTTAAAAATTAGAATGATATACATGTACCTTGAAAGATAGTTTAGAATACATTAATACAAATGTAGAATGTGGTTAAATATTTTTAAACAACATTAAAGAGTATAAGCTTCAATATATAGAACATTTAACTAAAAACTCAATATTTTTGTAGGGGGTTACCCTACAAATTTTGAGTGAAATTCTAAAAATATGACAATATTGTTTTATTGCGTATTTACATCCTCCATTTACAAATTATGATGGTTAAAGAGGTTACGAGCCTTTGTTGTCTCCGTTTCTCTAGATAATAATTATTTTATAGTTGTAAGTCCACTTATTTAAACTATATATGAATTTAAAGTATGTTAATTGTTAAAAATAGAATGATGTGCATGTACCTTGAAAGATAGTTTAGAATACATTAATACAAAATTAGAATGTGGTTGAATATTTTTAAACAAGACTAAAGAGTATAAGCTTCAGTATATAGAACATTTCACGAAAAACTCAATATTTTCGTAGGGGTTAACCTACAAATTTTGGGTGAAATTCAAAAAATAAGACAATATTGTTTTATTGCATATTTGCATCCTCCACTTACATATTATGATGGTCAAAAAGGTTAGGAACCTTTGTTTTCTCCATTTCTCTAGATAATAATTATTTCATGGTGGTTAATCCATTTATTTAAGAAGTATATGAATTTAAACTAAATTAATTGTTAAAAATTAGTATGATGTACATGTACCTTGAATGATAGTTTAGAATACATTAATACAAATATAGAATGTGGTTAAATATTTTTAAACAACACTAAAGAGTATAAGCTTCAATATATAAAACATTTAACCAAAACTCAATATTTTTGTAGGGGTTACCCTACAAATTTTGGGTGAAATTCAAAAATATGACAATATTGTTTTATTGCGTATTTACATCCTCCATTTACAAATTATGATGGTTAAAGAGGTTACGAGCCTTTGTTGTCTCCGTTTCTCTAGATAATAATTATTTTATAGTTGTAAGTCCACTTATTTAAACTATATATGAATTTAAAGTATGTTAATTGTTAAAAATAGAATGATGTGCATGTACCTTGAAAGATAGTTTAGAATACATTAATACAAAATTAGAATGTGGTTGAATATTTTTAAACAAGACTAAAGAGTATAAGCTTCAGTATATAGAACATTTCACGAAAAACTCAATATTTTCGTAGGGGTTAACCTACAAATTTTGGGTGAAATTCAAAAAATAAGACAATATTGTTTTATTGCATATTTGCATCCTCCACTTACATATTATGATGGTCAAAAGGTTAGGAACCTTTGTTTTCCATTTCTCTAGATAATAATTATTTCATGGTGGTTAATCCATTTATTTAAGAAGTATATGAATTTAAACTAAATTAATTGTTAAAAATTAGTATGATGTACATGTACCTTGAATGATAGTTTAGAATACATTAATACAAATATAGAATGTGGTTAAATATTTTTAAACAACACTAAAGAGTATAAGCTTCAATATATAAAACATTTAACCAAAACTCAATATTTTCGTAGGGGTTAACCTACAAATTTTGAATGAAATTCTAAAAATATAACAATATTGTTTTACTGCATATTTGCATCCTCCACTTGCATATTATGATGGTCAAAGAGGTTAGGAACCTTTGTTTTCTCCATTTCTCTAGATAATAGTTATTTCATGGTGGTTAATCCATTTATTTAAGCAAGATATGAATTTGAACTAAATTAATTGTGAAAACAAGAATGATGTACATATACCTTGGAAGATAGTTTAAAATACATTAACACAAATGTAGAATGTGGTTAAATATTTTTAAACAACTCTAAAGAGTATAAGCTTCAATATATAAAGCATTTAACGAAAAACTCAATATTTTCATAGGGTTTAACCTACAAATTTTGAGTGAAATTCAAGAAATATGACGATATTGTTTTATTGCATAGTTGCATCCTCCACTTACATATTATGATGGTCAAAAGGTTAGGAACCTTTGTTTTCTCCATTTCTAGATAATAATTATTTCATGGTGGTTAATCCATTTATTTAAGAAGTATATGAATTTAAACTAAATTAATTGTTAAAAATTAGTATGATGTACATGTACCTTGAAAGATAGTTTAGAATACATTAATACAAATATAGAATGTGGTTAAATATTTTTAAACAACACTAAAGAGTATAAGCTTCAATATATAAAACATTTAACCAAAACTCAATATTTTCGTAGGGGTTAACCTACAAATTTTGAATGAAATTCTAAAAATATAACAATATTGTTTTACTGCATATTTGCATCCTCCACTTGCATATTATGATGGTCAAAGAGGTTAGGAACCTTTGTTTTCTCCATTTCTCTAGATAATAGTTATTTCATGGTGGTTAATCCATTTATTTAAACAGTATATGAATTTAAACTAAATTAATTGTTAAAAATTAGAATGATGTACACCTACCTTGAAAGATAATTTAGAATACATTAATACAAATGTAGAATGTGGTTAAATATTTTTAAACAACACTAAAGAGTATAAGCTTCAATATATAGAACATTTAACTAAAACTCAATATTTTCGTAGGGGATGTTAACCTACAAATTTTGAGCGAAATTCTAAAAATATGACAATATTGTTTTATTGCATATTTGCATCCTCCACTTACATATTATGATAGTCAAAGAGATTAGAAATCTTTGTTGTCTCCGTTTGTCTAGATAATAGTGATTTCATAGTGGTAGCTCCACTTATTTAAGCTGTATATGAATTTAAAGTATATTAATTGTTAAAAACTAGAATGATGTTTATGTACCTTGAAAGGTAGTTTAGAATAAATTAATACAAATGTAAAATGGGTTAAATGTTTTTAAACAACTCTAAAGAGTATAAGCTTCAGTATATATAACATTTAACGAAAAACTCAATATTTTCGTAGGGGTTAAACCTACAAATTTTGAGTGAAATTCAAAAATATGACAATATTGTTTTATTGCATATTTGCATCCTACACTTACATATTATGATGGTCAAAGAGGTTAGGAACCTTTGTTGTCTCCGTTTGTCTAGATAATAGTGATTTCATAGTGGTAGCTCCACTTATTTAAGCTGTATATGAATTTAAAGTATATTAATTGTTAAAAACTAGAATGATGTTTATGTACCTTGAAAGGTAGTTTAGAATAAATTAATACAAATGTAAAATGGGTTAAATGTTTTTAAACAACTCTAAAGAGTATAAGCTTCAGTATATATAACATTTAACGAAAAACTCAATATTTTCGTAGGGGTTAAACCTACAAATTTTGAGCGAAATTCAAAAAATATGACAATATTGTTTTATTGCATATTTGCATCCTACACTTACATATTATGATGGTCAAAGAGGTTAGGAACCTTTGTTGTCTCTGTTTTTCTAGATAATAGTGATTTCATAGTGGTAAGTCCACTTATTTAAGCAATATATGAATTTGAACTAAATTAATTGTGAAAAATTAGAATGATGTACATATACCTTGGAAGATAGTTTAAAATACATTAACACAAATGTAGAATGTGGTTAAATATTTTTAAACAACTCTAAAGAGTATAAGCTTCAATATATAAAGCATTTAACGAAAAACTCAATATTTTCGTAGGGTTAACCTACAAATTTTGAATGAAATTCTAAAAATATAACAATATTGTTTTATTGTATATTTGCATCCTCCACTTACATATTATGATGGTCAAAGAGGTTAGGAACCTTTGTTTTCTCCATTCTCTAGATAATAGTTATTTCATGGTGGTTAATCCATTTATTTAACAAGATATGAAGTTAAACTAAATTAATTGTTAAAAATTAGAATGATGTACATGTACCTTGAAAGATAGTTTAGAATACATTAATACAAATGTAGAATGTGGTTAAATATTTTTAAACAACATTAAAAAGTATAAGCTTCAATATATTGAACATTTAACTAAAACTCAATATTTTCTAGGGTTAACCTACAAATTTTGAGTGAAATTCTAAAAATATGACAATATTGTTTTATTGCATATTTACATCCTCCATTTACATATTATGATGGTTAAAGAGGTTAGGAACCTTTGTTGTCTCCGCTTGTCTAGATAATAGTTATTTCATGGTGGTTAATCCACTTATTTAAGCTATATATGAATTTAAAGTATGTTAATTGTTAAAAATAGAATGATATGCAAGTACCTTGAGAGATAGTTTAGGATACATTAATACAAAATTAGAATGTGGTTAAATATTTTTAAACAAGACTAAATAGTATAAGCTTTAGTATATAGAACATTTAACTAAAACTCAATATTTTCGTAGGGTTAACCTACAAATTTTGGTGAAATTCAAAAATATGACAATATTGTTTTATTGCATATTTGCATCCTCCACTTACATATTATGATGGTCAAAAGGTTAGGAACCTTTGTTTTCTCCATTTCTCTAGATAATAATTATTTCATGGTGGTTAATCCATTTATTTAAGAAGTATATGAATTTAAACTAAATTAATTGTTAAAAATTAGTATGATGTACATGTACCTTGAAAGATAGTTTAGAATACATTAATACAAATATAGAATGTGGTTAAATATTTTTAAACAACACTAAAAGTATAAGCTTCAATATATAAAACATTTAACTAAAACTCAATATTTTCGTAGGGGTTAACCTACAAATTTTGAATGAAATTCTAAAAATATAACAATATTGTTTTACTGCATATTTGCATCCTCCACTTGCATATTATGATGGTCAAAGAGGTTAGGAACCTTTGTTTCTCCATTTCTCTAGATAATAGTTATTTCATGGTGGTTAATCCATTTATTTAAACAAGATATGAATTTAAACTAAATTAATTGTTAAAAATTAGAATGATGTACATATACCTTGAAAGATAATTTAGAATACATTAATACAAATTTAGAATGTGGTTAAATATTTTTAAACAACACTAAAGAGTATAAGCTTCAATATATAGAACATTTAACTAAAACTCAATATTTTCGTAGGGGATGTTAACCTACAAATTTTGAGCGAAATTCTAAAAATATGACAATATTGTTTTATTGCATATTTGCATCCTCCACTTACATATTATGATAGTCAAAGAGATTAGAAATCTTTGTTGTCTCCGCTTCTAGATAATAATTATTTTATAGTTGTAAGTCCACTTATTTAAGTCAGATATGAATTTAAAGTATATTAATTGTTAAAAACTAGAATGATGTTTATGTACCTTGAAAGATAGTTTAGAATAAATTAATACAAATGTAAAATGGGTTAAATGTTTTTAAACAACTCTAAAGATTATAAGCTTCAGTATATATAACATTTAACTAAAACTCAATATTTTCGTAGGGTTAACCTACAAATTTTGAGCGAAATTCAAAAAATATGACAATATTGTTTTATTGCATATTTGCATCCTACACTTACATATTATGATGGTCAAAGAGGTTAGGAACCTTTGTTGTCTATGTTTTTCTAGATAATAGTGATTTCATAGTGGTAAGTCCACTTATTTAAGCAATATATGAATTTGAACTAAATTAATTGTGAAAAATTAGAATGATGTACATATACCTTGGAAGATAGTTTAAAATACATTAACACAAATGTAGAATGTGGTTAAATATTTTTAAACAACTCTAAAGAGTATAAGCTTCAATATATAAAGCATTTAACTAAAACTCAATATTTTCAGTAGGGGTTAACCTACAAATTTTGAATGAAATTCTAAAAATATAACAATATTGTTTTATTGTATATTTGCATCCTCCACTTACATATTATGATGGTCAAAGAGGTTAGGAACCTTTGTTTTCTCCATTTCTCTAGATAATAGTTATTTCATGGTGGTTAATCCATTTATTTAAACAGTATATGAAGTTAAACTAAATTAATTGTTAAAAATTAGAATGATGTACATGTACCTTGAAAGATAGTTTAGAATACATTAATACAAATGTAGAATGTGGTTAAATATTTTTAAACAACATTAAAAAGTATAAGCTTCAATATATTGAACATTTAACTAAAAACTCAATATTTTCGTAGGGGTTAACCTACAAATTTTGAGTGAAATTCTAAAAATATGACAATATTGTTTTATTGCATATTTACATCCTCCATTTACATATTATGATGGTTAAAGAGGTTAGGAACCTTTGTTGTCTCCGTTTCTCTAGATAATAATTATTTTATAGTTGTAAGTCCACTTATTTAAGCTATATATGAATTTAAAGTATGTTAATTGTTAAAAAATAGAATGATATGCAAGTACCTTGAGAGATAGTTTAGGATACATTAATACAAAATTAGAATGTGGTTGAATATTTTTAAACAAGACCAAATAGTATAAGCTTTAGTATATAGAACATTTAACGAAAAACTCAATATTTTCGTCGGGGTTAACCTACAAATTTTGGGGAAATTCAAAAAATAAGACAATATTGTTTTATTGCATATTTGCATCCTCCACTTACATATTATGATGGTCAAAAAGGTTAGGAACCTTTGTTTTCTCCATTTCTCTAGATAATAATTATTTTATGGTGGTTAATCCATTTATTTAAGAAGTATATGAATTTAAACTAAATTAATTGTTAAAAATTAGTATGATGTACATGTACCTTGAAAGATAGTTTAGAATACATTAATACAAATTTAGAATGTGGTTAAATATTTTTAAACAATACTAAAGAGTATAAGCTTCAATATATAAAACATTTAACTAAAACTCAATATTTTTGTAGGGGGTTAACCTACAAATTTTGAATGAAATTCTAAAAATATAACAATATTGTTTTATTGCATATTTGCATCCTCCACTTAAATATTATGATGGTCAAAGAGCTTAGGAACCTTTGTTTTCTCCATTTCTCTAGATAATAGTTATTTCATGGTGGTTAATCCATTTATTTAAACAGTATATGAAGTTAAACTAAATTAATTGTTAAAAATTAGAATGATGTACATGTACCTTGAAAGAAAGTTTAGAATACATTAATACATATATAGAATGTGGTTAAATATTTTTAAACAACACTAAAGAGTATAAGCTTCAATATATAAAACATTTAACTAAAACTCAATATTTTCGTTGGGGTTAACCTACAAATTTTGAATGAAATTCTAAAAATATAACAATATTGTTTTATTTCATATTTGCATCCTCCACTTACATATTATGATGGTCAAAGAGGTTAGGAACCTTTGTTTTCTCCATTTCTCTAGATAATAGTTATTTCATGGTGGTTAATCCATTTATTTAAACAGTATATGAATTTAAACTAAATTAATTGTTAAAAATTAGAATGATGTAAATTTACCTTGAAAGATAGTTTAGAATACATTAATACAAATGTAGAATGTGGTTAAATATTTTTTAAACAACACTAAAGAGTATAAGCTTCTGTATATAGAATATTTAACTAAAAACTCAATATTTTCGTAGGGGTTAACCTACAAATTTTGAGTGAAATTCAAGAAATATGACGATATTGTTTTATTGCATAGTTGCATCCTCCACTTACATATTACGATGGTCAAAAAGGTTAGCAACCTTTGTTTTCTCAATTTCTCTAGATAATAATTATTTCATGGTGGTTAATCCATTTATTTAAGAAGTATATGAATTTAAACTAAATTAATTGTTAAAAATTAGTATGATGTACATGTACCTTAAAAGATAGTTTAGAATACATTATTACAAATATAGAATGTGGTTAAATATTTTTAAACAACACTAAAGAGTATAAGCTTCAATATATAAAACATTTAACTAAAACTCAATATTTTCGTAGGGGTTAACCTACAAATTTTGAATGAAATTCTAAAAATATAACAATATTTTTTTATTGCATATTTGCATCCTTCACTTACATATTATGATGGTCAAAGAGGTTAGGAACCTTTGTTTTCTCCATTTCTCTAGATAATAGTTATTTCATGGTGGTTAATCCATTTATTTAAACAGTATATGAATTTAAACTAAATTAATTGTTAAAAATTAGAATGATGTACAAGTACCTTGAAATATAGTTTAGAATACATTAATACAAATTTAGAATGTGGTTAAATATTTTTAAACAACACTAAAGAGTATAAGCTTCAGTATATAGAACATTTAACGAAAAACTCAATATTTTCGTAGAGGTTAACCTACAAATTTTGAGCAAAACTCAAAAAAATTGACAATATTGTTTTATTGCATATTTTCATCCTGCACTTACATATTATGATGGTCAAAGAGATTATGAACCTTTGTTGTCTTCGTTTTTCTAGATAATAGTGATTTCATAGTGGTAAGTCCACCTATTTAAGCAGTATATGAATTTAAACTAAATTAATTGTGAAAAGCTAGAATGGTGTACATGTACCTTGGAAGATATTTTAAAATACATTAACACAAATGTAGAATGTGGTTAAATATTTTTAAACAACTCTAAAGAGTATAAGCTTCAATATATAGAGTATTTAACGCAAAACTCAATATTTTCATAGGGTTTAACCTACAAATTTTGAGTGAAATTCAAGAAATATGACGATATTGTTTTATTGCATAGTTGCATCCTCCACTTACATATTATGATGGTCAAAAAGGTTAGGAACCTTTGTTTTCTCCATTTCTCTAGATAATAATTATTTCATGGTGGTTAATCCATTTATTTAAGAAGTATATGAATTTAAACTAAATTAATTGTTAAAAATTAGTATGATGTACATGTACCTTGAAAGATAGTTTAGAATACATTAATACAAATATAGAATGTGGTTAAATATTTTTAAACAACACTAAAGAGTATAAGCTTCAATATATAAAACATTTAACTAAAACTCAATATTTTCGTAGGGGTTAACCTACAAATTTTGAATGAAATTCTAAAAATATAACAATATTGTTTTACTGCATATTTGCATCCTCCACTTGCATATTATGATGGTCAAAGAGGTTAGGAACCTTTGTTTTCTCCATTTCTCTAGATAATAGTTATTTCATGGTGGTCAATCCATTTATTTAATCAGTATATGAATTTAAACTAAATTAATTGTTAAAAATTAGAATGATGTACACGTACCTTGAAAGATAATTTAGAATACATTAATACAAATGTAGAATGTGGTTAAATATTTTTAAACAACACTAAAGAGTATAAGCTTCAATATATAGAACATTTAACTAAAACTCAATATTTTTGTAGGGGATGTTAACCTACAAATTTTGAGCGAAATTCTAAAAATATGACAATATTGTTTTATTGCATATTTGCATCCTCCACTTACATATTATGATAGTCCAAGAGATTAGGAATCTTTGTTGTCTCCGTTTGTCTAGATAATAGAGATTTCATAGTGGTAGCTCCACTTATTTAAGCTGTATATGAATTTAAAGTATATTAATTGTTAAAAACTAGAATGTTGTTTATGTACCTTGAAAGATAGTTTAGAATAAATTAATACAAATGTAAAATGGGTTAAATGTTTTTAAACAACTCTAAAGAGTATAAGCTTCAGTATATAGAACATTTAACGAAAAACTCAGTATTTTCGCAGGGGTTAACCTACAAATTTTGAGCGAAATTCAAAAAATATGACAATATTGTTTTATTGCATATTTGCATCCAACACTTACATATTATGATGGTCAAAGAGGTTAGGAACCTTTGTTGTCTCTGTTTTTCTAGATAATAGTGATTTCATAGTGGTAAGTCCACTTATTTAAGCAGTATATGAATTTGAACTAAATTAATTGTGAAAAATTAGAATGATGTACATGTACCTTGGAAGATAGTTTAAAATACATTAACACAAATGTAGAATGTGGTTAAATATTTTTAAACAACATTAAAGAGTATAAGCTTCAATATATTGAACATTTAACTAAAAACTCAATATTTTCGTAGCGGTTAACCTACAAATTTTGAGTGAAATTCTAAAAATATGACAATATTGTTTTATTGCATATTTACATCCTCCATTTACATATTATGATGGTTAAAGAGGTTAGGAACCTTTGTTGTCTCCGTTTCTCTAGATAATAATTATTTTATAGTTGTAAGTCCACTTATTTAAGCTATATATGAATTTAAAGTATGTTAATTGTTAAAAAATAGATAGATATGCAAGTACCTTGAAAGATAGTTTAGGATACATTAATACAAAATTAGAATGTGGTTGAATATTTTTAAACAAGACTAAATAGTATAAGCTTTAGTATATAGAACATTTAACGAAAAACTCAATATTTTCGTCGGGGTTAACCTACAAATTTTGGGGAAATTCAAAAAATAAGACAATATTGTTTTATTGCATATTTGCATCCTCCACTTACATATTTTGATGGTCAAAGAGGTTAGAAACCTTTGTTTTCTCCATTTCTTTAGATAATAGTTATTTCATGGTGGTTAATCCATTTATTTAAACAGTATATTAAGTTAAACTAAATTAATTGTTAAAAATTAGAATGATGTACATGTACCTTGAAAGATAGTTTAGAATACATTAATACATATATAGAATGTGGTTAAATATTTTTAAACAACACTAAAGAGTATAAGGTTCAATATATAAAACATTTAACTAAAACTCAATATTTTAAGTAGGGGTTAACCTACAAATTTTGGGGAAATTCAAAAAATAAGACAATATTGTTTTATTGCATATTTGCATCCTCCACTTACATATTTTGATGGTCAAAGAGGTTAGAAACCTTTGTTTTCTCCATTTCTTTAGATAATAGTTATTTCATGGTGGTTAATCCATTTATTTAAACAGTATATTAAGTTAAACTAAATTAATTGTTAAAAATTAGAATGATGTACATGTACCTTGAAAGATAGTTTAGAATACATTAATACATATATAGAATGTGGTTAAATATTTTTAAACAACACTAAAGAGTATAAGGTTCAATATATAAAACATTTAACTAAAACTCAATATTTTCGTAGGGGTTAACCTACAAATTTTGAATGAAAGTCTAAAAATATAACAATATTGTTTTATTGCATATTTGCATCCTCCACTTACATATTATGATGGTCAAAGAGGTTAGGAACCTTTGTTTTCTCCATTTCTCTAGATAATAGTTATTTCATGGTGGTTAATCCATTTATTTAAACAGTATATGAATTTAAACTAAATTAATTGTTAAAAATTAGAATGATGTACATTTACCTTGAAAGATAGTTTAGAATACATTAATACAAATGTAGAATGTGGTTAAATATTTTTTAAACAACACTAAAGAGTATAAGCTTCTGTATATAGAATATTTAACTAAAAACTCAATATTTTCGTAGGGGTTAACCAACAAATTTTGAGTGAAATTCAAGAAATATGACGATATTGTTTTATTGCATAGTTGCATCCTCCACTTACATATTATGATGGTCAAAAAGGTTAGGAACCTTTGTTTTCTCAATTTCTCTAGATAATAATTATTTCATGGTGGTTAATCCAGTTATTTAAGAAGTATATGAATTTAAACTAAATTAATTGTTAAAAATTAGTATGATGTACATGTACCTTAAAAGATAGTTTAGAATACATTAATACAAATATAGAATGTGGTTAAATATTTTTAAACAAACTAAAGAGTATAAGCTTCAATATATAAAACATTTAACTAAAACTCAATATTTTCGTAGGGGTTAACCTACAAATTTTGAATGAAATTCTAAAAATATAACAATATTTTTTATTGCATATTTGCATCCTTCACTTACATATTATGATGGTCAAAGAGGTTAGGAACCTTTGTTTTCTCCATTTCTCTAGATAATAGTTATTTCATGGTGGTTAATCCATTTATTTAAACAGTATATGAATTTAAACTAAATTAATTGTTAAAAATTAGAATGATGTACAAGTACCTTGAAAGATAGTTTAGAATACATTAATACAAATTTAGAATGTGGTTAAATATTTTTAAACAACACTAAAGAGTATAAGCTTCAGTATATAGAACATTTAACGAAAAACTCAATATTTTCGTAGAGGTTAACCTACAAATTTTGAGCAAAACTCAAAAAATTTGACAATATTGTTTTATTGCATATTTTCATCCTACACTTACATATTATGATGGTCAAAGAGATTATAAACCTTTCTTGTCTTCGTTTTTCTAGATAATAGTGATTTCATAGTGGTAAGTCCACCTATTTAAGCAGTATATGAATTTAAACTAAATTAATTGTGAAAAGCTAGAATGGTGTACATGTACCTTAAAAGATAGTTTAGAATACATTAATACAAATGTAGAATGTGGTTAAATATTTTTAAACAACTCTAAAGAGTATAAGCTTCATATATAGAGTATTTAACTAAAACTCAATATTTACGTAGGGTTTAACCTACAAATTTTGAGTGAAATTCAAGAAATATGACGATATTGTTTTATTGCATAGTTGCATCCTCCACTTACACATTATGATGGTCAAAAAGGTTAGGAACCTTTGTTTTCTCCATTTCTCTAGATAATAATTATTTCATGGTGGTTAATCCATTTATTTAAGAAGTATATGAATTTAAACTAAATTAATTGTTAAAAATTAGTATGATGTACATGTACCTTGAAAGATAGTTTAGAATACATTAATACAAAATTAGAATGTGGTTAAATATTTTTAACAACACTAAAAGTATAAGCTTCAATATATAAAACATTTAACTAAAACTCAATATTTTAAGTAGGGTTAACCTACAAATTTTGAATGAAATTCTAAATATATAACAATATTGTTTTACTGCATATTTGCATCCTCCACTTGCATATTATGATGGTCAAAGAGGTTAGGAACCTTTGTTTTCTCCATTTCTCTAGATAATAGTTATTTCATGGTGGTCAATCCATTTATTTAATCAGTATATGAATTTAAACTAAATTAATTGTTAAAAATTAGAATGATGTACACGTACCTTGAAAGATAATTTAGAATACATTAATACAAATGTAGAATGTGGTTAAATATTTTTAAACAACACTAAAGAGTATAAGCTTCAATATATAGAACATTTAACTAAAACTCAATATTTTTGTAGGGGATGTTAACCTACAAATTTTGAGCGAAATTCTAAAAATATGACAATATTGCTTTATTGCATATTTGCATCCTCCACTTACATATTATGATAGTCAAAGAGATTAGGAATCTTTGTTGTCTCCGTTTGTCTAGATAATAGAGATTTCATAGTGGTAGCTCCACTTATTTAAGCTGTATATGAATTTAAAGTATATTAATTGTTAAAAACTAGAATGATGTTTATGTACCTTGAAAGATAGTTTAGAATAAATTAATACAAATGTAAAATGGGTTAAATGTTTTTAAACAACTCTAAAGAGTATAAGCTTCAGTATATAGAACATTTAACGAAAAACTCAATATTTTCGTAGGGGTTAACCTACAAATTTTGAGCGAAATTCAAAAAATATGACAATATTGTTTTATTGCATATTTGCATCCTACACTTACATATTATGATGGTCAAAGAGGTTAGGAACCTTTGTTGTCTCTGTTTTTCTAGATAATAGTGATTTCATAGTGGTAAGTCCACTTATTTAAGCAGTATATGAATTTGAACTAAATTAATTGTGAAAAATTAGAATGATGTACATGTAACTTGGAAGATAGTTTAAAATACATTAAAACAAATGTAGAATGTGGTTAAATATTTTTAAACAACTCTAAAGAGTATAAGCTTCAATATATAAAGCATTTAACGAAAAACTCAATATTTTAAGTAGGGGTTAACCTACAAATTTTGAATGAAATTCTAAAAATATAACAATATTGTTTTTTTGTATATTTGCATCCTCCACTTACATATTATGATGGTCAAAGAGGTTAGGAACCTTTGTTTTCTCCATTTCTCTAGATAATAGTTATTTCATGGTGGTTAATCCATTTATTTAAACAGTATATGAAGTTAAACTAAATTAATTGTTAAAAATTAGAATGATGTACATGTACCTTGAAAGATAGTTTAGAATACATTAATACAAATGTAGAATGTGAATAAATATTTTTAAACAACATTAAAGAGTATAAGCTTCAATATATTGGACATTTAACTAAAAACTCAATATTTTCGTAGGGGTTAACCTACAAATTTTGAGTGAAATTCTAAAAATATGACAATATTGTTTTATTGCATATTTACATCCTCCATTTACATATTATGATGGTTAAATAGGTTAGGAACCTTTGTTGTCTCCGTTTCTCTAGATAATAATTATTTTATAGTTGTAAGTCCACTTATTTAAGCTATATATGAATTTAAAGTATGTTAATTGTTAAAAAATAGAATGATATGCAAGTACCTTGAAAGATAGTTTAGGATACATTAATACAAAATTAGAATGTGGTTGAAATTTTTTAAACAAGACTAAATAGTATAAGCTTCAGTATATAGAACATTTAACGTAAAACTCAATATTTTCGTAGGGAACACCTACAAATTTTGGGTGAAATTCAAAAAATAAGACAATATTGTTTTATTGCATATTTGCATCCTCCACTTACATATTATGATGGTCAGAAAGGTTAGGAACCTTTGTTTTCTCCATTTCTCTAGATAATAATTATTTCATGGTGGTTAATCCATTTATTTAGGAATTATATGAATTTAAACTAAATTAATTGTTAAAAATTAGTATGATGTACATGTACCTTGAAAGATAGTTTAGAATACATTAATACAAATATAGAATGTGGTTAAATATTTTTGAACAACACTAAAGAGTATAAGCTTCAATATATAAAACATTTAACTAAAACTCAATATTTTCGTAGGGGTTAACCTACAAATTTTGAATGAAATTCTAAAAATATAACAATATTGTTTTACTGCATATTTGCATCCACCACTTGCATATTATGATGGTCAAAGAGGTTAGGAACCTTTGTTTTCTCCATTTCTCTAGATAATAGTTATTTCATGGTGGTTAATCCATTTATTTAAACAGTATATGAACTTAAACTAAATTAATTGTTAAAAATTAGAATGATGTACACGTACCTTGAAAGATAATTTAGAATACATTAATACAAATGTAGAATGTGGTTAAATATTTTTAAACAACACTAAAGAGTATAAGCTTCAATATATATAACATTTAACTAAAACTCAACATTTTCGTAGGGGATGTTAACCTAAAAATTTTGAGCGAAATTCTAAAAATATGACAATATTGTTTAATTGCATATTTGCATCCTCCACTTACATATTATGATAGTCAAAGAGATTAGGAATCTTTGTTGTCTCCGTTTGTCTAGATAATAGAGATTTCATAGTGGTAGCTCCACTTATTTAAGCTGTATATGAATTTAAAGTATATTAATTGTTAAAAACTAGAATGATGTTTATGTACCTTGAAAGATAGTTTAGAATAAATTAATACAAATGTAAAATGGGTTAAATGTTTTTAAACAACTCTAAAGAGTATAAGCTTCAGTATATAGAACATTTAACGAAAAACTCATTATTTTCGTAGGGGTTAACCTACAAATTTTGGGTGAAATTCAAAAATATGACAATATTGTTTTATTGCATATTTGCATCCTACACTTACATATTATGATGGTCAAAGAGGTTAGGAACCTTTGTTTTCTCTGTTTTTCTAGATAATAGTGATTTCATAGTGGTAGCTCCACTTATTTAAGCTATATATGATTTTAAAGTATATTAATTGTTAAAAACTAGAATGATGTTTATGTACCTTGAAAGATAGTTTAGAATAAATTAATACAAATGTAAAATGGGTTAAATGTTTTTAAACAACTCTAAAGAGTATAAGCTTCAGTATATAGAACATTTAACGAAAAACTCAATATTTTCGTAGGGGTTAACCTACAAATTTTGAGCGAAATTCAAAAAATATGACAATATTGTTTTATTGCATATTTGCATCCTACACTTACATATTATGATGGTCAAAGAGGTTAGGAACCTTTGTTTTCTCTGTTTTTCTAGATAATAGTGATTTCATAGTGGTAAGTCCACTTATTTAAGCAGTATATGAATTTGAACTAAATTAATTGTGAAAAATTAGAATGATGTACATGTACCTTGGAAGATAGTTTTAAATACATTAACACAAATGTAGAATGTGGTTAAATATTTTTAAACAACTCTAAAGAGTATAAGCTTCAATATATAAAGCATTTAACGAAAAACTCAATATTTTCGTAGGGGGTACCTACAAATTTTGAATGAAATTCTAAAAATATAACAATATTGTTTTATTGTATATTTGCATCCTCCACTTACATATTATGATGGTCAAAGAGGTTAGGAATCTTTGTTTTCTCCATTTCTAGATAATAGTTATTTCATGGTGGTTAATCCATTTATTTAAACAGTATATGAAGTTAAACTAAATTAATTGTTAAAAATAGAATGATGTACATGTACCTTGAAAGATAGTTTAGAATACATTAATACAAATGTAGAATGTGGATAAATATTTTTAAACAACATTAAAGAGTATAAGATTCAATATATTGAACATTTAACTAAAAACTCAATATTTTCGTAGGGGTTAACCTACAAATTTTGAGTGAAATTCTAAAAATATGACAATATTGTTTTATTGCATATTTACATCCTCCATTTACATATTATGATGGTTAAAGAGGTTAGGAACCTTTGTTGTCTCCGCTTGTCTAGATAATAGTTATTTCATGGTGGTTAATCCATTTATTTAAGCTATATATGATTTTAAAGTATGTTAATTGTTAAAAATAGAATGATATGCAAGTACCTTGAAAGATAGTTTAGGATACATTAATACAAAATTAGAATGTGGTTGAATTTAAACAAGACTAAATAGTATAAGCTTCAAGATATAGAACATTTAACTAAAAACTCAATATTTTCGTAGGGGGTACCTACAAATTTTGGGTGTAATTCAAAAAATAAGACAATATTGTTTTATTGCATATTTGCATCCTCCACTTACATATTATGATGGTCAGAAAGGTTAGGAACCTTTGTTTTCTCCATTTCTAGATAATAATTATTTCATGGTGGTTAATCCATTTATTTAAGAAGTATATGAATTTAAACTAAATTAATTGTTAAAAATTAGTATGATGTACATGTACCTTGAAAGATAGTTTAGAATACATTAATACAAATATAGAATGTGGTTAAATATTTTTAAACAACACTAAAGAGTATAAGCTTCAATATATAAAACATTTAACTAAAAACTCAATATTTTAGTAGGGTTAACCTACAAATTTTGAATGAAATTCTAAAAATATAACAATATTGTTTTATTGCATATTTGCATCCTCCACTTACATATTATGATGGTCAAAGAGGTTAGGAACCTTTGTTTTCTCCATTTCTCTAGATAATAGTTATTTCATGGTGGTTAATCCATTTATTTAAACAAGATATGAATTTAAACTAAATTAATTGTTAAAAATTAGAATGATGTACATGTACCTTGAAAGATAGTTTAGAATACATTAATACAAATGTAGAATGTGGTTAAATATTTTTAAACAACATTAAAGAGTATAAGATTCAATATATTGAACATTTAACTAAAAACTCAATATTTTCAGTAGGGTTAACCTACAAATTTTGAGTGAAATTCTAAAAATATGACAATATTGTTTTATTGCATATTTACATCCTCCATTTACATATTATGATGGTTAAAGAGGTTAGGAACCTTTGTTGTCTCCGTTTCTCTAGATAATAATTATTTTATAGTTGTAAGTCCACTTATTTAAGCTATATATGATTTTAAAGTATGTTAATTGTTAAAAATAGAATGATATGCAAGTAACTTGAAAGATAGTTTAGGATACATTAATACAAAATTAGAATGTGGTTGAATTTAAACAAGACTAAATAGTATAAGCTTCAGTATATAGAACATTTAACGAAAAACTCAATATTTTCGTAGGGTTAACCTACAAATTTTGAGCGAAATTCAAAAAATATGACAATATTGTTTTATTGCATATTTGCATCCTACACTTACATATTATGATGGTCAAAGAGGTTAGGAACCTTTGTTTTCTCCTTTTCTCTAGATAATAGTGATTTCATAGTGGTAAGTCCACTTATTTAAGCAAGATATGAATTTGAACTAAATTAATTGTGAAAAATTAGAATGATGTACATGTACCTTGGAAGATAGTTTTAAATACATTAACACAAATGTAGAATGTGGTTAAATATTTTTAAACAACTCTAAAGAGTATAAGCTTCAATATATAAAGCATTTAACGAAAAACTCAATATTTTCGTAGGGGGGTACCTACAAATTTTGAATGAAATTCTAAAAATATAACAATATTGTTTTATTGTATATTTGAATCCTCCACTTACATATTATGATGGTCAAAGAGGTTAGGAATCTTTGTTTTCTCCATTTCTCTAGATAATAGTTATTTCATGGTGGTTAATCCATTTATTTAAACAGTATATGAAGTTAAACTAAATTAATTGTTAAAAATTAGAATGATGTACATGTACCTTGAAAGATAGTTTAGAATACATTAATACAAATGTAGAATGTGGATAAATATTTTTAAACAACATTAAAGAGTATAAGATTCAATATATTGAACATTTAACTAAAAACTCAATATTTTTAGTAGGGGTTAACCTACAAATTTTGAGTGAAATTCAAAAATATGACGATATTGTTTTATTGCATATTTACATCCTCCATTTACATATTATGATGGTTAAAGAGGTTAGGAACCTTTGTTGTCTCCGTTTCTCTAGATAATAATTATTTTATAGTTGTAAGTCCACTTATTTAAGCTATATATGATTTTAAAGTATGTTAATTGTTAAAAAATAGAATGATATGCAAGTAACTTGAAAGATAGTTTAGGATACATTAATACAAAATTAGAATGTGGTTGAATTTAAACAAGACTAAATAGTATAAGCTTCAGTATATAGAACATTTAACGAAAAACTCAATATTTTCGTAGGGAATGCCTACAAATTTTGGGTGTAATTCAAAAAATAAGACAATATTGTTTTATTGCATATTTGCATCCTCCACTTACATATTATGATGGTCAGAAAGGTTAGGAACCTTTGTTTTCTCCTTTTCTCTAGATAATAATTATTTCATGGTGGTTAATCCATTTATTTAAGAAGTATATGAATTTAAACTAAATTAATTGTTAAAAATTAGTATGATGTACATGTACCTTGAAAGATAGTTTAGAATACATTAATACAAATATAGAATGTTGTTAAATATTTTTAAACAACACTAAAGAGTATAAGCTTCAATATATAAAACATTTAACTAAAACTCAATATTTTCGTAGGGGTTAACCCACAAATTTTGAATGAAATTCTAAAAATATAACAATATTGTTTTATTGCATATTTGCATCCTCCACTTACATATTATGATGGTCAAAGAGGTTAGGAACCTTTGTTACCTCCAGTTCTCTAGATAATAGTTATTTCATGGTGGTTAATCCATTTATTTAAACAATATATGAATTTAAATTAAATTAATTGTTAAAAATTAGAATGATGTACATTTACCTTGAAAGATAGTTTAGAATACATTAATACAAATGTAGAATGTGGTTAAATATTTTTAAACAACACTAAAAGTATAAGCTTCATATATAGAATATTTAACTAAAACTCAATATTTTGTAGGGGTTAACCTACAAATTTTGAGTGAAATTCAAAAATAAGACAATATTGTTTTATTGCATAGTTGCATCCTCCACTTACATATTATGATGGTCAAAAAGGTTAGGAACCTTTGTTTTCTCAATTTCCCTAGATAATAATTATTTCATGGTGGTTAATCCATTTATTTAAGAAGTATATGAATTTAAACTAAATTAATTGTTAAAAATTAGTATGATGTACATGTACCTTAAAAGATAGTTTAGAATACATTAATACAAATATAGAATGTGGTTAAATATTTTTAAACAACACTAAAGAGTATAAGCTTCAATATATAAAACATTTAACTAAAAGTCAATATTTTCAGTAGGGTTAACCTACAAATTTTGAATGAAATTCTAAAAATATAACAATATTTTTTATTGCATATTTTCATCCTCCACTTACATATTATGATGGTCAAAGAGGTTAGGAACCTTTGTTTTCTCCATTTCTCTAGATAATAGTTATTTCATGGTGGTTAATCCATTTATTTAAATAGTATATGAATTTAAACTAAATTAATTGTTAAAAATTAGAATGATGTACATTTACCTTGAAAGATAGTTTAGAATACATTAATACAAATGTAGAATGTGGTTAAATATTTTTTAAACAACACTAAAGAGTATAAGCTTCAGTATATAGAATATTTAACTAAAAACTCAATATTTTCGTAGGGGTTAACCTACAAATTTTGAGTGAAATTCAAAAAATATGACGATATTGTTTTATTGCATAGTTGCATCCTCCACTTACATATTATGATGGTCAAAAAGGTTAGGAACCTTTGTTTTCTCAATTTCTCTAGATAATAATTATTTCATGGTGGTTAATCCATTTATTTAAGAAGTATATGAATTTAAACTAAATTAATTGTTAAAAATTAGTATGATGTACATGTACCTTAAAAGATAGTTTAGAATACATTAATACAAATATATAATGTGGTTAAATATTTTTAAACAACACTAAAGAGTATAAGCTTCAATATATAAAACATTTAACTAAAACTCAATATTTTCAGAGGGGTTAACCTACAAATTTTGAATGAAATTCTAAAAATATAACAATATTGTTTTATTGCATATTTGCATCCTCCACTTACCATATTATGATGGTCAAAGAGGTTAGGAACCTTTGTTTTCTCCAGTTCTCTAGATAATAGTTATTTCATGGTGGTTAATCCATTTATTTAAACAGTATATGAATTTAAATTAAATTAATTGTTAAAAATTAGAATGATGTACATTTACCTTGAAAGATAGTTTAGAATACATTAATACAAATGTAGAATGTGGTTAAATATTTTTAAACAACACTAAAGAGTATAAGCTTCAGTATATAGAATATTTAACTAAAAACTCAATATTTTCGTAGGGGTTAACCTACAAATTTTGAGTGAAATTCAAAAAATATGACGATATTGTTTTATTGCATAGTTGCATCCTCCACTTACATATTATGATGGTCAAAAAGGTTAGGAACCTTTGTTTTCTCAATTTCCCTATATAATAATTATTTCATGGTGGTTAATCCATTTATTTAAGAAGTATATGAATTTAAACTAAATTAATTGTTAAAAATTAGTATGATGTACATGTACCTTAAAAGATAGTTTAGAATACATTAATACAAATATAGAAAGTGGTTAAATATTTTTAAACAACACTAAAGAGTATAAGCTTCAATATATAAAACATTTAACTAAAACTCAATATTTTCGTAGGGGTTAACCTACAAATTTTGAATGAAATTCTAAAAATATAACAATATTGTTTTATTGCATATTTGCATCCTCCACTTACCATATTATGATGGTCAAAGAGGTTAGGAACCTTTGTTTTCTCCAGTTCTCTAGATAATAGTTATTTCATGGTGGTTAATCCATTTATTTAAACAGTATATGAATTTAAATTAAATTAATTGTTAAAAATTAGAATGATGTACATTTACCTTGAAAGATAGTTTAGAATACATTAATACAAATGTAGAATGTGGTTAAATATTTTTAAACAACACTAAAGAGTATAAGCTTCAGATATAGAATATTTAACTAAAACTCAATATTTTCGAGGGGTTAACCTACAAATTTTGAGTGAAATTCAAAAATATGACGATATTGTTTTATTGAATAGTTGCATCCTCCACTTACATATTATGATGGTCAAAAAGGTTAGGAACCTTTGTTTTCTCAATTTCCCTAGATAATAATTATTTCATGGTGGTTAATCCATTTATTTAAGAAGTATATGAATTTAAACTAAATTAATTGTTAAAAATTAGTATGATGTACATGTACCTTAAAAGATAGTTTAGAATACATTAATATAAATATAGAATGTGGTTAAATATTTTTAAACAACACTAAAGAGTATAAGCTTCAATATATAAAACATTTAACTAAAACTCAATATTTTCGTAGGGGTTAACCTACAAATTTTGAATGAAATTCTAAAAATATAACAATATTGTTTTATTGCATATTTTCATCCTCCACTTACATATTATGATGGTCAAAGAGGTTAGGAACCTTTGTTTTCTCCATTTCTCTAGATAATAGTTATTTCATGGTGGTTAATCCATTTATTTAAACAGTATATGAATTTAAACTAAATTAATTGTTAAAAAATAGAATGATGTACATTTACCTTGAAAGATAGTTTAGAATACATTAATACAAATGTAGAATGTGGTTAAATATTTATTAAACAACACTAAAGAGTATAAGCTTCAGTATATAGAATATTTAACTAAAACTCAATATTTTCAGTAGGGTTAACCTACAAATTTTGAATGAAATTCTAAAAATATAACAATATTGTTTTATTGCATATTTTCATCCTCCACTTACCATATTATGATGGTCAAAGAGGTTAGGAACCTTTGTTTTCTCCAGTTCTCTAGATAATAGTTATTTCATGGTGGTTAATCCATTTATTTAAACAAGATATGAATTTAAATTAAATTAATTGTTAAAAATTAGAATGATGTACATTTACCTTGAAAGATAGTTTAGAATACATTAATATAAATATAGAATGTGGTTAAATATTTTTAAACAACACTAAAGAGTATAAGCTTCAATATATAGAATATTTAACTAAAACTCAATATTTTCGTAGGGTTAACCTACAAATTTTGAGTGAAATTCAAAAATATGACGATATTGTTTTATTGAATAGTTGCATCCTCCACTTACATATTATGATGGTCAAAAGGTTAGGAACCTTTGTTTTCTCAATTTCCTAGATAATAATTATTTCATGGTGGTTAATCCATTTATTTAAGAAGTATATGAATTTAAACTAAATTAATTGTTAAAAATTAGTATGATGTACATGTACCTTAAAAGATAGTTTAGAATACATTAATATAAATATAGAATGTGGTTAAATATTTTTAAACAACACTAAAGAGTATAAGCTTCAATATATAAAACATTTAACTAAAACTCAATATTTTAGTAGGGTTAACCTACAAATTTTGAATGAAATTCTAAAAATATAACAATATTGTTTTATTGCATATTTTCATCCTCCACTTACATATTATGATGGTCAAAGAGGTTAGGAACCTTTGTTTTCTCCATTTCTCTAGATAATAGTTATTTCATGGTGGTTAATCCATTTATTTAAACAGTATATGAATTTAAACTAAATTAATTGTTAAAAAATAGAATGATGTACATTTACCTTGAAAGATAGTTTAGAATACATTAATACAAATGTAGAATGTGGTTAAATATTTATTAAACAACACTAAAGAGTATAAGCTTCAGTATATAGAATATTTAACTAAAAACTCAATATTTTCAGTAGGGTTAACCTACAAATTTTGAATGAAATTCAAAAATATGACGATATTGTTTTATTGCATAGTTGCATCCTCCACTTACATATTATGATGGTCAAAAGGTTAGGAACCTTTGTTTTCTCAATTTCTCTAGATAATAATTATTTCATGGTGGTTAATCCATTTATTTAAGAAGTATATGAATTTAAACTAAATTAATTGTTAAAAATTAGTATGATGTACATGTACCTTAAAAGATAGTTTAGAATACATTAATACAAATATAGAATGTGGTTAAATATTTTTAAACAACACTAAAGAGTATAAGCTTCAATATATAAAACATTTAACTAAAACTCAATATTTTCGTAGGGGTTAACCTACAAATTTTGAATGAAATTCTAAAAATATAACAATATTGTTTTATTGCATATTTTCATCCTCCACTTACATATTATGATGGTCAAAGAGGTTAGGAACCTTTGTTTTCTCCATTTCTAGATAATAGTTATTTCATGGTGGTTAATCCATTTATTTAAACAAGATATGAATTTAAACTAAATTAATTGTTAAAAATAGAATGATGTACATTTACCTTGGAAGATAGTTTAGAATACATTAATACAAATGTAGAATGTGGTTAAATATTTTTAAACAACACTAAAGAGTATAAGCTTCAAGATATAGAATATTTAACTAAAACTCAATATTTTCGGAGGGGTTAACCTACAAATTTTGAGTGAAATTCAAGAAATATGACGATATTGTTTTATTGCATAGTTGCATCCTCCACTTACATATTATGATGGTCAAAAAGGTTAGGAACCTTTGTTTTCTCAATTTCTCTAGATAATAATTATTTCATGGTGGTTAATCCATTTATTTAAGAAGTATATGAATTTAAACTAAATTAATTGTTAAAAATTAGTATGATGTACATGTACCTTAAAAGATAGTTTAGAATACATTAATACAAATATAGAATGTGGTTAAATATTTTTAAACAACACTAAAGAGTATAAGCTTCAATATATAAAACATTTAACTAAAACTCAATATTTTCGTAGGGGTTAACCTACAAATTTTGAATGAAATTCTAAAAATATAACAATATTGTTTTATTGCATATTTTCATCCTCCACTTACATATTATGATGGTCAAAGAGGTTAGGAACCTTTGTTTTCTCCATTTCTCTAGATAATAGTTATTTCATGGTGGTTAATCCATTTATTTAAACAGTATATGAATTTAAACTAAATTAATTGTTAAAAATTAGAATGATGTACATTTACCTTGGAAGATAGTTTAGAATACATTAATACAAATGTAGAATGTGGTTAAATATTTTTTAAACAACACTAAAGAGTATAAGCTTCAGTATATAGAATATTTAACTAAAAACTCAATATTTTCGTAGGGGTTAACCTACAAATTTTGAGTGAAATTCAAGAAATATGACGATATTGTTTTATTGCATAGTTGCATCCTCCACTTACATATTATGATGGTCAAAAAGGTTAGGAACCTTTGTTTTCTCAATTTCTCTAGATAATAATTATTTCATGGTGGTTAATCCATTTATTTAAGAAGTATATGAATTTAAACTAAATTAATTGTTAAAAATTAGTATGATGTACATGTACCTTAAAAGATAGTTTAGAATACATTAATACAAATATATAATGTGGTTAAATATTTTTAAACAACACTAAAGAGTATAAGCTTCAATATATAAAACATTTAACTAAAACTCAATATTTTCGTAGGGGTTAACCTACAAATTTTGAATGAAATTCTAAAAATATAACAATATTGTTTTATTGCATATTTGCATCCTCCACTTACCATATTATGATGGTCAAAGAGGTTAGGAACCTTTGTTTTCTCCAGTTCTCTAGATAATAGTTATTTCATGGTGGTTAATCCATTTATTTAAACAGTATATGAATTTAAATTAAATTAATTGTTAAAAATTAGAATGATGTACATTTACCTTGAAAGATAGTTTAGAATACATTAATACAAATGTAGAATGTGGTTAAATATTTTTAAACAACACTAAAGAGTATAAGCTTCAGTATATAGAATATTTAACTAAAAACTCAATATTTTCGTAGGGGTTAACCTACAAATTTTGAGTGAAATTCAAAAATATGACGATATTGTTTTATTGCATAGTTGCATCCTCCACTTACATATTATGATGGTCAAAAAGGTTAGGAACCTTTGTTTTCTCAATTTCCCTAGATAATAATTATTTCATGGTGGTTAATCCATTTATTTAAGAAGTATATGAATTTAAACTAAATTAATTGTTAAAAATTAGTATGATGTACATGTACCTTAAAAGATAGTTTAGAATACATTAATACAAATATAGAATGTGGTTAAATATTTTTAAACAACACTAAAGAGTATAATCTTCAATATATAAAACATTTAACTAAAACTCAATATTTTCGTAGGGGTTAACCTACAAATTTTGAATGAAATTCTAAAAATATAACAATATTGTTTTATTGCATATTTTCATCCTCCACTTACATATTATGATGGTCAAAGAGGTTAGGAACCTTTGTTTTCTCCATTCTCTAGATAATAGTTATTTCATGGTGGTTAATCCATTTATTTAAACAAGATATGAATTTAAACTAAATTAATTGTTAAAAATTAGAATGATGTACATTTACCTTGAAAGATAGTTTAGAATACATTAATACAAATGTAGAATGTGGTTAAATATTTTTAAACAACACTAAAAGTATAAGCTTCAATATATAGAATATTTAACTAAAACTCAATATTTTAGTAGGGTTAACCTACAAATTTTGAGTGAAATTCAAAAATATGACGATATTGTTTTATTGCATAGTTGCATCCTCCTCTTACATATTATGATAGTCAAAGAGATTAGAAATCTTTGTTGTCTCCGTTTCTCTAGATAATAATTATTTCATGGTGGTTAATCCATTTATTTAAGAAGTATATGAATTTAAACTAAATTAATTGTTAAAAATTAGTATGATGTACATGTACCTTAAAAGATAGTTTAGAATACATTAATACAAATATATAATGTGGTTAAATATTTTTAAACAACACTAAAGAGTATAAGCTTCAATATATAAACATTTAACTAAAACTCAATATTTTCAGAGGGGTTAACCTACAAATTTTGAATGAAATTCTAAAAATATAAGAATATTGTTTTATTGCATATTTGCATCCTACACTTACATATTATGATGGTCAAAGAGGTTAGGAACCTTTGTTTTCTCCATTTCTCTAGATAATAGTTATTTCATGGTGGTTAATCCATTTATTTAAACAAGATATGAATTTAAACTAAATTAATTGTTAAAAATTAGAATGATGTACATTTACCTTGGAAGATAGTTTAGAATATATTAATACAAATGTAGAATGTGGTTAAATATTTTTTAAACAACACTAAAGAGTATAAGTTTCAGTATATAGAATATTTAACTAAAAACTCAATATTTTAAGTAGGGTTAACCTACAAATTTTGAGTGAAATTCAAGAAATAGGACCATATTGTTTTATTGCATAGTTGCATCCTACACTTACATATTATGATGATCAAAGAGGTTAGGAACCTTTCTCTAGATAATAATTATTTCATGGTGGTTAATATATTTATTTAAGAAGTATATGAATTTAAACTAAATTAATTTTTAAAATTTAGTATGATGTACATGTACCTTAAAAGATAGTTTAGAATACATTAATACAAATATAGAATGTGGTTAAATATTTTTTTAACAACACTGAAGAGTATAAGCTTCAATATATAAAACATTTAACTAAAACTCAATATTTTCAGAGGGGTTAACCTACAAATTTTGAATGAAATTCTAAAAATATAACAATATTGTTTTATTGCATATTTGCATCCTCCACTTACATATTATGATTGTCAAAGAGGTTAGGAACCTTTGTTTTCTCCATTTCTCTAGATAATAGTTATTTCATGGTGGTTAATCCATTTATTTAAACAAGATATGAATTTAAACTAAATTAATTGTTAAAAATTATAATGATGTACAAGTACCTTGAAAGATAGTTTAGAATACATTAATACTAATGTAGAATGTGGTTAAATATTTTTAAACAACACTAAAGAGTATAAGCTTCAGTATCTAGAATATTTAACTAAAAACTCAATATTTTCATAGGGGTTAACCTACAAATTTTGAGTGAAATTCTAAAAATATGACAATATTGTTTTATTGCATATTTATATCCTCCATTTACATATTATGATGGTCAAAGAGGTTAGGAATCTTTGTTTTCTACATTTCTCTAGATAATAGTTATTTCATGGTGGTTAATCCATTTATTTAAGCAGTTTATGAATTTAAACTAAATTAATTGTTATAAATTAGATTGATGTACATGTACCTTGAAAGATAGTTTAGAATACATTAATACAAATATAGAATGTGGTTAAATATTTTTAAACAACACTAAAGAGTATAAGTTTCAGTATATAGAATATTTATCTAAAAACTCAATATTTTCGTAGTGGTTAACCTACAAATTTTGAGTGAAATTCTAAAAATATGACAATATTGTTTTATTGCATATTTACATCCTCCATTTACATATTATGATGGTCAAAGAGGTTAGGAATCTTTGTTTTCTACATTTCTCTAGATAATAGTTATTTCATGGTGGTTAATCCATTTATTTAAGCAGTTTATGAATTTAAACTAAATTAATTGTTATAAATTAGATTGATGTACATGTACCTTGAAAGATAGTTTAGAATACATTAATACAAATATAGAATGTGGTTAAATATTTTTAAACAACACTAAAGAGTATAAGTTTCAGTATATAGAATATTTATCTAAAAACTCAATATTTTCGTAGTGGTTAACCTACAAATTTTGAGTGAAATTCTAAAAATATGACAATATTGTTTTATTGCATATTTACATCCTCCATTTACATATTATGATGATCAAAGAGGTTAGGAACCTTTGTTGTCTCCGTTTCTCTAGATAATAGTGATTTCGTAGTGGTAAGTCCACTTAAGCAGTATATTAATTTAAACTAAATTAATTGTTAAAAATTAGAATGGTGTACATGTACCTTGAAAGATAGTTTAGAATACATTAATACAAATTTATAATGTTGTTAAATATTTTTAAACAGCACTAAAGAGTATAAGCTTCAATATATAGAACATTTAACTAAAACTCAATATTTTCGTAGGGGATGTTAACCTACAAATTTTGAGCGAAATTCTAAAAATATGACAATATTGTTTTATTGCATATTTGCATCCTCCACTTACATATTATGATGGTCAAAGAGGTTAGGAACCTTTGTTTTCTCCAGTTCTCTAGATAATAGTTATTTCATGGTGGTTAATCCATTTATTTAAACAGTATATGAATTTAAATTAAATTAATTGTTAAAAATTAGAATGATGTACATTTACCTTGAAAGATAGTTTAGAATACATTAATACAAATGTAGAATGTGGTTAAATATTTTTAAACAACACTAAAGAGTATAAGCTTCAGTATATAGAATATTTAACTAAAAACTCAATATTTTCGTAGGGGTTAACCTACAAATTTTGAGTGAAATTCAAAAAATATGACGATATTGTTTTATTGCATAGTTGCATCCTCCACTTACATATTATGATGGTCAAAAAGGTTAGGAACCTTTGTTTTCTCAATTTCCCTAGATAATAATTATTTCATGGTGGTTAATCCATTTATTTAAGAAGTATATGAATTTAAACTAAATTAATTGTTAAAAATTAGTATGATGTACATGTACCTTAAAAGATAGTTTAGAATACATTAATACAAATATAGAATGTGGTTAAATATTTTTAAACAACACTAAAGAGTATAATCTTCAATATATAAAACATTTAACTAAAACTCAATATTTTCGTAGGGGTTAACCTACAAATTTTGAATGAAATTCTAAAAATATAACAATATTGTTTTATTGCATATTTTCATCCTCCACTTACATATTATGATGGTCAAAGAGGTTAGGAACCTTTGTTTTCTCCATTTCTCTAGATAATAGTTATTTCATGGTGGTTAATCCATTTATTTAAACAGTATATGAATTTAAACTAAATTAATTGTTAAAAATTAGAATGATGTACATTTACCTTGAAAGATAGTTTAGAATACATTAATACAAATGTAGAATGTGGTTAAATATTTTTTAAACAACACTAAAGAGTATAAGCTTCAGTATATAGAATATTTAACTAAAAACTCAATATTTTCGTAGGGGTTAACCTACAAATTTTGAGTGAAATTCAAGAAATATGACGATATTGTTTTATTGCATAGTTGCATCCTCCTCTTACATATTATGATGGTCAAAAAGGTTAGGAACCTTTGTTTTCTCAATATCTCTAGATAATAATTATTTCATGGTGGTTAATCCATTTATTTAAGAAGTATATGAATTTAAACTAAATTAATTGTTAAAAATTAGTATGATGTACATGTACCTTAAAAGATAGTTTAGAATACATTAATACAAATATATAATGTGGTTAAATATTTTTAAACAACACTAAAGAGTATAACCTTCAATATATAAAACATTTAACTAAAACTCAATATTTTCAGTAGGGTTAACCTACAAATTTTGAGTGAAATTCAAAAATATGACGATATTGTTTTATTGCATAGTTGCATCCTCCACTTACATATTATGATGGTCAAAAGGTTAGGAACCTTTGTTTTCTCAATATCTCTAGATAATAATTATTTCATGGTGGTTAATCCATTTATTTAAGAAGTATATGAATTTAAACTAAATTAATTGTTAAAAATTAGTATGATGTACATGTACCTTAAAAGATAGTTTAGAATACATTAATACAAATATAGAATGTGGTTAAATATTTTTAAACAACACTAAAGAGTATAATCTTCAATATATAAAACATTTAACTAAAACTCAATATTTTCAGTAGGGTTAACCTACAAATTTTGAATGAAATTCTAAAAATATAACAATATTGTTTTATTGCATATTTTCATCCTCCACTTACATATTATGATGGTCAAAGAGGTTAGGAACCTTTGTTTTCTCCATTTCTCTAGATAATAGTTATTTCATGGTGGTTAATCCATTTATTTAAACAAGATATGAATTTAAACTAAATTAATTGTTAAAAATTAGAATGATGTACATTTACCTTGAAAGATAGTTTAGAATACATTAATACAAATGTAGAATGTGGTTAAATATTTTTTAAACAACACTAAAGAGTATAAGCTTCAGTATATAGAATATTTAACTAAAACTCAATATTTTCAGTAGGGTTAACCTACAAATTTTGAGTGAAATTCAAAAATATGACAATATTGTTTTATTGCATAGTTGCATCCTCCTCTTACATATTATGATGGTCAAAAAGGTTAGGAACCTTTGTTTTCTCAATATCTCTAGATAATAATTATTTCATGGTGGTTAATCCATTTATTTAAGAAGTATATGAATTTAAACTAAATTAATTGTTAAAAATTAGTATGATGTACATGTACCTTAAAAGATAGTTTAGAATACATTAATACAAATATATAATGTGGTTAAATATTTTTAAACAACACTAAAGAGTATAACCTTCAATATATAAAACATTTAACTAAAACTCAATATTTTCGTAGGGGTTAACCTACAAATTTTGAATGAAATTCTAAAAATATAAGAATATTGTTTTATTGCATATTTGCATCCTCCACTTACCATATTATGATGGTCAAAGAGGTTAGGAACCTTTGTTTTCTCCATTTCTCTAGATAATAGTTATTTCATGGTGGTTAATCCATTTATTTAAACAGTATATGAATTTAAACTAAATTAATTGTTAAAAATTAGAATGATGTACATTTACCTTGGAAGATAGTTTAGAATATATTAATACAAATGTAGAATGTGGTTAAATATTTTTTAAACAACACTAAAGAGTATAAGTTTCAGTATATAGAATATTTAACTAAAAACTCAATATTTTCGTAGGGGTTAACCTACAAATTTTGAGTGAAATTCAAGAAATAGGACCATATTGTTTTATTGCATAGTTGCATCCTACACTTACATATTATGATGGTCAAAAAGGTTAGGAACCTTTCTCTAGATAATAATTATTTCATGGTGGTTAATCTATTTATTTAAGAAGTATATGAATTTAAACTAAATTAATTTTTAAAATTTAGTATGATGTACATGTACCTTAAAAGATAGTTTAGAATACATTAATACAAATATAGAATGTGGTTAAATATTTTTTTAACAACACTGAAGAGTATAAGCTTCAATATATAAAACATTTAACTAAAACTCAATATTTTCGTAGGGGTTAACCTACAAATTTTGAATGAAATTCTAAAAATATAACAATATTGTTTTATTGCATATTTGCATCCTCCACTTACATATTATGATTGTCAAAGAGGTTAGGAACCTTTGTTTTCTCCATTTCTCTAGATAATAGTTATTTCATGGTGGTTAATCCATTTATTTAAACAGTATATGAATTTAAACTAAATTAATTGTTAAAAATTATAATGATGTACAAGTACCTTGAAAGATAGTTTAGAATACATTAATACTAATGTAGAATGTGGTTAAATATTTTTAAACAACACTAAAGAGTATAAGCTTCAGTATCTAGAATATTTAACTAAAAACTCAATATTTTCATAGGGGTTAACCTACAAATTTTGAGTGAAATTCTAAAAATATGACAATATTGTTTTATTGCATATTTATATCCTCCATTTACATATTATGATGGTCAAATAGGTTAGGAATCTTTGTTTTCTACATTTCTCTAGATAATAGTTATTTCATGGTGGTTAATCCATTTATTTAAGCAGTTTATGAATTTAAACTAAATTAATTGTTATAAATTAGATTGATGTACATGTACCTTGAAAGATAGTTTAGAATACATTAATACAAATATAGAATGTGGTTAAATATTTTTAAACAACACTAAAGAGTATAAGTTTCAGTATATAGAATATTTATCTAAAACTCAATATTTTCTTAGGGGTTGTTAACCTACAAATTTTGAGTGAAATTCTAAAAATATGACAATATTGTTTTATTGCATATTTACATCCTCCATTTACATATTATGATGATCAAAGAGGTTAGGAACCTTTGTTGTCTCCGTTTCTCTAGATAATAGTGATTTCGTAGTGGTAAGTCCACTTAAGCAGTATATTAATTTAAACTAAATTAATTGTTAAAAATTAGAATGGTGTACATGTACCTTGAAAGATAGTTTAGAATACATTAATACAAATTTATAATGTTGTTAAATATTTTTAAACAACACTAAAGAGTATAAGCTTCATATATAGAACATTTAACTAAAACTCAATATTTTCAGTAGGGGTTAACCTACAAATTTTGAGCGAAATTCTAAAAATATGACAATATTGTTTTATTGCATATTTGCATCCTCCACTTACATATTATGATGGTCAAAGAGGTTAGGAACCTTTGTTTTCTCCATTTCTCTAGATAATAGTTATTTCATGGTGGTTAATCCATTTATTTAAACAGTATATGAATTTAAACTAAATTAATTGTTAAAAATTAGAATGATGTACATTTACCTTGAAAGATAGTTTAGAATACATTAATACAAATGTAGAATGTGGTTAAATATTTTTTAAACAACACTAAAGAGTATAAGCTTCAGTATATAGAATATTTAACTAAAAACTCAATATTTTCGTAGGGACCTACAAATTTTGAGCTAAATTCAAAAAATATGACAATATTGTTTTATTGCATATTTGCATCCTACACTTACATATTATGATGGTCAAAGAGGTTAGGAACCTTTGTTGTCTCCGTTTTTCTTGATTATAGTGATTTCATAGTGGTAAGTCCACTTATTTAAGCAGTATATGAATTTGAACTAAATTAATTGTGAAAAATTAGAATGATGTACATGTACCTTGGAAGATAGTTTAAAATACATTAACACAAATGTAGAATGTGGTTAAATATTTTTAAACAACTCTAAAGAGTATAAGCTTCAATATATAAAGCATTTAACGAAAAACTCAATATTTCCGTAGGGGTACCTACATATTTTGAATGAAATTCTAAAAATATAGCAATATTGTTTTATTGTATATTTGCATCCTCCACTTGCATATTATGATGGTCAAAGAGGTTTGGAACCTTTGTTTTCTCCATTTCTCTAGATAATAGTTATTTCATGGTGGTTAATCTATTTATTTAAGCAGTATATGAATTTAAACTAAATTAATTGTTAAAAATTAGAATAATGTACATGTACTTTGAAATATAGTTTAGAATACATTAATATAAATGTAGAATGTGGTTAAATATTTTTAAACAACATTAAAGAGTATAAGATTCAATATATTGAACATTTAACTAAAAACTCAATATTTTCGTAGGGGGTTAACCTACAAATTTTGAGTGAAATTCTTAAAATATGAAAATATTGTTTTATTGCATATTTACATCCTCCATTTACATATTATGATGGTTAAAGAGGTTAGGAACCTTTGTTGTCTTTGTTTCTCTAGATAATAATTATTTTATAGTTGTAAGTCCACTTATTTAAGCTATATATGAATTTAAAGTATGTTAATTGTTTAAAACTAGAATGATGTGCATGTACTTTGAAAGATAGTTTAGAATACATTAATACAAAATTAGAATGTGGTTGAATATTTTTAAACAAGACTAAATAGTATAAGCTTCAGTATATAGAACATTTAACGAAAAACTCAATATTTTTGGAGGGGTTAACCTACAAATTTTGGGTGAAATTCAAAAAATAAGACAATTTTGTTTTATTGCATATTTGCATCCTCCACTTACATGTTATGATGGTCAAAGAGGTTAGGAACCTTTGTTGTCTCCGTTTCTCTAGATAATAGTGATTTCATAGTGGTTAGTCCATTTATTTTAGCAGTATATGAATTTAAACTAAATTAATTGTTAAAAATTAGTATGATGTACATTTAAATTAAAAAATAGTTTAGAATACATTAATACAAATTTAGAATGTGGTTAAATATTTTTAAACAACACTAAAGAGTATAAGCTTCAGTATATAAAACATTTAACGAAAAACTCAATATTTTCGTTGGGGGAGCTAACATACAAATTTTGAGTGAAAATTAGAAAATATGACAATATTGTTTTATTGAATAGTTGCATCCTCCACTTACATATTATGATGGTCAAATTGATGTGCATGTACCTTGAAATATAGTTTAGAATACATTCATACAAATGTAAAATGTGGATAAATATTTTTAAACAAAACTAAATAGTAAAAGTTTCAGTATATAGAACGTTTAACGAAAAACTCAATATTTTCTTAGGGGTTGTTAACCTACAAATTTTGAGTGAAATTCTAAAAATATGACAATATTGTTTTATTGCATATTTACATCCTCCACTTACATATTATGATGGTCAAAGAGGTTAGGAACTTTTGTTTTCTCCATTTCTCTAGATAATAGTTATTTCATGGTGGTTAATCCATTTATTTAAACAGAGTATGAATTTAAACTAAATTAATTGTTAAAAATTAGAATAATGTACATGTACCTTGAAATATAGTTTAGAATACATTAAAATAAATGTAGAATGTGGTTAAATATTTTTAAACAACATTAAAGAGTATAAGCTTCAATATATAGAACATTTAACTAAAAACTCAATATTTTCGTAGGGGTTAACCTACAAATTTTGAGTGAAATTATAAAAATATGAAAATATTGTTTTATTGTATATTTACATCCTCCATTTACATATTATGATGGTTAAAGAGGTTAGGAACCTTTGTTGTCTTTGTTTCTCTAGATAATAATTATTTTATAGTTGTAAGTCCACTTATTTAAGCTATATATGAATTTAAAGTATGTTAATTGTTAAAAACTAGAATGATGTGCATGTACCTTGAAAGATAGTTTAGAATACATTAATACAAAATTAGAATGTGGTTGAATATTTTTAAACAAGATTAAATAGTATAAGCTTCAGTATATAGAACATTTAACGAAAAACTCAATATTTTCGTAGGGGTTAACCTACAAATTTTGGGTGAAATTCAAAAAATAAGACAATTTTGTTTTATTGCATATTTGCATCCTCCACTTACATGTTATGATGGTCAAAGAGGTTAGGAACCTTTGTTGTCTCCGTTTCTCTAGATAATAGTGATTTCATAGTGGTTAGTCCATTTATTTTAGCAGTATATGAATTTAAACTAAATTAATTGTTAAAAATTAGTATGATGTACATGTAAATTAAAAAATAGTTTAGAATACATTAATACAAATTTAGAATGTGGTTAAATATTTTTAAACAACACTAAAGAGTATAAGCTTCAGTATATAAAACATTTAACGAAAAACTCAATATTTTCGTTGGGGGAGCTAACATACAAATTTTGAGTGAAAATTAGAAAATATGACAATATTGTTTTATTGAATAGTTGCATCCTCCACTTACATATTATGATGGTCAAATTGATGTGCATGTACCTTGAAATATAGTTTAGAATACATTCATACAAATGTAAAATGTGGATAAATATTTTTAAACAAAACTAAATGTATAAGCTTCAAGATATAGAACGTTTAACGAAAAACTCAATATTTTCGTAGGGGTTAACCTACAAATTTTGAGTGAAATTCTAAAAATATGACAATATTGTTTTATTGCATATTTACATCCTCCACTTACATATTATGATAGTCAAAGAGGTTAGAAATCTTTGTTGTCTCCGTTTGTCTAGATAATAGTGATTTCATAGTGGTAGCTCCACTTATTTAAGCTGTATATGAATTTGAAGTATATTAATTGTTAAAAACTAGAATGATGTTTATGTACCTTGAAAGATAGTTTAGAATACATTAATACAAATGTAAAATGGGTTAAATGTTTTTAAACAACACTAAAGAGTATAAGCTTCAATTTATAGAACATTTAACGAAAAACTCAATATTTTCGTAGGGGTTATTAACCTACAAATTTTGAGCGAATTTCAAAAAATATGACAATATTGTTTTATTGCATATTTGCATCCTACACTTACATATTATGATGGTCAAAGAAGTTAGGAACCTTTGTTGTCTCTGTTTTTCTAGATAATAGTGATTTCATAGTGGTAAGTTCACTTATTTTAGCAGTATATGAATTTGAATTAAATTAATTGTGAAAAATTAGAATGATGTACATGTACCTTGGAAGATAGTTTAAAATACATTAACACAAATGTAGAATGTGGTTAAATATTTATATACAATTCTAAAGAGTATAAGCTTTAATATATAAAGCATTTAACGAAAAACTCAATATTTTCGTAGGGGGTACCTACAAATTTTGAATGAAATTCTAAAAATATTGTTTTATTGTATATTTGCATCCTCCACTTACATATTATGATGGTCAAAGAGGTTAGGAACCTTTGTTTTCTCTATTTCTCTAGATAATAGTTATTTCATGGTGGTTAATCCATTTATTTAAGCAGTATATGAATTTAAACTAAATTAATTGTTAAAAATTAGAATGATGTACATGTACCTTGAAAGATAGTTTAGAATACATTAATACAAATGTAGAATGTGGTTAAATATTTTTAAAGAACATTAAAGAGTATAAGCTTCAATATATAAAACATTTAACTAAAAACTCAATATTTTCGTAGGGGGTTAACCTACAAATTTTGAGTGAAATTCTAAAAATTTGACAAAATTGTTTTATTGCATATTTGCATCCTCCATTTATATATTATGATAGTCAAAGAGATTAGGAACCTTTGTTGTCTCCGTTTCTCTAGATAATAGTGATTTCATAGTGGTAAGTCCACTTAATTAGTATACTAATTTAAACTAAATTAATTTTTAAAAATTAGAATGATGTACATGTACCTTGAAAGATAGTTTAGAATACATTAATACAAATGTATAATGTTGTTAAATATTTTTAAACAACACTAAAGAGTATAAGCTTCAGTATATAGAACATTTAACTAAAAACTCAATATTTTCGTAGGGGTTGTTAACCTACAAATTTTGAGCGAAATTCAAAAAAAGATGACAATATTGTTTTATTGCATATTTGCATACTACACTTACATGTTATGATGGTCAAATTAAAGAGGTTAGGAACCTTTGTTGTGTCCGTTTCTCTAGATAATAGTGATTTCATAGTGGTAAGTCCATTTATTTAAGCAGTATATGAATTTAAACTAAATTAATTGTTAAAAATTAGATGGATGTACATGTACCTTCAAAGATAGTTTAGAATACATTAACACAAATGTAGAATGTGGTTAAATATTTTTAAACAACACTAAAGAGTATAAGCTTCAATATATAGAGCATTTAACGAAAAACTTCATATTTTCGTAGGGTCTAACCTATAAATTTTGAGTGAAATTCAAAAATATGACAATACTTTTTTATTGATTAGTTGCATCATCTACTTACATATTATGATGGTCAAAGAGGTTAGGAACCTTTGTTGTCTCCGTTTCTCAAGATAATAGTGATTTCATAGTGGTTAGTCCACTTATTTAAGCAGTATATGAATTTAAACTAAATTAATTGTTAAAAATTAGAATGATATACATGTACCTTGAAAGATAGTTTAGAATAAATTTTAAAAAATGTAGAATGGAGTTAAATATTTTTAAACAAAACTAAATGTATAAGCTTCAGTATATAGAGCTTTTAACGAAAAACTCAATATTTTCGTAGGGGGCTAACATACAAAATTTTAGTGAAATTCTAAAAATATAACAATATTGTTTTATTGCATATTTGCATACTACACTTACATGTTATGATGGTCAAAGAGGTTAGGAACCTTTGTTGTCTCCGTTTCTCAAGATAATAGTGATTTCATAGTGGTAAGTCCATTTATTTAAGAAGTATATGAATTTAAACTAAATTAATTGTTAAAAATTAGAATGGTGTACATATACCTCGAAAGATAGTTTAGAATAAATTTTAAAAATGTAGAATGGAGTTAAATATTTTTAAACAACACTAAAGAGTACAAGTTTCAATATATAGAACATTTAACGAAAAACTTAATATTTTCGTAGGGTAACACCTCCATATTTTAAATGAAATTCAAAAAATGACACTTTTGTTTTATTGCATAGTTACATCCTCCACTTACATATTGTGATGGTCAAAGAAGTTAGAAACCTTTGTTATCTCCGTTTCTCTATATAATAGTGATTTCATTGTTGTTAGTCTACTTAGTATATGAATCTAAACTAAATTAATTGTTAAAAATTAGAATGGTGTACATATACCTCGAAAGATAGTTTATGATAAATTAATACAAATGTAGAATGTGATTAAATATTTTTAAACAATAATAAAGAGTAGAAATTTCAATATATTGAACATTTAACGAAAAGTTCATTATTTTCGTAGGAGAGATGTGGGTAGGCTCGCACCGGGTTTGTAAATGTGCCGACAGCACACTCATTTCTTAATAATGTTTGGAGAAAAGTTTGTATCTACTCATTATTTTTCCTTTCCTTTTATTGTTCTTTGAATACGTTTTTGAAATTAGTACTACAAGGTTATAAATACGCACGTTTATAAGGACAATTAAAACAAATCTGTTCTTACAATTTGACTTCCGCACAGGGAAAAGGGACAAATATAAAATTGTGACGAGTTGTTTATAAATAGATTATTCTTTCACGTCCAGTGTTCACTTTTAATTAATTCTAAACAACTTAATATACAGAAAAGGTATGTACTATATACTGCAAGGGGACGTGGATTGAATGCGTAAAAGTGCGAGTGCAATGGAAAGTGAAAGAACAATCTCCATATACTATATCAAAGAAATACCTTATGGTTCGTGTGTAATGGTAGCCAAATATAACCAAACAGGCTTCTTGAGAAAATAAAAGTTAAAAGTAATGGGTGGTGGTTTATTGGCAGATTTAGATTGGTAAAAAGTATTCATGTAAGTTTAATTAGGATAACAAGTTAAATTCTAATTATTCTATGGCCTGCCTATTTGCCTATTATATATGTTTATAGATGTTAAAGATCATATTTAATTATATTTAAAGAATTTAATAATTTAATAACCCTATTTTTACAGAGTTCTTTAAGCATCTGTTTTAACATGAAGCATATATATATAATAAAACGTAAGAGATAAGTCAGTAATAATTTGCTAAAAAAAGTCAGTAATAAATGAATATATATATAGTACAAAGATGTTTTATATTTTTATAATTTGCTTTGTACAGCAATACGTGCATGCAATGCTTTTATTAAAAAATATGTGTGTATGCAATGACGCGGTAAGGCATTATAGAGAACCGATTAAATTCATTGACGCAAGGAGATTCTCGTAGATACTTGCTTTTCAACACGTTTAATATCTATCGTTGTCAAAGTATAAATCCTCCCGATTTTTTTTTTTTTTGAAAAAGGTTTAAATCCTACCGATTTTCTACTGAAAAGTATTGTATTTTGATCAGAATATGTCTACAGATGGTTTCAATTGTGTTATAGTCTATATTTAAATCGATAATGTTGGATTCAGTCATGCATAATGTATATATATATATATATGTAGTAATCGATTCAACGAAATAAGTATACGAATTATATATTTTCTTAAAAGTATACGAATTGTGTATCGTTTTAATATTCTTTAACATTCTTCATAGCTTTTTTTTTCCCCGAAGCCATCGTTTTTAATCGTGTAATAATACTCATCCGTGAACTATTTGAATTAACAAGGTAAAAAACTTCAAAATCGGAACGCCATATTGTGGCTGTGAGATGGCGTCGAGTTGTTTAGAGCACATGGGTCTCATAACCTCTCGTTCTAAATATATTACGTATTTAGTTGCATATGTGCAAGCACATGTACGCGCATCACACAAGTGCATAAGTAACCACATATATAATATTGTTTTCGTTCTATATAATATAACATTTGCTCTAAAACAGTGATATTATCTATCTACAGGTAACATATCCACGAAACAACTCCGACCTCTACAAATACGCTTTTCATAACTACAAAATACACTTTTTCTGGGACCAATCACTAATTATCCGTACAGTATCAAATATTTAAAATTATCAGAAAAGCACATCTTTTAAAAGCTAAGATTGATGGATAGGCGTGGGCCATGCATTTCTCACGTACAAGAATTATTTATTTATTTAATTAACTGGCATTTACTGATTTAATTACTTTAATAAAGTCTCTTATTATGGGTCATGTTTAAAGGAGCCAAATTAAACTATGCGTGCGAAACCGCAGCCAAACATTTGAAAGACAACTCTTAAACGTATCTGCATCAAAATCCTGACAAATATTTATATTGATATAATTTAGTGAAAAATATAATTGGCGACAAAAAGTTAATTAAGTTAAATTAATATAAAATCAATCGGGATGGGATAGTTAGGTCAAGTTTGCTTCTTAGTTCTTTAGATGCTTCTGTGTGTTTGGATGACTTCCTTACTATTGCCACATCACTACATAATTATAAATTTATAACTACTATTTTATTACATATAATTAAAAGTGTCATTTTCTCTTGTCTAGAAAATATCCTTATTTTTTTGAACTTAAAAATATCCTTATTTTTGCATTAAGTCCTATATATTACTCATAAACAACTCCCTCCATATAAATATAAGTGGTGTTCAAGGATTTCTATCTGTTTTAAAATAAGTGATATTTTTATATTTCTAGAAAAAATTTAATGTCACTTAAAATTTGTGATAAATTACAAAATACTGTATTTTTTTCTATTGGTTGAACTGGATTTATTAATATTATTTTTATATAATCAAGATAAATTACATCAAATTTTGTGTTTTCTTAATTTTTATGAAAAAACCTTAAAACCGAGTTTTAGTTTTGTATCAAAAAGCATTTCGATACTTTTTAACCGAATATCTATGACGAAGCATAACTCTATGTATGTTTTCCAAAAAATACTTTTTGTTAATAAAAAAACCCGAGAAAACATAATTATTATGCAAAAAAAACTAATACAATATTGTACTGTTAATAAATAACTAATGAAACGAAAATTTAAGCAAAATAAAGAAAAAAACAAATAGGATTCTAAGAATGCAAGTTATATGCAAGTTGACCCATTAATTATCAAAACATTAGACGACATAAGTTAAAGATAATTTTTAAGTTCTTACCAAAAGGATAATTTTTACAGATTGAGACAGCCAAAATAATTCCAAACCGATACATGTCAATCTCACTCAACTTCATTTTAAACATTTTGTTGTGTGTTTTTTTTTCTTTTAAATTGTAACGTAACCTTTTTTATAAGTTAACATATTCCGAGTTCCAAAAAACCATTTCCGGTTTTTATATTTTTGGTTTTGAGTAGAGCTTATATAAATGAAGATTCCTTCGTCTTCTTCTTCTTCTTCATTGCCAGTTGCCACCAGACATAACAACAACACATAATATATACATTGAAAAACTTCCATGTAAATTCAACAACTCCCCACTTTCTTCTCATCCAAATCAAAAAACACACTTCTTCCCTCTCTTTCTCCATGTAAACTCGTTCCTATGTATCGTTGTTTCCCAGTTTCTTCATCCAGATTCAATCTTCTTCTTCTTCCTCTCCCAAACCTCCTTGTTGGGCTTTCCTGCATTTTTTCTCCTCTGTTCTTAGCCAACTTTAAACAGAGAGATGTTCTTCGAAATGGGTTTCTCCGGTTTGAAATAGTTTATGGGTTGTTTCCTCCCTTAAATCGGGTTTGAGCTAAAAATCATTTTGCTTTCTCGGAGAGAGAGAGAGGAACTCCAAGTGTTTGACGAATTGACTCAACCGAAACAGAGCAAACTATGGAAGAGACGTTTGTGCCGTTTGATGGAATCAAGAATGATCTTAAAGGAAGACTCATGTGCTACCAGCAAGACTGGACCGGAGGATTCAAAGCTGGTTTTAGGATTCTTGCCCCCACCACTTACATATTCTTCGCCTCTGCGATTCCTGTCATCTCCTTCGGTGAACAGCTCGAAAGAAACACTGGTAAGTAAAGTTTCCACCTTTAATCAATTTTCACTTCGTTTTTCTATCAAAAAAAGATTTGAAATTTGGATTCTGAAATTTTGTCAGATGGAGTTCTCACGGCTGTTCAGACCTTAGCATCCACCGCCATTTGTGGCATCATTCATTCTGTTATCGGAGGTCAGCCGCTGCTTATACTCGGAGTTGCAGAGCCAACTGTAATCATGTATACATTTATGTTTAACTTCGCAAAGGCTAGACCTGAACTTGGACGAGACCTCTTCTTAGCTTGGTCTGGATGGTAAGAGTCCTCTTTGTTGTGTTGCTTAAAAGAGTAATTGAGAACACTGTTTGAATGTATGTGTGTAGGGTCTGTGTTTGGACTGCTTTGATGCTGTTTGTGATGGCTATATGTGGAGCTTGTTCCATCATCAACAGGTTCACTCGTGTAGCTGGCGAGTTGTTTGGACTGCTTATTGCTATGCTCTTCATGCAACAAGCCATCAAAGTATGAACCTTTTTGAGCAACATTTCCATAATGTTTGTTTCTAATTATCATCTCTAACGGCATGATTGATTCTCCAGGGGCTAGTGGATGAGTTTCGAATTCCCGACCGGGAGAATCAGAAGCTGAAGGAGTTCTTACCTTCCTGGAGGTTTGCTAATGGTATGTTCGCTCTGGTTCTCTCCTTTGGTCTTCTTCTAACTGGACTTAGAAGCAGAAAAGCCAGATCATGGCGTTACGGTACTGGTAAGTCAAAAACAGAGCATTCTATATATCTAATGAGCTAGTTTCTTCTTACAACTCAGTTTGCTTATCTTGAGCAGGCTGGCTCAGAAGCTTAATAGCTGACTATGGTGTACCACTCATGGTGCTAGTGTGGACCGGTGTCTCCTACATTCCAGCAGGAGATGTTCCTAAAGGAATCCCCCGGCGACTTTTTAGCCCTAACCCTTGGTCCCCTGGTGCTTATGGTAATTGGACCGTTGTAAAGGTATGTCCTTCTTCTTTCCATCTCCATCACCTTCATATAGAGATATTAATAACTTTAGTGACTTGCAAAATTATACAGGAGATGCTTGATGTTCCAGTCGTCTACATAATAGGAGCTTTCATTCCAGCATCAATGATTGCTGTGCTTTACTACTTTGATCATAGCGTTGCTTCACAGCTTGCTCAGCAGAAAGAATTCAATTTGAGAAAGCCCTCTTCTTACCACTACGATTTGCTTCTTCTTGGGTTTCTGGTAAAAAGAAAAAAGATTTACATGTCTGAATATTTCTGTTGGGGGCTTATTATAGGTCATAATAATCATTTGCAGACCTTAATGTGTGGTCTACTCGGAGTGCCTCCATCAAATGGCGTCATTCCTCAATCTCCTATGCATACCAAGAGCTTAGCAACTCTCAAGTATCAGGTAAGCTCACTCACCAGTCACCACAATCTTATTTTTAAAAATTTCCTGAGTTGTGAGATCAACGTTCTCTGTTTCTGCAGCTGCTTCGAAACAGACTGGTTGCAACAGCAAGAAGAAGCATAAAAAAGAATGCGAGTTTGGGACAACTCTACAACAATATGCAAGAAGCTTATCATCACATGCAGACACCATTAGTTTACCAGCAACCTCAAGTAATAACTTTGTATCTTTTTTCTTCTTCTTTCCAATAGAACAAGGAGTTACTAAGAACAGTTTCTTTCTACTTGCAGGGTTTAAAAGAACTGAAAGAATCAACAATCCAAGCAACTACATTCACAGGAAACCTCAATGCTCCAGTTGATGAAACTCTGTTCGATATAGAGAAAGAGATTGATGATTTGTTACCAGTAGAAGTCAAAGAACAGCGAGTAAGCAACTTCCTTCAGTCCACAATGGTAGGAGGATGCGTTGCAGCTATGCCTATCCTTAAAATGATCCCAACCTCAGTCCTTTGGGGATACTTTGCTTTCATGGCTATTGAAAGCTTACCTGGAAACCAATTCTGGGAGAGAATCCTACTTCTCTTCACCGCCCCAAGTCGCCGCTTCAAGTATTAACTAAACCTCCTCCTATCTTTTTAATCATCAGTCACCATTCAACTTCAAGAAGCCTAATGACTCATTTTGTGTGTTTGCAGGGTTCTTGAAGACTACCACGCAACGTTCGTTGAAACCGTTCCGTTCAAGACAATTGCAATGTTCACTGTTTTCCAAACGGTTTATCTGTTAATCTGCTTTGGCCTCACATGGATACCAATCGCAGGAGTCATGTTCCCTTTAATGATCATGTTCTTAATCCCCGTTAGACAGTACATCCTCCCTAGGTTCTTCAAAGGAGCTCATCTTCAGGACTTGGATGCAGCTGAGTATGAAGAAGCTCCAGCTTTACCCTTTAATCTCGCAGCGGTAAACCAAAAAACATTAACTCATCTGTTTTTCTTTACTTTAGCATCTTCTTCTTTTGTTTTTTTTTTACATACTTAAAACTTTCAAGCAGGAAACGGAGATTGGATCCACAACTTTGTATCCAGGAGACTCAGAGATTCTTGATGAGGTTATTACACGAAGCAGAGGGGAGTTTAGGCACACGAGTAGTCCTAAGGTCACGAGTTCGAGCTCAACTCCGCTCAATAACAGGGGTTTGTCTCAAGTGTTTAGTCCAAGAGTGGGTGAAATAAGGTTGAGTCCTCGAGTCGTTGGAAACAGTCCCAAGCCGGCTAGTTGTGGGAGGAGTCCCTTGAACCAGTCTTCCTCCAACTGAGTGTATATTAAGGAAGCTCAATAAAACAAAACCCCAATGAGGATGAATGTATAATTACTTAATTAATTTGATCCTTAGTTATAAAATGAAAAAGTAAAGGCTTCTTGAATCCTTCTTTAGTTTATGTGTTGTGTACTTTTGTGTGTTTATGCCCATACTCAGTATCTTGAGTCTCTGTAAAATCTTATTGCATAATATATGTTAAAAAAAAAAAACTTAATGTTAACGGTCAGTAAGCAATCTTTGAGTGATAGTCTATATTATTCTTGTTAGCCGGTCAACTTTTATATTCGCTATGGCTACATACATAAATATACATGTTAGCCTGAAAATTAGTTGTCTGAACACAATTTATTTGGGTCATGTTTTTACAGATATAACGAGTTACTAACTTCTTGTCTCTTTCATTTTTCCCATCTCAGGTGTATATCACTTTTACATCTCAGATAATATGGTTGTATCTGATTTTCTTAAGTTATTAAATACTCTAAAAAGATCATGGTTTGTCTCACTTATTAAAGATATTAATTATCTATCAAATCGGAGGTGGAGTCGTCGTCACGCCCATCGAGTCGAGTTGGCCTTTCCAAAAATCGATTCAGTTTATCCATATTGTATTTAGGGCCTCGTAAGAGAAGGTACATAGTGTATGTGTAGCTCTTCAATTTGTCCATATTTGTATTTCCATATTGTATTTTGTCCCTATAGTGTGTGACTTATGATATCAAATATATGAAGAGCTCTATTTCCAAATGAAAATAAGTTATTAATATACTCACAAATATGGTTTTCGTACAAAATGAGCTTCTTTTTTTTTGTAAACTCTATCGACTATCATTCGGCCACACTTAGTACTACCTAATTGACTACTGCGAAAGCCAGAATCGGCCCTTGGGGAAGCAATGGCTTCCAGCTGACATATTTACGAATAAAATTCAGCCACATTTTTTTTTCAAAATATTACCTTAGTCTAGCGGTATAACATCAAGTGCAAGGTCCAAGTAAAGAGTAAACCTGGGTTCGAAGCACCGGCTCTGGCGAAAGCGTACCATAATGTTTGATCCGAGTTTGAATACCTTCCAACTATTTGAGAGATGATTGGGATTTGTACATAAATATAATTTTCTTAGATCAACTATTATTTTTTTCAACTATTAATACTCTAACAAAAAACATTAGAAAAAGACACTGATCACCAGCACTTGCTACAAAGTTAAGGATTACGTGCGCATGGTTTATGTACACATGCAAATCAACAGTCTGTAAATTAAATACGTTACATCATATAAGGAAAAAGCCAGTAAGAAAAAGAATGGGAAATAAATGGAAAAGGAAAGTGTGAATGATTACATAGATACAGTTTATAGAAGCAAACGCAAATGCTTTTGAGCACGAAGAGAGTAGCTATCTGGTTAATGTTAACTCATGTCGTTCGAAGAAACACGTTAGTACTGTGCCTATATAAAACAATAGAAGGGTCAACTTCTGTTCCAAAATCGAATCAGACGACGACAAAAGTAGAAAACCACGATCGAGTGTTCGATGTCAATAAGGAAAAAGGGATGCACTGCAATAGTTTTTAAGCCTTTTGATTTTAAATTTGGCATTATGAAGATGAAAAAGAACGGTCTCTGATAATCCTCTAAAAGTATATTAGTAGCACTTGAGTAGCAATATAATGTATGAGACCGACCCTGTTGGGAAAATATATCTATTTTTATATATTAAAATTAGGGTTTAGTTTACTGGTGCAATCATATGATTTTTTTTTTTGCTACAAGCAATCATATGACTGAAATGAGGAAGAATTCATATGATGATATCTCATATCTGGTACGCTGGTATCATGTTCACCTAAAGCATGCATGTTTTTAGTATCAATTTGATTTTTCTTCTAAAATACCGGATTAGCAAAAAAAAATTATAGAAATAAACGTGGGTGGCTAACAAAAGAAGAGTTAGTAAAGGGAACTCTGGCTTATCCTTTCTTTTTGCTAAATTTTGTCTTTAGCATTAACCATTGACTAAATCGACAGTGAAATTTGTTTTGCTTTACATTGATATTCTTGCTGTCTGCAATAATGAAAAATAATAAGTTGCCTTAGGCATAGCTAGGTCACCGTCTACATCATTCAATATTGCAATGTATCTTTGTCTTTTGGGGACTCTTTATTGTCGTAGACTAAAACAGAACTTTCGCATTCATTCCTCTCTTCCTCACCTTAAAAGCAAAGCCCACATTCTTCTGCTTCACTTTGGATGGAAGGAGAGATTAGACGTACGCGTTGACCCTTTTCCATGTGTCAATCCCAAAGTAGCTTGACCGAAAGCCATTCTTAATATACATCCACTAATCTATAATCTACAAACTATAATGTATAAATTAAATCATGTTCAGTATATAATATTTGGTCAGAGTATATATACCGCAGAATCCTAATTTCTTACACCATGTCCATCGGATAGGTTGTTAAAAGAAAATTCTAGTCAGAAAAATATTAGTATTATAATCTAATTTTTTAGTTAAATTTTTTTTTCTTTTAAATGCGTATACAAATAAGAAAATGACATATGTCTATTCTTGTTAGTAACCGGTTCTTAGTTACGTCTTTTAAAAGTCTTTTTCTTCTTTTTCTCTCTATTTTTTTCTTTTTCTCCTTTTTCTAAATTGCTAAGAGTCTCTATAGAATCCACCTATGAACATATTCTTAGGGCTTAATTTATAGATAGACCTTTGAGATTTATTCTGTATTTTTCTTAGATTTTGTAGATAGGCCTTTGGGATTTATAATTGTTTACAACCGTAAAATTCTTCTTTCGGTTTTGTTATGTTTTTCTTCTTCTCTAACGCTAATTAATTATATAGCTTTAACTTTTTACAAAAATCACGACCATTAATTATAAGACCAAATTTTCTGCAGTCAAAACTTTGATGTTAAAACATGCGATTACAATTTCAAGCAGTCATCGTAATGGTTAAAGAGTCAAATGTGGTTTCGTGACTAATGTTAGAGAATAACACAATCATTTTTAAGTTTTAAACTTTCGTCTGCTAGTTGAAGTTTTCAACCACACAATTCATCGTGGGCTATGGCTTAACGAGCAAGTAAACCAACTTAACTACGTAATGGGCCTTTTGTCATCAGGTTTGGCTGGATGGCCGAGACTGCCTTCTACTGTAAATTAAGCCCATGAGACCAACTATCAACAAAATTTAAAATTACAGCAATATGTCATATCTCAAATACCGTTTTCTTCACTATATCATGTATGAGATATCTTTTTTTTTTTTTTTGACTGAAATGTATGAGATATCTTCATGTGTGCTATTTATATACTAGCAATACCTGTGAGTGTCAGCTTCTTGCAATTTCTGAGTTAGTTATATATTTCCCGTTACTTATTAATTCATGCAGATATCACTACATTAGCCAAGACCACTTTCTCCGCTGTCTACCAGAATATTTAATTTCCATATATAGTATTCAAACTTAATATGCATAACAATCTTTTGGTTTGTTTTCTGTTATGAGCTTATATGTTTTATGTGTATATAGTACAATACAGTTGATACTATGGTTATATCTCAAATATATTTTAAGATAATTTGTTGATATTCTCACCTTTTTTGAAGAAAAGTTTTAGTCTCATTCTCACTTAACTTCCGAACAAAATATAGATTAACATGTCTCTGCTGGCTGATAAAAATAAGGAGAAAGAAATACGGTTTCTTGGAGGACAGGAGCATGGCATGTCCACAGATTAAAAACGCCTCAATTCACGCGTGATCATCCATTAATCTTTGAAAATAGTCAAAACGATAACAAAAATAAACATTCAAATTTAGCAAAGCTAAATCAACATCTCTCTATATATATATACGTACCCTTTCTTCATCCTTCTCTTTTTCTATCCAATCCTTTCCAATTCACACGTCCAATAACAAAAAAAAAAAACCCAAAAAAATGAACACTCCAATAAAACTCGCCTTTCTAATTCTATGCATCGCCCTAACCGCAACCGCATTCGTAATCCCAGCCAAACGTGACGCCGTCACACCAGAACACGAGAAAACCGTCGCAGGAATCTGCAGCGTTGTCCAAGACAAAAGTCTCTGTAGCATAACCTTGAAAACCGTCCCAAGCAATGATCCAGACGTTTTGGTCCGTCACTTAGCGACGGCTGCAGAAACCTCCGTTAAAAAGGGCTTGAAGTTCCTCTCCGGAATCAAACCCAAGTACAAGGGAGACAAATTTGCCACAACTTGCATCACCAGTTGCGAGAAACAGCTAAACAACGCCTTGGAGGACTTTGCAGATTTCTGGAAAGCTGTGGGAAAAGACATAACGAGCATGGCTGATAATTACTTCACATGCAAGAAGAAGATGACTTCGATCTTCAACTACCAATCGACTTGTCTCGATGACATTTACGACAAAACGTTGTTGAAAGAGGTTCAAGGAGGGATTGGGCTTGGGAAAAGAATGAGTGGCGAGTCAGTGGATGTGTTCGCTGGAATGGACAAAGTCTTTAACACACTTAACATTAAGACCAAACTTAACCAGAAAGATACCGATTCGTTGCTCCCACCACCTTTGTCGTTTTACTACTACTGATCTATTAACTAAAGAAAAGGCAAATAAAAGTGTATGGCGTCGTCGATGGTGATGAATAATCTGCATCATTTGTTTTTTTTCAGTTATGTTAGGAATCGAAAGGTTCCTTTGGTGTAAGTTTGTATTTAATATGTTATGGATGATAATCATGTATGGACCTCGTGGTTGGAAAGGATATGGAAAAATGTGATTATCTAATATTAATAACGTATTTGGTATACTATCTTTTATGTATGTGCATTTTAAATTATATCTGAGTTAATTGTCGTCTTCTTGATTTCTACATTTTGAGCTAAATTTTGAATAGCTACAAAAATGTAGAAGACAAGGTACAAAGAGTCCCAATTAATCATTGCGTCAACAACAAAATTTTACAAAACATATGACTTAGCATAAGCTGGATACCATTTTAGTGCTAAGTTTACTTTTGATGCTACAATCTTGTTTTGGTGTGTGTGTGTGGTGATATTCTCTGTCTTATTCTTCTAAACAGTGATACACTCTTTCTATTAATATTTTATCAGCTAGTATGCAATTGTGTAGTTTATAGTATCTTACACCCACAGAAATAAAAAACAATTTCAAATTTTCATCATTGTAGATCAGGTAGTGTAATACTACATTAAGCTCGAGTGAGAGAAATGCCCCAAAACACACTTTGGTAATTGATTAGCTAAACTGTAAAACAATTTTGTTTACATACACAACATTAGTTGCTTAAATGTGTAACTATCACTGTAACAACTTAACCAATAATCATCAAGCTAAAAACTGCTACTAATATATAGTACACTACCATAAGGTTTTAAATCGAACGATCATAATGATGATAAAAACTTGATATATATGTAGACGTTCTATACCGGCTGACAGGAGAAAATCATTCTACCAAAAAAGACCCTGGTTGCAAAACCTTTATCAAATATCAATATGTTAGGTTTAGAGAATCAAATCTTATATGGTATTTTTGAACATATGTCAATCATTTTTTATAAATTTGTCTTCCCATGTAATTTGGTGATATAATCATTATGTTTTGTTCGACTAATTTGGTGATTATTTTGGTTTTTACATAGCTAACTTTATTTAGACATTTTAATGGTAGCCTGCATTTTTTCCTTCAAAATCTCATAGTATTGATTTGATCCGAGTCAACCTATATTTTTTCACAGAGCTTTCAGATTAAGAAAATAAACACACAATTTGTTGGAGTTAACCTAGTTGAGTCGGATTGACTTGCAGATTTTAAACTCATCACAACATTTTACATTTGCTTGAATCACACTTTTTCTCCTACCATTGTCAATCTATCATATCAAACGATTATCACTAGGGCTGGTCTTGATCACATATAAGTAAACACTAAAAAATCTTCTGAACGTGATTCCAACTCTGTAAGGGTTCATTTATAAAAACTAAGAGAATATTTTAAATATTTTGTCAAAAAAATAGAATATTTTTAATTATATGTTCCTTATGTCTCTTTTAAAAATAAATATGAGTATTTTTAGCCTTAAATTTTTATTTGTAACTGTATTTTTGGTTTTATTCATATTGTAACCCTACTTTTTTATACTTCTCATACAGAAGTTCTCATATTGTAGGACCAACCCTGAATATAACTTAATTATATTGTTAACTATCTCACTCGTTATTTATCTCAATATCTGTCATTTCTATTTGTAGTCAATCAAGCCACCACACCCTCCAACCTGGAACGTTCGCCCAAATTATCTTACGTTGACCAATTTTAAACCTCACAATAAAGCAATTTCATAGTGTCGTTTGTTAATTAGACCCTTTTTACCAGATATTCTCAGCCATTCGTCGACCGTAAATCTCTCCTCCATGCAAATTCCATGCACGTAGTTATTTTTAGATACTAAAAGCTTTTATAAAGCCTCCAGATCCATCACAATATTCACTGGCCCGAGTCATTAAACAACTAGGCTTTTCTCTAATAAAGCCCCTCCCTCTCCGATCAACCTCAAAATAAAACCGGAGGGAGCCAAAAAATCAAAAATAGACAAAACAATATAATAAAATATAAAAAATGATAGGAAAAGTTGTTGTTTCTGTGGCCTCCGTCCTTTTATTGGTCGGAGTAGCCATAGGAGTCGTTGCCATCGTTAACAGAAACAACGACAAACCTCTGTCTCCACAGATGAAAGCCGTTCAAGGAATTTGTCAGGCTACTTCTGACAAAGCCTCATGTGTCAAAACACTCGAGCCGGTCAAGAGCGATGACCCAAACAAGCTGATCAAGGCCTTCATCCTCGCTACACAAGATGCAATAAGTCAATCATCAAACTTCACGGGTAAAACCGAAGGAAAAATGGGTTCAAGCATCTCACCAAACAACAAAGCCGTCCTTGATTACTGCAAGAAAGTTTTCATGTACGCGCTTGAGGACCTCGGTACCATTGTTGAGGAAATGGGTGAAGATCTTAACCAGATCGGTAGCAAAATCGACCAGCTTAAACAATGGTTAACCGGTGTTTACAACTACCAAACCGATTGTCTTGATGATATCGAAGAAGATGATTTGAGAAAGACTATCGGAGAAGGCATTGCAAACTCCAAGATTCTCACTGGCAACGCTATTGACATCTTCCACACAGTCGTTAGCGCGATGGCCAAGCTTAACATCAAAATGGATGATTTCAAGAACATGACAGGTGGATTGTTCTCTTCCTCCGAGAAAGGAGCAGCTCCCGCCAAAGAAGCCACTCCAGCTGTTGATACTCCCGTGGCCGATCCAGATGGTCCTGCTCGTCGTCTTCTTGAAGACCTTGATGATCTTGGAGTCCCAACATGGGTTTCGGGTGCAGACAGGAAGCTCATGGCTAACGCTGGACGTGGCGAAAAGGGCGGTGAAGGTGGTGCTAGAATCAAAGCAACACATGTGGTGGCTAAGGACGGAAGCGGTCAGTTTAAGTCGATCCAACAAGCCGTTAATGCTTGTCCCGACAAAACCCAGGCCGATGCATTATCCACATCAAGGCTGGTATCTACAAAGAGCAAGTTGTGATCCCTAAGAAAAAGAACAACATCTTCATGTTCGGAGATGGTGCAAGAAAGACCATTATCTCTTTCAACAGAAGTGTTAAACTCACCCCTGGAACCACCACTTCTCTTAGTGGCACAGTCCGTAAGTCTCACCCTAACTTAAATCATTATTATTACAAATCTCAATAAATATATATTTTTTTCTATAGAAATAACTCATTTATTATTACATGTGATGTTGTTGTATTTGTGTAGAGGTGGAATCTGAAGGGTTCATGGCGAAATTTATCGGATTCAAGAACACAGCTGGTCCCAATGGACACCAAGCCGTGGCAATTAGAGTGAATGGAGACCGTGCAGTCCTCTTCAACTGTAGATTCGACGGTTACCAAGACACTCTATACGCTAACAACGGTCGTCAGTTCTACAGAAACATCGTCGTCTCAGGAACAATCGATTTCATCTTCGGAAAAGGTGCAACCGTTATCCAAAACTCGATGATTGTTGTCCGTAAAGGAAACAAGAATCAATTCAACACCGTCACAGCCGACGGAAACGAGAAGGGATTATCCATGAAAATCGGTATCGTCCTCCAGAACTGCCGCATCGTTCCAGACAAGAAACTACAGGCAGAGAGGTTAACCGTTGAGTCATTCTTGGGAAGGCCGTGGAAGAAGTACTCGACCACCGTGGTCATCAACAGCGAGATCGGAGATGTGATTAAACCTGAAGGATGGAAAGTTTGGGATGGGGAGAGTTTCCACAAGACATGTAGGTACATTGAGTACAACAACCGTGGACCAGGAGCTAACACTAACAAAAGAGTTGACTGGGTTAAGATCGCCAAGTCTGCGTCTGAGGTTAACCAGTTCTCTGTTGCTAACTGGTTGGCTCCGTTGACTGGATTAAAGAAGCTAATGTGCCCGTCAACCTTGGATTATAAATCATTAAAATGAGAAAAGACTAGTACGTGTTCATGTAAAAGGTGAAAAGTACAACCTTCACTTTCGGTAGGATAAATATGCGCGGGGATGAAGTTGTAAGATTCACTTTTTGTTTGTCTCACGTATGTAAGATGAGGAAAAAATTATATTGTTTAACTTTTAATTTCATATTTGAAAAGTATGAAAATTATCTACTGTGTTGTATCTATGTCTAATAACTTATAAAAATATATAATTTCCTAATTTATACATTTTTCTTGTTCTTGTAAATTTCTTAGTTTACTAAAGATTGCAATTGGAATAAATTACTTTGGAATGCATCATTTCATTGGATTCTAAGTAACAAAAACTAAACAATTCTACATTTTTTATTTTTTTGAATGAAATATATCATTTTTATAATTTATTTCGTTGGTTTCATATATCAAACGACAAATGAGGACTAATCCATGACTTTTCTTGTTTTTTTTAGTAATCCACCAATTGCTGTTTCTGATCCCAGATTAAAGTAATGCTTATAAAATGCTTTTGATCAAATTCTCAAATGCTTTGTTTTCACTTCGAGGGACTTTCTTCAGACTAGGATTAAACCGATTCTTGGCTCAAGTCCATCAAGATCTATACGTGATCGATTTACCATAATCAAAGGTCCAAAAATGTTAAAAGATAGAACTATACTTGGACACATGCCTGGTGCATCTATAATCATAAGCATAGTAAACCAAGATGAAATACAGATTCAGTTGAACCGAAAATAACAGGTGCTTTGGTTTGTCCTAGTGAATACAATCACACCGTTGTTCATTGCACTATAGAGGAGGATACAGCAAAAATAAACATGATTTTTCAATTTATATCGTGCACTCTTTTAGACTATTAAGCCCCAAGGGCTAATGGCTTCGTAAGTGGGCTGTAACATGTGAAAAAGTTTCCAAATTCAAGATCCATGGATTCGGGGTTTTCGGACCGGGTCAAGATTTAACCGTGATTACGTAGGTATTTTATTTATTGTCTAGGAGATAGTGTGAAACAGGTTGGCGAGAATTTGGGTGGCTATTTGACATATGTGCTGATTCTCCAAAAGTTAAATGGAATCAAATGGCTATAATGGTTTTGCTTTTCTCCGGGAAAAATGTGTCAATTTCTAGCTGGACTTGTGACTCGGGTTGGGCATTGCTGTTACTCATCTTAAATTCGGTACTTGATTCATATCCGCCTTGAAATTTCAAGTACTCGGTGTTGGCAAGGTAAGTAACAAGTCGACAATTTTCATTACTTGCAAGGTCAAGTCAAGTATCAAGTATCACTATTATTTTTAGTATTTGACTCGTTATTTGCCTCGTTACTTATTCCATTACTTATTATTTGTTAAATGATCTATTAAATACTCATTCATATTCGTTTGTTATTTTACTTACATTTATGACTGGACAAAAATATTCATTATTCTTCAGATACTTGTTATTTGTTTCATATCCGTCTTGATTTCTAAATACTTGTTGTCATCTAATCAAATATTAAAACAAGTATTAAAAATTTAGCTATATGGTTTAACATGTTACTTCTTTAGATAAAACATTTTTGTCATCGTGAAAATTATACAATGTTTATATATCAAAATATTCATATATTTTTTATTTGTCATCTTTATAATATGAACAAATATTTTGTTCAAAGTAATTCACATGTTATTTTAAATAAAGAATAAACAAAACAAATTTTCATGTCTATTTCTAATAAAATATTATTTAGTAAATAGTTCTCAAATACTCAGAAAAACTCGTAAATAGTTCACAAATACTAGCAAATAGTTCACAAGTACCCGTAAATAGCAAGTAATAGAACGAGACAAATAACTTGCAAGTAATTTATTTTTGATCAAGTACTCGTTTTTAACAAGGCAAGTACAAGTCAAAAATTATATTACTCGTGTAAGGCAAGTTAAGTATCAAGTATACGTAAAACAGCGAGTACTTGCCTTGTGCCCAACCCTACTTGTGACAATGATAATCAAATGGATTAATTAGTATATAATCACGTATATAATTTCTAAAGTGTTCTCCATTTGTTTCACACAGAATACTACTGTTATTGTATCTATTAATTTAAATAAATAAAAATAATTACTTCAAAATACAAAATAAATGTAACGGAAAAGAATATTTGAAAAGTAAACTTATCTTATTTATTGTACAAGAAAATATGTCTCTATTTGTCTATCATGAATCATGATAATAGAGAAAATAATAGCCTGTCAACAGTCCATATTTTATAAACTGTGATTTATTATTATATCTAGTTTTTTTTTTCATGCAAACCAGTCAGAGTCTCATTTTATATGATTAAAACTAAATATTCTGAAAAAAATCTGAAATTCATCGATTTGTCTTAGGTCCTGATTGGCAAAGCAGATGAGAAAGCAGTAGCAGTATGCTATAAAAACAGTATGCTGCAGAAGCTGTATGCTTTTGCTAAACAGTTTAACAGATTGATTGGTAGAGCAGTATGGATATACTATTTAAAATTATTATTAAAATTAGTATATAATATATAATATATTTATTTATAATGGATATATTTCTAATATATATATTATTAATATATTAATATATATATTATATTAATATATAAAAGATATATAATTATTTTATTTTATTTACTAATTTTCAAAATTATGTTTATATGGAAAATATTATTTTAAAAAATAAATTTTACAATTAAAATATCTATTTTAAAAATAATATTTCGCATTTAAAATATAATTTAATTTATATGATCAATTTTAATTATATTATATTTTAAAATATAATATAATTTATATAATTAATTTAAAATATAATTTATATATAATATAATTTATATAATTTATATAATCAATTTATCTAATTTTTATAATTTAATTTATATAATTAATTTAAAATATAATTTATATAATTAATTTAAATATAATTTATACAATTAATTAAATTAAATGTAATTAAATTATATTTTAAATGTGAAATAATATTTTAAAATACATATTTATATGGTAAATTTATTTTATAAATCAAAATTTCATTTTCTGGATATAAAAATAATTTTATGATATTATTAAATCAAATAAATGAACTAATTATATATTATTCTTAAATTTATAAATTATAAATGCAAATGCTCTTCCAAAAGCTTCATATGAGAGCATTTACCAGAGAGCATTTGGAGAGCATTAACATTTAATAAATGCTTTTCTAAATGCTTTTGTAACAAATGTTGATTGGATAATGTAAAGCATAATGCTAATGCTAATGCTCTTCCAATCAAGATCTTAATAGCGCCTCACATGATATAGGAGATGGTGTGTATTGCAGCATCAATGTTTGGAATAATATGGCAACTATTCATTTTCAAATAAAATAAAAATATATATTGCAAGTAGTAGTAATTTTCTTCTTTTGTAAAAAAAGAGAAAAGTAGTTAGTAGCACATACGTGGGAAAGAGATAAATATAGAAAGAGCATTTATGTCATGAATGATGTCAGGCTCTGTTCAGATTCATTGGTTCTGAAAAGAGTGCAAACGAAGTAATAGGAGACAATTCCACCATCCCTGGCGCTCTCGAGAATTAATTTTGACTTGTTTCTTGCTCATGAAGCAAATCAAGATACACGTGCTTCCCCAGCTAACATATTAGCGCAAAGATTTTGAGAATTCGATTTCTCTCTTTAACGCAAGTATGTGCATATGCTTTACAGCCGTTGCCAAAACGCAATTATGATTGCAAACCTTACTAAGAAATGGGATTTCTGTACTTGTCCTAGTCACAGTCACAGCTAATGCGAGCCAGAAAGTCAACAATAACCCATGGAAGACGCTTTTTGGTATTGATTTATTTGTGGTATACAGAACATATATATATATATATACATATATATATATATTTCTAATAATAGTGTTTTAATCCATAGCTGGTGAGAGTTTGATGAATTACACATGCAGGCCGCTAACAACATAGCTAATGGGATTTTAGAGATCAGTTTAGTAATCAATGGCCAGATTATAAGATATCAAACGGTTCTGCGTATCAAAACTTTATGTTAAATAATAGAGTTGTAGTTGAACAAAACAGCTAGATTACGACTACTACTCGCTATAATTAATTCGTTTTAAAAATGTATGCTATGAGCAATGATTTGGTCAGCATTATCACACAAAGAACGGGCAGAAAAAATAATAATTTAAAAGTAAGACGAGAACAAAATATCTTACGACTTCTCTCAAGAACTTGAACAAAATCAAAGAGAAATAATATATTTAGATCCATAAGACCATACTTATATTAACTGAATTTCTAACTATTATATGTTTGAGACATCCATTAATTTTCTCTTATCTTGAGCAAGTCACGGCTTGGTCGTCAAGAAATAAACAGTGCATATATAAACTCACATGAGTCTTTCACAAAACTCCACTACCAACTATATATTATATAAAAAGATATAAGCATAGAGATCTCTGCACATTATTCAACAGTTTATACGGCAGACACCAAGAGAGTCTCTAAACCTTTTTTCACTTTTCAGCTTCTTCTTGATCCTGTTCAAGGTACATATCTACATATACATGTATATATTCTCTGCTTTATATGTGTTTCAAAAACAAAACAAAATTCTCTGCTTTATATATTTATACATGTATTTTTTTTTTGATCAAAATATATTTATACATGTATATATACATATATTCTCTATTATATAGTTCTGTATTTTGTCTGGACAGAAGCTTCTGTGAAAGCCTTGTTGTAATTGACAGGACAGATCTTGGTTCAGGTTTCATCATTTTGTCAGATGTTCTTGAATAAAACAAGAAAGGCAGATCTTTAGGGTCTTCCTATGTTTGGTGAACTATTGATTGTGAAAGCCTTTGTTTTGTTTCCTTTATGTTTTTTTTTTTCTTTCCTTCTTGGTCTGACCTTTATGTTCCCCATTTAGATACTACTCTCTCTTAAAGATCTCAACTCAGACATTTGGAAACTTATTATGATGTCTCTCCTCTCTTTTTAAATTTTTAAGGATCATAAGGACACTGTGGAAAGTCTAATGGCTTCAGAGAGCGGCTTAAACGGAGATGGAAATATAGTCGAACATGTTTCTGAGACCAAAAGAAGCAGAGAAGAAGACAAAGAAGTGAAGAAAACAGAGAAGAAAGAAGATCATGAGAAAACCAAAACGGTTCCGTTTTACAAGCTATTTGCCTTTGCAGATTCCTTTGATATCCTCTTGATGATCCTCGGGACGCTTGGATCTATCGGAAACGGTCTCGGCTTCCCTATTATGACCGTACTGTTCGGAGATCTTATAGATGCGTTTGGACAGAATCAGAATGATTCAAATGTTTCCGACAAAGTCTCCAAAGTAAAAACCAAATGATGTTTTTGTGTCTTAATAAATATCCATTTCAAGATTTGACTTGTGCTAATAACAGTCTATTAATCTCACTCACAGGTAGCTCTCAAGTTTGTATGGCTTGGAATCGGTACTTTTGCGGCTGCTTTTCTCCGTAAGTTCTTGGATCTGTCAACGATTTAGTTAACACATCTTGAGCAAAACAGAGTTTTTAACGTTCTTGATGTGTATGAATGTGCAGAGTTGTCTGGTTGGATGATCTCTGGAGAGAGACAAGCAGCAAGAATAAGAAGTATGTATCTAAAGACGATATTAAGACAAGACATAGCCTTCTTCGACGTTGATACAAACACCGGTGAAGTTGTTGGAAGAATGTCCGGTGACACTGTGCTAATCCAAGATGCTATGGGAGAGAAGGTACGCATATAGTCAAAAACATATAACATTTCAAATTTTCATGATTCTTTGATTTTTTAGATTTTGAACAAAGGAGTGACGTTTTGGGCAGGTGGGGAAAGCTATACAACTTCTATCGACATTTGTTGGAGGCTTTGTGATAGCTTTCTTAAAAGGATGGCTGCTAACACTAGTCATGTTGTCTTCAATTCCTCTTCTTGTAATGGCCGGTGCGGGTCTGGCTATTGTCATTGCTAAGACAGCTTCTCGTGGACAAACCGCTTATGCCAACGCTGCGGTTGTAGTTGAGCAAACAATCGGTTCCATAAGAACGGTAACTAGGCTTACCCCATACACATTTACTTAGCCAAAACAGAACAAAATAAAAATGATTCAGTCTTCATGTTTTCCATAATCTTAATACAGTTGATCTTCCAATAATTTTTAAATATTTTCAATCAGGTTGCATCGTTTACTGGAGAGAAACAAGCCATAAGCAACTACAACAAACATCTTCTCACTGCTTACAAAGCAGGAGTCATTGAAGGTGGTTCAACTGGACTGGGACTTGGAACGCTCTTTCTTGTAATCTTTTGCAGCTACGCTTTAGCGGTTTGGTATGGAGGAAAGTTGATTCTTGATAAAGGGTACACAGGAGGACAAGTCCTCAACATCATCATCGCTGTTTTAACTGGATCCATGTAAGTACCATTTCAATAACCAATGCATCTTTTTTTTTGTGTGTTTTCAACTTTCTTGCAACACAATCTAAGACTTGTTCTGTTCCCTTGATTAGGTCGTTAGGTCAAGCATCTCCTTGCTTAAGCGCGTTTGCAGCTGGACAAGCTGCGGCTTACAAGATGTTCGAGACAATAGAGAGAAGACCTGACATTGATTCTTATAGCACAGACGGTAAAGTGTTGGATGACATCAAAGGAGACATTGAGCTTAAGGATGTCTACTTCACTTACCCTGCAAGACCAGATGAACAGATATTCCGCGGGTTTTCGCTGTTTATCTCGAGTGGTACAACCGTGGCTTTAGTCGGACAGAGTGGGAGTGGGAAGTCTACTGTTGTTAGTCTAATAGAGAGGTTTTATGATCCGCAAGCCGGTGAGGTTCTTATAGATGGTGTTAACCTGAAAGAGTTCCAGCTCAAATGGATCAGAAGCAAGATTGGACTTGTGAGTCAAGAACCGGTTCTGTTCACTTCAAGCATCAAGGACAACATAGCTTACGGTAAAGAAGACGCTACAATAGAAGAGATCAAAGCGGCTGCAGAGCTTGCCAACGCGTCCAAGTTTGTGGATAAGCTTCCTCAGGGTTTGGATACAATGGTTGGAGAGCACGGTACTCAGCTTTCAGGTGGGCAGAAACAGAGGATCGCTGTGGCCAGAGCCATTCTAAAAGATCCAAGGATCTTGCTGTTGGACGAAGCTACAAGCGCGCTTGATGCAGAGTCAGAGAGAGTGGTTCAAGAAGCACTTGATAGAATCATGGTTAACCGTACTACGGTTGTGGTTGCTCACCGGTTAAGCACGGTGAGGAACGCGGATATGATCGCTGTGATTCACCAAGGGAAGATCGTGGAGAAAGGCTCTCACACGGAACTGCTCGAGGACCCGGAAGGAGCTTACTCTCAGCTCATACGTCTCCAAGAAGAGAAGAAACAGGAAGAGAATCCAGAGGGTGAGCAAAAGATGTCATCTATAGAATCATTCAAACAGTCTAGTTTGAGAAAATCATCTCTAGGAAGGTCACTAAGCAAAGGAGGATCATCCAGAGGAAACAGCAGCAGACATTCTTTCAACATGTTTGGTTTTCCCGCTGGAATCGAAGGAAACGACGTCGCTCAAGATCAAGAAGAAGGTACTACAGAAAACAAGACTAAACCAAAGAAAGTCTCAATCCGTAGAGTCGCAGCTCTAAACAAACCAGAGATACCTGTTCTCATACTCGGAGCAATATCAGCAGCAGCTAACGGAGTTATACTTCCATTATTCGGTATACTAATCGCAAGCGTCATCAAAGCATTTTTCAAACCGCCAAAAGAGCTAAAAGAGGATACAAGCTTCTGGGCCATCATATTCATGGTTCTTGGTTTCGCCTCCATCATAGCATACCCGGCACAAACCTTCTTCTTTGCTATAGCTGGATGTAAACTGGTGAAGAGGATAAGAAGCATGTGTTTTGAGAAAGTGGTTCACATGGAAGTTGGTTGGTTCGATGAGTCTGAGCATTCTAGTGGAACCATTGGAGCTAGGCTATCGGCAGACGCAGCCGCTATACGTGGTCTAGTGGGAGATGCTTTGGCTCAGATGGTTCAGAATCTTTCGTCTATATTGGCTGGTTTGATCATTGCCTTCTTGGCTTGTTGGCAGTTGGCTTTCGTCGTCCTTGCCATGCTTCCTCTTATTGCACTCAATGGGTTTCTTTACATGAAGTTCATGCAAGGTTTCAGCGCAGATGCAAAGGTAAACTAGTTATTCTTCGACTTACCGACAATTGGTTTTAAGTTGGAAATCCGTGATAAATCCAAATTTTAACAAAAACTTGAAAGCTTTAAGCTCTATATCTCATTTGTGTAATCATTGGCAGAAAATGTATGGGGAAGCTAGCCAGGTGGCGAATGATGCGGTTGGGAGCATAAGAACCGTTGCTTCATTCTGCGCAGAAGAGAAAGTGATGAACATGTACACAAAGAAATGTGAAGGTCCTATGAAGACAGGGATACGTCAAGGCATAGTCAGTGGTATTGGTTTCGGCTTTTCTTTCTTTGTCCTGTTCGCTTCCTACGCTTGCAGTTTCTACGTGGGTGCAAGACTTGTCGATGATGGCAAAACAACCTTCGACGCTGTTTTCAAGGTATATACATACACAAAAAGAAAAACAGAACCGTTAGATGATTTATATGTTTGTTTTCTTAATTTTTGTGATGTTTTTTACAATGCAGGTGTTCTTTGCTTTGACAATGGCTGCTATGGCAATATCTCAATCTAGCTCATTGTCTCCTGATTCAAGCAAAGCTGATATAGCTGCTGCTTCGATTTTCGCCATTATAGATAGAGAGTCCAAGATTGACCCAAGTGTGGAGTCTGGAAGAGTGTTGGATACTGTGAAAGGAGACATTGAGCTTCGTCATGTTAGTTTCAAATATCCAGCGAGACCAGATGTTCAGATCTTCCAGGATCTTTGTCTAACTATTCGAGCTGGAAAGGTATAACGACTAATGCATTCTTTGATAATCAAAGACAGAACAACCTTAACTCTGTTTTTTTCTTGTCATTTTTCAGACCGTTGCTTTGGTTGGAGAAAGTGGGAGCGGTAAATCAACGGTGATCGCTTTGCTACAGAGGTTTTACGATCCAGACTCTGGTGAGATCACTCTTGACGGTGTTGAGATCAAGAGCCTGCGACTAAAATGGCTGAGACAGCAAACGGGACTTGTGAGCCAAGAACCCATCTTGTTTAACGAAACGATCAGAGCCAACATTGCTTATGGGAAAGGCGGAGATGCGAGTGAATCTGAAATAGTATCTGCAGCTGAATTATCAAACGCTCATGGATTCATCAGTGGTCTACAACAGGTAATAATACCTAAAGCTTTAGTGGTTTCTTGTGCCTCAAGTAACTAGGTCAAAATAACCTAATATTGGTTTAATGATTTAGGGCTACGACACGATGGTTGGGGAAAGAGGGATTCAGTTATCGGGTGGGCAAAAACAACGAGTGGCCATAGCGAGAGCTATCGTCAAGGATCCTAAAGTCTTGCTTCTTGATGAAGCAACGAGTGCTCTAGACGCTGAGTCTGAACGTGTGGTTCAAGATGCGCTTGACCGGGTTATGGTAAACCGGACTACAATCGTGGTGGCTCACCGGTTATCGACGATTAAGAACGCTGATGTTATTGCCGTGGTTAAGAACGGAGTTATCGTGGAGAAAGGGAAGCACGAGAGTTTGATTAATATCAAAGACGGAGTTTATGCTTCGTTAGTGCAGCTTCATTTGAGTGCAGCTTCTTAAATAATATTTTTTCATGTTCCCTAATTTTTTTTATTTTGTTTTTGGTCAATTATGCTCTGTTATATATCATTGGTGAATCTTGTATCTTTTATTTTTTTTGTGATATGTATCAACGACAGTATTATAAATATATAATACAATTTGAGTTTGAATGGTCAAAACAAGAATCACCTTGGAGAATCCTCAAACAATGCATATATTAACTTTCTATGTCAACCAAAATCTAGTCTGGTTATCAAATTATTAAACTCTCTTCACAATCCAAATAAAACTATATTTAATATCATTATTCAGATTACTTATGATCCAAATGATTTAAATCCGATTTTAAATTTAATAAACTTGCTTTTATTTTTACGTAAATCCAATTTGGACAGATATATTTTTAGTTTAAATAACTCAAAACAATCTTCTTCTTTTTTTGTGCACCACTCAAACTCAATCTAAAACCTAAGAAATATTTGCCTAAAATCTAATTTTGCCACATAATGAGTTTCAATGGACTATGTTACGTGCATAATATGTTAGGGCCTAATAACAATTTTGGCCAAACTAACATTAAAGTCGTCCTTTTGTCAAAAAAAAACATTAGAGTCGTTAAAACAACGTCCTTTTACCTTTATGATTCATGACAAGGCGCATATCGGGATGGGTTTTGATATTTGAGCTATAGAGTCGAAACAAAGAGATCAGTTTTCATCTTTCAAGCAGAGCAGCTCCGAGCTGGTTCCTCGTCGAGCACCTGTTGGTAATCTTCTTATCTGGTGAATATACACCTTACTAATTTACTCTCACCAATCGTGTATAGGGTGTTATATTTGCTGTGCTGAATATATATATATATATATATATATATCGGCTGACGTTCTTGACAATTATGTTATGAAAACTGAAGTTTATATCAAGATAGTTCAAGTGAACCAATCAAACCAAATATTAAATTCAGTGACCAATTGTGTGATTAGTTCGAGCCGCTAAACATTATCTCGAACCAAGTTTGTTTTGTTTCACAGGTAATTGATTTTTTTTCCAATTATTCTTCTATACTTTCTTGGTTGGTATTACCGAGGAGAATATTCAGAGTGAGTTCAGAATGTATGTACTATCATCGTAAACGAAAAACACGAAATAATTTAATAAATAACTGACAATAGATTTACACAAGACAAAAACTTTTTTGGCATTACTTTTAATATTACACAAGTAGACTTAAACATCAGTAGTGGTAAGCTCTTGAAATCTTCAGTCTTCTCACGGTCGATAAAAACATTCTACAAAACAAAACCCCAAATATAAACTATTTAATTTCTAAAGAACAATCTAAATAAGGAAATAATAATGTCAATGGAGGAACCAGAATACGTACTCCCAAGGAACATCGCCAACCATCATCCAGTCACCTTCCTTGTCCGCGTATGTTAGCACATGACTCTTCTGGCCGCACATCTCTTCTTCGTCAGCCCCTGTTTCAATTTTGATGTTTGAATTACTATCGGTTTTCATCATAAACTTTAACCTATGATGAGATAATAACTTTGGCAAACAAAAAGCAACAAAAAAAAACTATGAAATAGTAATGGGCGCAATTATTTTTAGTTCTGTCAATCTAGTATTTTTATGGGTAACGATTTCAAAACGGCTTAAAAGAAAGGAAAAACTAGTGAATAGAAAACTTTAGATTTAACAACATCTTTTATATATATATTTATACATATACTTACAGAGAATGGATGCGTCGAACATGAAATCTAGGGTTCTGATTAACTCATGGTAGCCATTAAGAGACATGAGATCGATCTTTCTCCCAATTGGAACTCCCTCCATGTTCACTTTCACGTAGAAGCTCCCTACGCTGTTACACTCGTTCTCTTCTTCCTCCTCCGCCACCGCAACAGTATAATCTGCCGCCGGATCTACAACAGAATACCCGTAACCACCGTTGTAGTATTGCGTCCCTGTGGATGCCCCGAAGCTGAGTCCGAGCCTTAGATCCGTGCTTAGGTTTCGAGTATTTGAAGAGCCACCGTATGGGTTGCTCTTACTGGTACTCTCTATAGAAGAAGACGACGAAGAGCTTCTTCCTCTTCCCATAGCTATCTTTCGATCTTTTTTTTCTTTTTAGGTTGAGACAAATGAGTAATGAGCCGCCATGCTTGGTATGTACGTGTCTGTTTATATAGAAGATCAAGACTAGGAATTTCATTTTATTTTATTATAGTTTGGCGTGGTCTTCTTTTTGTTTTAAAATTCATACACAGTCACAAGTACAAATGCGACAGTGGAATGACGAGACAGTGTCCGCTAAAGATGTTATGAGTGTAGCAGACAGAAACACGTGTCAAATGATGATTCGGTCAATGTGCTGGTTATGATTTTGTGGGTTCGGGGTTCTCTCGAACTAAAATATATGGCTAACGTAAACAATTGACGAACAAGTTAGTAGAAACAAACATTCTGTATCAAGCGGACAGTTTCCAATTTAATTTTCAGATTAGTTATATGTTAGTCTTTTAAAAAAAGTTATATCGTTAGTTATTCTAGAAAGTATGTTCATTAGGCTGATATGACGAGTAAGAATGTTCTTTAGTATATTTTACTAGTGAAAAATATACAATTTCATATTTTATCAAAATTTATCATTCACAAATTATATTAATAATTAATTAAGAATTTTTTAATAGAGTTGAGAATATGTGAGAGTCTTTCATTTGAGAAATTCTCACATAAGTCTCACTTTTATCAAAAATAAATTCAGTTAATGATTAATATAAATTTTTGGAGATTTCTTTTGAGAATTTTCCAATGTGGATGATTTTATATTAGTTCAAAATAGAATTATAAAAAATTTTCTTTGTTTTGTATTTTTTTTTTTTTGCTAAAAATGTTAATATCATTAGAAATAAAAAAAGAGCTTACAAAATGAAAGTTCTAAGGAAATGTTTCCTAGGCAAAAATAAAAATAAAACATGGAAACATTACTACAACCGGTTAGGATACACAAATGATACTCAGCTCAACCATTTAGACAGAAGAGAATTGAAGTTCCCTCTGCCTCTTCTTCCCAAAATTATGAGCTTAATCTCACGATCTATCAGTCTACAAACAGAGCTTGCCGGGTTGAATGATTGGTTGTGAAGCGTACATAAAATCATAAAGTTTTCGTAAATAACATTCTATTAAACATAGTCGGTGGATGGACCGTGGCAATGGTGAACCCGATCAAAACATGGTCATTATAATGATGTAAATCCTACGTAACATCTTAGTAAGAAGAGAAGTTGTTACACGTAATCATAAATAAGTAAGTAGAAAGAATTGAAATTTTGAAAGAAAAAGGCGAAGGAAGAAGAGAGGGGACATGATGAGTAATGAATGGTTCACCTTAAAGGGAGGACCTAATGAGAGTTCCTTTGTCTATGGGACTTAAGGAGACGTCACAATTCTCATATTTGCAAGCACGAGAAAAAGGAGACATACATACGACACGGCGACCAACGACTACACTTGTCATTTCCCACGTGGAACTTTTGTTTTCACGTGGACTCCCTTAAACATAACATGTCAGCATGTACATTGAATTGAAAGTAGAACTCAATGTAATGAATCAAATTATGTAAGAAAAACATGCAAGTAGAGATGAAAGTCCTCAATTACAAAAATAAAAATACTTATACGTATTTCATAGATTATACTCTGAGTTTTTGCTCAGGATTCTTCGCTCAGTGTAGACTGATTTTATGTTTTTTTTTTGGGTTTGTTCAACGGGGGAAAAAGTTTTCAATTGTTGGTTTCAAAGTAGCTAGTATGATTTACATGATATTAATGGATAGAAGATTTTGTGGAGATCTTCAGAATAGTACAAGAAACACCAACGATCATATATATTTTATAGAGACTAAATTTGATACAATAAAGTCGTGAATATTCATACAATTAGTGAAATTCTAAGATGTAAAATCATTATGCAATATTTTTCATAGTTTTTTATAGAATAATTCACGAATGTTAAAAAGTAGCTAATGTGACTAAATTACAATCATAGTCAATTATACTTTGAGCAAGAATTCGACAAAAAATTAACTAAATAGCAATATTAATAAAATGTTATCTAAAGCTACACATATATTATTTCTGATTTGATATGTAATTAGATTCCACAACTTAGTCTTTGTATATTCAGTTTCATATATGTTTTGCATGAAAGTAATACATTGATTTACTTACAAATCACTTTGTTTGTGTTTTTAAGTTAGATGTTTCTATCAAACCCCAGTTAGCTTTGGTTTGGCTTGAACCATGTAAACAAAATTGAGACTCATACGCACACCGCAATTGGAGCCGAAACTTTTCTTGGCTTGGTTACTCTCAATTTGTTCGAGTTCTAGCCTTTGTAGTCAATTAGCTTGAAGAAGAATATGGCTTAGTCGGAACCAATTGAGATTTGGAGGATATTACAAAGGAGAGATGTTCCCTAACAACACTACACACTGCCTCCGCCTCCTATTTGTCCCCTCCGTTTTCTCTATTCTCCTTACCAAAAATAATCTCCCTCTATTTTTCTAGCATACATAAAAGTATATGTATACAGTATTCTACCAAAAATTGCCTACTATAATTTCGGTAATTATTATATAACTAGAAACGCATTTTATTGGAAACATACATACATAGTTCAAGTACTTTAATCATATATTTCTTTATTTATGCGCTAATTTTGAGAACCTAACTTTACTGCGTTGTGGTTGCTTGTCAGTCAAAACCAGGGCTTGCTTTTCAAGATGCGTGATTGCATTTGCATGTCTCGTGGCTTTTATTTTCTAGCTCCTCTTGTTGGACTAATCATAGCCTTTTGTTTTCACCTTTGCTTTAAGATTACTGAAACAGTAGAACTTTTTCACTGAATATATTACATGTATTTTCCATTGAATATTGAAATTGTCACTCAATCACTTTTCCTTACCAAATGACTTTAAACAAACCTATTAGTTACAAAATATGTTAACATGAATGTACAACTTCCTAATTCATGCTTAACAAATGTATCAAAATTAAATTTTGTTCGAGTCAAACTTTTCCTTAGTCAGATAAGGATGTATAATTAGTGCAGTCTGAAGCTTAATGCGTTTATAATTATAATGAAACTCTATAAAGTTTTTTAAAAATACGTGCATGCGTGCGGTGCGGATATAGAGTCGAGATGTTACGTGCGTGTCTTTTTATAGATACTATATAATATTGGGAATCAAAATCCTTAAAATGCTTGGATTACGCACGCATTTCATGAATTGTTATATATAGATATACCAAATCTTGAAATGATTTGGAGTTTCTTACAAAGCAAACCTTCGTTAGAATCATGACTGAATTTAATTGATTTTTACAAACCAACCTTCGTTAGAAAGGATTGTATCATGGGCGGTCACCTTCTCGTAAAGGCAAGCAGGCTCGACTCAACTCTAATTTGGGCTTATATTATATATGTGTTGAGTTCTTTTCTTTTCTTTTCTTTTCTTGCAAAACCTTACTGATATATGTTATAGATTTTGTTAATAATATATTGGTTGTAACTCATAAGAAAAATCTGAATAAGTAGAGAGAGTTTTGCTATATAATTAGTGTTCCATATGTACATAGCAGAGGCAATAATTAAAACTCTACTTATGTATGATGTATGTAAAATATCAAATATGATGGATGTTGATCATAAAATATCGAATAACTATTTCATGTTCGTTAAATAGAACTGAAATAAGTGATGCATATAAACGCTTCTCACCGGATATTTGGACGGATCTTCTAAACGCTAAAAACGGGGAAGGTTAACGTAAGTTTTCACACGGGACAACCGTCACCGTTTGTAGCAATTGAAAAATATCCGAGGGCGGCAAAATTAAATTTTGGAAACGATAAGCAGACGAGGACACGTGTTCCCGCCAAAATCGTACGGTGACAGAATATATAGTGTAATTCCGAAGAACTAATAGGGTTAAAATCGTCATTATTCGACCACTATTATGATGGTCAAAGAGGTTAGGAACCTTTGTTTTCTCCGTTTCACTAGATAATAGTTATTTCATAGTGGTTAATCCACTTATTTTATCATATATGAATTTAAACTAAATTAATTGTTAAAAATTAGAATGATGTACATATACCTGGAAATATAGTTTAGAATACATTAATACAAATGTAGAATGTGGTTAAATATTTTTAAACAACACTAAAGAGTATAAGCTTCAGTATATAGGGCATTTAACGAAAAACTCAATATTTTTCTAGGGGTGTTAGCCCACAAATTTTGAGTGAAATTTAAAAAAATATGACAATATTGTTTTATTGCATAGTTGCATCCTCCACTTACATATTATGATGGTCTAAGAGGTTAGGAACCTTTGTTTTCTCCGTTTCACTAGATAATAGTTATTTCATAGTGGTTAGTCCACTTATTTTAGCATATATGAATTTAAACTAAATTAATTGTTAAAAATTAGAATGATGTACATGTACCTCGAAAGATAGTTTATAATACATTAATACACATGTAGAATGTGGTTAAATATTTTTAAACAACACTAAAGACTATAAGATTCAATATATAGAGCATTTAACGAAAAACTCAATATTTTTCTAGGGGTGTTAGCCCACAAATTTTGAGTAAAATTCAAAAATATGACAATACTGTTTTATTGCATAGCTGCATCCTCCACTTACATATTATGATGGTTTAAGAGGTTAGGAACCTTTGTTTTCTCCGTTTCACTAGATAATAGTTATTTCATAGTGGTTAATCCACTTATTTAAGCATATATGAATTTAAACTAAATTAATTGTTAAAAATTAGAATGATGTACATATACCTGGAAATATAGTTTAGAATACATTAATACAAATGTAGAATGTGGTTAAATATTTTTAAACAACACTAAAGAGTATAAGCTTCAGTATATAGGGCATTTAACGAAAAACTCAATATTTTTCTAGGGGTGTTAGCCCACAAATTTTGAGTGAAATTTAAAAAAATATGACAATATTGTTTTATTGCATAGTTGCATCCTCCACTTACATATTATGATGGTCTAAGAGGTTAGGAACCTTTGTTTTCTCCGTTTCACTAGATAATAGTTATTTCATAGTGGTTAGTCCACTTATTTTAGCATATATGAATTTAAACTAAATTAATTGTTAAAAATTAGAATGATGTACATGTACCTCGAAAGATAGTTTATAATACATTAATACACATGTAGAATGTGGTTAAATATTTTTAAACAACACTAAAGACTATAAGATTCAATATATAGAGCATTTAACGAAAAACTCAATATTTTCGTAGGGGTTAACCTACAAATTTTGAGTAAAATTCAAAAAATATGACAATACTGTTTTATTGCATAGCTGCATCCTCCACTTACATATTATGATGGTTTAAGAGGTTAGGAACCTTTGTTTTCTCCGTTTCACTAGATAATAGTTATTTCATAGTGGTTAGTCCACTTATTTTATCATATATGAATTTAAACTAAATTAATTGTTAAAAATTAGAATGATGTACATTTACCTTGAAAGATAGTTTAGAATACATTAATACAAATGTAGAATGTGGTTAAATATTTTTAAACAACACTAAAGAGTATAAGCTTCAGTATATAGGGCATTTAACGAAAAACTCAATATTTTTGTAGGGGTTAACCCACAAATTTTGAGTGAAATTAAAAAAATATGACAATATTGTTTTATGCATAGTTGCATCCTCCACTTACATATTATGATGGTTTAAGAGGTTAGGAACCTTTGTTTTCTCCGTTTCACTAGATAATAGTTATTTCATAGTGGTTAGTCCATTTATTTAAGCTCATATCAATTTAAACTAAATTAATTGTTAAAAATTAGAATGATGTACATGTACCTCGAAAGATAGTTTATAATACATTAATACACATGTAGAATGTGGTTAAATATTTTTAAACAACTCTAAAGACTATAAGATTCAATATATAGAGCATTTAACGAAAAACTCAATATTTTCGTAGGGGTTAACCTACAAATTTTGAGTAAAATTCAAAAAATATGACAATACTGTTTTATTGCATAGCTGCATCCTCCACTTACATATTATGATGGTTTAAGAGGTTAGGAACCTTTGTTTTCTCCGTTTCACTAGATAATAGTTATTTCATAGTGGTTAGTCCACTTATTTTATCATATATGAATTTAAACTAAATTAATTGTTAAAAATTAGAATGATGTACATTTACCTTGAAAGATAGTTTAGAATACATTAATACAAATGTAGAATGTGGTTAAATATTTTTAAACAACACTAAAGAGTATAAGCTTCAGTATATAGGGCATTTAACGAAAAACTCAATATTTTTGTAGGGGTTAACCCACAAATTTTGAGTGAAATTAAAAAAATATGACAATATTGTTTTATTGCATAGTTGCATCCTCCACTTACATATTATGATGGTCAGAAAGGTTAGGAATCTTTGTTGTCTCCATTTCTCTAGTTAATTGTGATTTCACAGTGGTTAGTCCATTTATTTAAGCTCTATATCAATTTAAACTAAATTAATTGTTAAAAATTAGAATGATGTACATGTACCTCGAAAGATAGTTTATAATACATTAATACACATGTAGAATGTGGTTAAATATTTTTAAACAACACTAAAGACTATAAGCTTCAATATATAGAGCATTTAGCGAAAAACTCAATATTTTTAGTAGGGGTTAACCCACAAATTTTGAGTGAAATTAAAAATATGACAATATTGTTTTATTGCATAGTTGCATCCTCCACTTACATATTATGATGGTCAGAAAGGTTAGGAATCTTTGTTGTCTCCATTTCTCTAGTTAATTGTGATTTCACAGTGGTTAGTCCATTTATTTAAGCTCTATATCAATTTAAACTAAATTAATTGTTAAAAATTAGAATGATGTACATGTACCTCGAAAGATAGTTTATAATACATTAATACACATGTAGAATGTGGTTAAATATTTTTAAACAACACTAAAGACTATAAGCTTCAATATATAGAGCATTTAACGAAAAACTCAATATTTTCGTAGGGGTTAACCTACAAATTTTGAGTAAAATTAAAAAAATATGACAATATTGTTTTATTGCATAGTTTCATCCTCCACATAAATATTACGATGGTCAAAGAGGTTAGGAACTTTGTTGTGTCCATTTCTCTAGATAATAGTGATTTCATTGTGGTTAGACCACTTATTTAAGCAGTATTTGAATTTAAACTAAATTAACTTTTAAAAATTAGAATGATGTACATGTACCTTGAAAGATAGTTTAGAATACATTAATACAAATAAAGAATGTGGTTAAATATTTTTAAACAACACTAAAGAGTATAAGCTTCAGTATATAGAGCATTTAGCGAAAAACTCAATATTTTTAGTAGGGGTTAACCTACAAATTTTGAGTAAAATTAAAAAAATATGACAATATTGTTTTATTGCATAGTTTCATCCTCCACATAAATATTACGATGGTCAAAGAGGTTAGGAACTTTGTTGTGTCCATTTCTCTAGATAATAGTGATTTCATTGTGGTTAGACCACTTATTTAAGCAGTATTTGAATTTAAACTAAATTAACTTTTAAAAATTAGAATGATGTACATGTACCTTGAAAGATAGTTTAGAATACATTAATACAAATAAAGAATGTGGTTAAATATTTTTAAACATCACTAAAGAGTATAAGCTTCAGTATATAGAGCATTTAACGAAAAACTCAATATTTTCGTAGGGGTTAACCTCGAAATTTTGAGTGAATTCAAAAATGTGGCAATATTGTTTTATTGCATAATTGCATCCTCCACTTACATATTATAATGGTCAGAGAGGTTAGGAACCTTTGTTGTCTCTGTTTCTCTAGATAATAGTGATTTCATAGTGGTTATTCCATTTATTTAAGTTGTATAACAATTTAAACTAAAATAATTGTTAAAAATGTACATGTACCTCGAAAGATAGTTTAGAATACATTAATACAAATGTAGAATGTGGTTAAATATTTTTAAACAACACTAAAGTCTATAAGATTCAGTATATAGAGCATTTAACGAAAAACTAAATATTTTGCTAAGGGTTGACCCACAAATTTTGACTGGAATTCAAAAAATATGAAAATATTGTTTTATTGCATAGTTGCATCCTCTACCTACATATTATGATGGTCAAAGAGGTTAGGAACCTTTGTTTTCTCCGTTTCACTATATAATAGTTATTTCATAGTATTTGTCCACTTATTTAAACATATATGAATTTAAACTAAATTAATTGTTAAAAATTAGAATGATGTACATGTACCTCGAAAGATAGTTTATAATACATTAATACACATGTAGAATGTGGTTAAATATTTTTAAACAACTCTAAAGACTATAAGATTCAATATATAGAGCATTTAACGAAAACTCAATATTTTAGTAGGGGGTTAACCTACAAATTTTGAGTAAAATTCAAAAAATATGACAATAATGTTTTATTGCATAGTTGCATCCTCCACTTACATATTATGATGGTGTAACAGGTTAGGAACCTTTGTTTTCTCCGTTTCACTAGATAATAGTTATTTCATAGTGGTTAGTCCCCTTATTTTAACATATATGAATTTAAACTAAATTAATTGTTAAAAATTAGAATGATGTACATTTACCTTGAAAGATAGTTTAAAATACATTAATACAAATGTAGAATGTGGTTAAATATTTTTAAACAACATTAAAGAGTATAAGCTTCAGTATATAGAACATTTAAAGAAAAACTCTATATTTTCGTAGGGGTTATACCTACAAATTTTGAGTAAAATTCAAAAAATATGACAATATTGTTTTATTGCATAGTTGCATCCTCCACTTACATATTATGATGGTCTAAAAGGTTAGGAAATAACTATTATCTAGAGAAACGGAGACAGCAAAGGTTCCTAACCTCTTTGACCATCATAATATGTAAGTGGAGGATACAACTATGCAATAAAACAATATTGTCATATTTTTTTTAATTTCACTCAAAATTTATGGGTTAACCCCTACAAAAATATTGAGTTTTTCGTTAAATGGTCTATATACTGAAGCTTATACTCTTTAGTTTGTCTAAAAATATTTAACCACATTCTACATTTGTATTAATGTATTCTAAACTATCTTTCGAGGTTCATGTACATCATTCTAATTTTAACAATTAATTTAGTTTAAATTGATATAGAGCTTAAATAAATGGACTAACCACTGTGAAATCACAATTAACTAGAGAAACGGAGACAGCAAAGTTTCCTAACCTTTCTGACCATCATAATATGTAAGTGGAGGATGTAACTATGCAATAAAAAAATATTGTCATATTTTTTAATTTCACTCAAAATTTGTGGGTTAACCCATACAAAAATATTGAGTTTTTCGTTAAATGCCCTATATAACAAGCTTATACTTTTAGTGTTGTTTAAAAATATTTAACCACATTCTACATTTGTATTAATGTATTCTAAACTATCTTTAAAGATACATGTACATCATTCTATTTTTAACAATTAATTTAGTTTAAATTCATATATGCTAAAATAAGTGGACTAACCACTTTGAAATAACTATTATCTAGTGAAACGGAGAAAACAAAGATTCCTAACCTCTTTGGCCATCATAATATGTAAGTGGAGGATGCAACTATGCAATAAAACAATATTGTCATATTTTTTAATTTCACTCAAAATTTGTGGGTTAACCCCTACAAAAATATTGAGTTTTTCGTTAAATGCTCTATATATCAAGCTTATAGTCTTTAGTGTTGTTTAAAAATATTTAACCACATTTTACATGTGTATTAATGTATTATAAACTATCTTTCGAGGTACATGTACATCATTCTAATTTTAACAATTAATTTAGTTTAAAATCATATATGCTAAAATAAGTGGACCAACCACTATGAAATAACTATTATCTAGTGAACGGAGAAAACAAAGGTTCCTAACCTTTGAGACCATCATAATATGTAAGTGGAGGATGCAACTATGCAATAAAACAATATTGTCATATTTTTTAATTATACTCAAAATTTGTAGGTTAACCCCTACGAAAATATTGAGTTTTTCTAAATGCTCTATATATTGAAGCTTATATTCTTTATTGGTGTTAAAAATATTTAACCACATTCTACATGTATTAATGCATTATAAACTATCTTTCGAGGTACATGTACATCATTCTATTTTTAACAATTAATTAAGTTTAAAATCATATATGCTAAAATAAGTGGACTAACCACTATGAAATCACTATTATCTGAAGCGGAGACAACAAAGGTTCCTAACCTCTCTAACCATCATAATATGTAAGTGGAGGATGCAACTATGCAATAAAAAATATTGTCATATTTTTTAATTTTACTCAAAATTTGTGGGTTAACCCCTACAAAAATATTGAGTTTTTAGTTAAATACTCTATATCTTGAAGCTTATACTCTTTAATGTTGTTTAAAAATATTTAACCACATTCTAAATTTGTATTAATGTATTCTAAACTATCTTTCAAGGTGAATGTACATCATTCTAAACTTTAACAATTAATTTAGTTTAAATTCATATATGCTAAAATAAGTGGACTAACAACTATGAAATAACTATTATCTAGTGAACGGAGAAAACAAAGGTTCCTAACCTCTTAGACCATCATAATATGTAAGTGGAGGATGCAACTATGCAATAAAACAATATTGTCATATTTTTGAATTTTACTCAAAATTTGTATGTTAACCCCTAAGAAAATATTGAGTTTTTCGTTAAATGCTCTATATATTGAATCTTATAGTCTTTAGTGTTGTTTAAAAATATTTAACCACATTCTACATGTATTAATGTATTATAAACTATTTTTCGAGGTACATGTACATCATTCTAATTTTAACAATTAATTAAGTTTAAAATCATATATGCTAAAATAAGTGGACTAACCACTATGAAATAACTATTATCTAGTGAAACGGAGAAAACAAAGGTTCCTAACCTCTTAGACCATCATAACATGTAAGTGGAGGATGCAACTATGCAATAAAACAATATTGTCATATTTTTTGAATTTTACTCAAAATTTGTATGTTAACCCCTAAGAAAATATTGAGTTTTTCGTTAAATGATCTATATATTGAATCTTATAGTCTTTAGTGTTGTTTAAAAATATTTAACCACATTCTACATGTGTATTAATGTATTATAAACTATTTTTCGAGGTACATGTACATCATTCTAATTTTTAACAATTAATTAAGTTTAAAATCATATATGCTAAAATAAGTGGACTAACCACTATGAAATAACTATTATCTAGTGAAACGGAGAAAACAAAGGTTCCTAACCTCTTAGACCATCATAATATGTAAGTGGAGGATGAAACTATGCAATAAAACAATATTGTCATATTTTTTTTAATTTCACTCAAAATTTGTGGGTTAACCCCTACGAAAATATTGAGTTTTTCGTTAAATGCTCTATATACTGAAGCTTATACTCTTTAGTGTTGTTTAAAAATATTTAACCACATTCTACATTTGTATTAATGTATTCTAAACTATCTTTCAAGGTACATGTACATCATTCTAATTTTTAACAATTAATTTAGTTTAAATTCATATATTGTTTAAATAAGTGGACTAACCACTATGAAATAACTATTATCTAGAGAAACGGAGACAACAAAGGTTCCTAACCTCTTTGACCATCATAATATGTAAGTGGAGGATGCAACTATGCAATAAAACAATATTGTCATATTTTTTAATTTCACTCAAAATTTGTGGGTTAACCCCTACAAAAATATTGAGTTTTTCAGTTAAATGCTCTATATACTGAAGCTTATATTCTTTAGTGTTGTTTAAAAATATTTAACCACATTCTACATTTGTATTAATGTATTCTAAACTATCTTTCGAGGTACATGTACATCATTCTAATTTTTAACAATTAATTTAGTTTAAATTGATATCTGACTTAAATAAATGGACTAACCACTATGAAATCACTATTATCTAGAGAAACGGAGACAACAAAGGTTCCTAACCTTTCTAACCATCATAATATGTAAGTGGAGGATGCAACTATGCAATAAAACAATATTGTCATATTTTTTAATTTTACTCAAAATTTGTGGGTTAACCCCTACAAAAATATTGAGTTTTTCGTTAAATGCTCTATATATTGAAGCTTATACTCTTTAGTGTTGTTTAAAAATATTTAACCACATTCTAAATTTGTATTAATGTATTCTAAACTATCTTTCAAGGTACATGTACATCATTCTAATCTTAAACAATTAATTTAGTTTAAATTCATATATTGTTTAAATAAGTGGACTAACCACTATGAACTAACTATTATCTAGAGAAACGGAGACAACAAAGATTCCTAACCTCTTTGACCATCATAATATGTAAGTGGAGGATGCAACTATGCAATAAAACAATATTGTCATATTTTTGAATTTTACTCAAAATTTGTAGGTTAACCCTACGAAAATATTGAGTTTTTAGTTAAATGCTCTATATATTGAAGCTTATAGTCTTTAGTGTTGTTTAAAAATATTTAACCACATTTTACATGTGTATTAATGTATTATAAACTATCTTTCGAGGTACATGTACATCATTCTAATTTTTAACAATTAATTTAGTTTAAATTCATATATGCTAAAATAAGTGGACTAACCACTATGAAATAACTATTATCTAGTGAACGGAGAAAACAAAGGTTCCTAACCTTTGAGACCATCATAATATGTAAGTGGAGGATGCAACTATGCAATAAAACAATATTGTCATATTTTTTAATTTTACTCAAAATTTGTAGGTTAACCCCTACAAAAATATTGAGTTTTTCGTTAAATGCTCTATATATTGAATCTTATAGTCTTTAGTGTTGTTTAAAAATATTTAACCACATTCTACATGTGTATTAATGTATTATAAATTATCTTTCGAGGCACATGTACATCATTCTAGTTTTTAAGAATTAATTTAGTTTAAATTGATATCTGACTTAAATAAATGGACTAACCCTTTGTGAAATCACAATTATCTAGAGAATCGAGACAACAAAGGTTCCTAACCTTTCTAACCATCATAATATGTAAGTGGAGGATGCAACTATGCAATAAAACAATATTGTCATATTTTTTAATTTTACTCAAAATTTGTGGGTTAACCCCTACAAAAATATTGAGTTTTTAGTTAAATGCTCTATATCTTGAAGCTTATACTCTTTAGTGTTGTTTAAAAATATTTAACCACATTCTAAATTTGTATTAATGTATTCTAAACTATCTTTCAAGGTGAATGTACATCATTCTATTTTTAACAGTTAATTTAGTTTAAATTCATATATTGTTTAAATAAATGGACTAACCACTATGAACTAATTATTATCTGGAGAAGCGGAGACAACAAAGATTCCTAACCTCTTTGACCATCATAATATGTAAGTGGAGGATGCAACTATGCAATAAAACAATATTGTCATATTTTTTGAATTTTACTCAAAATTTATGCGTTCACGAAAATATTGAGTTTTCGTTAAATGCTCTATATCTTGAAGCTTATAGTCTTTACTGTTGTTTAAAAATATTTAACCACATTTTACATCTGTATTAATGTATTATAAACTATCTTTCAGGTACAATTACATCATTCTAATTTTTAACAATTAATTTAGTTTAAAATCATATATGCTAAAATGAGTGGACCAACCACTATGAAATAACTATTATCTAGTGAAGCGGAGAAAACAAAGGTTCCTAACCTTTGAGACCATCATAATATGTAAGTGTAGGATGCAACTATGCAATAAAACAATATTGTCATATTTTTTAATTATACTCAAAATTTGTAGGTTAACCCCTACGAAAATATTGAGTTTTCCGTTAAATGCTCTATATATTGAACCTTATAGTCTTTAGTGTTGTTTAAAAATATTTAACCACATTCTACATGTGTATTAATGTATTATAAATTATCTTTCGAGGCACATGTACATCATTCTAATTTTTAATAATTAATTTAGTTTAAATTGATATCTGACTTAAATAAATGGACTAACCCTTTGTGAAATCACAATTATCTAGAGAATCGGAGACAACAAAGGTTCCTAACCTTTCTAACCATCATAATATGTAAGTGGAGGATGCAACTATGCAATAAAACAATATTGTCATATTTTTTAATTTTACTCAAAATTTGTGGGTTAACCCCTACAAAAATATTGAGTTTTTAGTTAAATGCTCAATATATTGAATCTTATAGTCTTTAGTGTTGTTTAAAAATATTTAACCACATTCTAAATTTGTATTAATGTATTCTAAACTATCTTTCAAGGTGAATGTACATCATTCTATTTTTTAACAGTTAATTTAGTTTAAATTCATATATTGTATAAATAAGTGGACTAACCACTATGAAATAACTATTATCTAGAGAAACGAAGACAAAAAAGATTTCTAACCTCTTTGACCATCATAATATGTAAGTGGAGGATGCAACTATGCAATAAAACAATATTGTCATATTTTTTAATTTCACTCAAAATTTGTGGGTTAACACCTACAAAAATATTGAGTTTTTAGTTAAATGGTCTATATCTGAAGCTTATACTCTTTAGTGTTGTTTAAAAATATTTAACCACATTCTACATTTGTATTTATGTATTCTAAACTATCTTTCAAGGTACGTGTACATCATTCTATTTTTTAACAGTTAATTTAGTTTAAATTCATATATTGTTTAAATATGTGGACTAACCACTATGAAATAACTATTATCTGGAGAAACGGAGACAAAAAAGGTTCCTAACCTCTTTGGCCATCATAATATGTAAGTGGAGGATGCAACTATGCAATAAAACAATATTGTCATATTTTTTTAATTTCACTCAAAATTTGTGGGTTAACCCCTACAAAAATATTGAGTTTTTCGTTAAATGGTCTATATACTGAAGCTTATATTCTTTAGTGTTGTTTAGAAATATTTAACCATATTCTACATTTGTATTAATGTATTCTAAACTATCTTTCGAGGTTCATGTACATCATTCTAATTTTTAACAATTAATTTAGTTTAAATTGATATAGAGCTTAAATAAATGGACTAACCACTGCGAAATCACAATTAACTAGAGAAACAGAGACAGCAAAGATTTCTAACCTTTCTGACCATCATAATATGTAAGTGGAGGATGCAACTATGCAATAAAAAAATATTGTCATATTTTTTTAATTTCACTCAAAATTTGTGGGTTAACCCCAACAAAAATATTGAGTTTTTCGTTAAATGCCCTATATACTGAAGCTTATACTCTTTAGTGTTGTTTAAAAATATTTAACCACATTCTACATTTGTATTAATGTATTCTAAACTATCTTTAAAGATACATGTACATCATTCTAATTTTTAACTATAAATTTAGTTTAAATTCATATATGCTAAAATAAGTGGACTAACCACATTGAAATAACTATTATCTAGTGAAACGGAGAAAACAAAGGTTCCTAACCTCTTTGGCCATCATAATATGTAAGTGGAGGATGCAACTATGCAATAAAAAATATTGTCATATTTTTTAATTATACTCAAAATTTGTGGGTTAACCCCTACAAAAATATTGAGTTTTTCGTTAAATGCTCTATATACTGAAGCTTATACTTTTTAGTGTTGTTTAGAAATATTTAACCACATTCTACATGTGTATTAATGTATTATAAACTATCTTTCAAGGTGAATGTACATCATTCTAATTTTTAACAATTAATTTAGTTTAAATTGATATAGAGCTTAAATAAATGGACTAACCACTATGAAATAACTATTATCTAGAGAAATGGAGACAACAAAGGTTCCTAACCTTTGAGACCATCATAATATGTAATTGGAGGATGAAACTATGCAATAAAACAATATTGTCATATTTTTTAATTTCACTCAAAATTTGTGGGTTAACCCCTACAAAAATATTGAGTTTTTAGTTAAATGGTCTATATCTTGAAGCTTATAGTCTTTAGTGTTGTTTAAAAATATTTAACCACATTTTACATGTGTATTAATGTATTCTAAACTATCTTTCAAGGTACATGTACATCATTCTAATTTTTAACATTTAATTTAGTTTAAATTGATATAGAGCTTAAATAAATGGACTAACCACTATGAAATAACTATTATCTAGAGAAATGGAGACAACAAAGATTCCTAACCTCTTTGACCATCATAATATGTAAGTGGAGGATGTAACTATGCAATAAAAAATATTGTCATATTTTTTAATTTCACTCAAAATTTGTGGGTTAACACCTACAAAAATATTGAGTTTTTCGTTAAATGCTCTATATCTTGAAGCTTATAGTCTTTAGTGTTGTTTAGAAATATTTAACCACATTTTACATGTGTATTAATGCATTATAAACTATCTTTCGAGGTTCATGTACATCATTCTAATTTTTAACAATTAATTTAGTTTAAATTCATATCTTGTTTAAATAAGTGGACTAACCACTTTGAAATAACTATTATCTAGAGAAATGGAGACAACAAAGGTTCCTAACCTCTTTGGCCATCATAATATGTAAGTGGAGGATTCGAAGGGTCAATTTAAAGGATATTTGGCAAGGCGCTTTCTGCACTGATTTGCTAGTGGCAACTCCAGTCACCACTATAAGACAGTGGATCAGAATGTTGAACCCGGCGAATGTTTCAAAGTTTTTTAGGTGAAGCCATGTCAATAAAAGACGCCACCAAACTCTACGAGCTACCAAATGCACCGGTGACCCCTGGATTTCGAAAAATGCTACAATCTGACGTCCATGCTGTCACAGAGCTGCTCAGGGTATACCTTCTAGAGTTTGAAGTTGCGGCAGAGTTTCGTGAAGAAGATGTCAAGAATTGGCTTCTCCCCCAAAAACAATGTTACGTAGTAGAAGACCCTGAAACTCATGTTGTCACCGACTGTTGCAGCTTCTACACTATCTCTTTTACTGTCGGTGGCAGGAAAAACGTCCAAATGAAAGGGCCTTATTCTTACTACAATGTGGCAACAAAGACACCGCTTGTCCAGCTGATAAGGGATATCTTAATCATCTGTAGGCAGAATAAATTTGATATCTTCCATGCAAAGGATGTGATGGACAACAAGACTTTCTTTGAACAACTAAAGTTTGAAGAAGTTGGTGCACAGAATCATTTCTATCTCTTCAACCAGCGCTTAAGGACTGGATTGCAGCCTTCTCAACTAGGCTTGACTCTTTTCTAAATGGTAAGTATTAGTATGTTTTAGATTCTCTCTTTTTGGGTTCGATCTCAGTTTCAATGACTGTAGAGGAATTGTAAGATCGTTACTGTAGTGGTATGTTCGGAACTGCGTCTCAGACCATTATCTGTTGACTTATACCTTCAGAGTATTCATCTTTGTAGAACTCTGCTAGTACAGTTGATAAGTTTGGACCTTATGTCGTGCTGGACCAGGGTTTGTTTAGTGCTTGATAATAAAAGTCATGACGTTTCTCTTTGTTCTTTCTATGTCTCAGCATTTGTATCTAATACTTCTTAACCATGTTTCTTATCTGCAGGCTTTCATTTTGTGAATTAGAGGAACCGAAGGATCGTTACTATAATGGTATGTTTGGACCTGTATCTTAGACCATTGTCTATTCATTTACACCGTTGGAGTATTCTTTGTAGAAACTATGCTAGTATCATGATATGTTTGGATCTTATGTCTTTTATCAAACATTAAGTCACTAGAAAGCGAAAGCAAACAAAACAGAACTTCTTTCGGAAGAAGCCTTCCCTGCAAAGATGGAACATGGAGGCTACAATACATCTACACCTGATGTTTTGTTCTGTTTGAAGCTGCTCCAAGTTTTCCCTTCTTTCAGGTGATGGTGGTGATCAGAACAAAGCAGAGAGAGAGAGACATTTGTCGGTTTGGTGAGATCATTCGGAATGTTGTTCAGTGGTGGAGTGTTCCAAGCTTGTTAGAGATTTCTGGATGCTTCTTCTCTTCTTGTTGTTGTAAGTCTTTCAATTCTTCACATTTTTTCAGACAGTTTAGTGTAAGTGAATCAATCCATGACACGAGCAAGAAGGTGCAACACTTGTGTTACTGCAAAATTTGATAATTTCTCTAGTCGAAACATCTACCTGATCAGTTTGAAGAAGTTGTCTGCTTTCTCAGCTTTCAGTATTAGTCTATCGTCAGAAATAATCTGGATTGAATTTCATGACTTTCTGCAAATATTAAGTGTTAGAAACATTAAATATCAGTGAGCAGCTTCAAGCTTTCATCCGCATGTTGTTAATTTCAAAACTCCGTTCTATGATTTTGAAAATGAAATTAAAACTTTTGAGTTTTAAACTTTGTTCTGATAAACTCGATGCAGAGTTAAGGCCCCAACATTTTAGTTAAAATTATAATTTTATCCTTGCGTTATTCAAATTTACCATAGTTGTTGCGTACATATGCGTGGTGTTGTAATAAACAAAAAATAAAGAAAATATGTATTGTTCTATGTACTGATCTCCATACGAAGGAATCCTATATGTCTAGAACCAAAAAACTACAATCCAATCAAAAACTAAATGGGTACCCAATTTTTATAATCTAGTTTATATATGTATAAATATTAACTATATTAAGTTTCTTAAATTAGCAAATAATTTAAAAATACTATTTATAAACATAAATATCAAAAAAAAACAACTACTCGAATATTTTGTGTCCAAAATATTTTTAATTATCTGAATATCCAAATTGTTATACGAAAACTTTTAAAAAAATTAATATTTAATCTGAAATATCTAAATTTTCTGAAAATTTGAATTAACTTAAAAATTTGGAATCAAACCGAAGGAAAATGGAATCCAAAATTATTTCAGATATTTGCCGTTCCCAACATTTTTATCGAACCAAATAAAACCAAAATAACCAAACTGAATCGAATTTTCTAACTACCGAATGGATCTTAAAACTTTTAGAACCGGATCAGAATCGAAGTGTAACCAAACTGAGAACCAAATGTTATGGCTACGATTAGGTCTGCGATTAATATTCGATCGAATCAAGCAATGGGATAATACGTGGTAACAGGTAAAAAAAAGCCCAATATGATACGGCCATTAATAGTCTGGTCCACTATCAAAGCTCTAATCTTTAATTAATTTGTAATCTGTGCTCCTTAACAAGGCTTGGTGTCGGCAATGTAAGTTGTAACTCATAATTTCACGTGTAAAATCATTCTATCTTCTTTTAGGTCAAGTCAATCAAAAGATTAGCACATGTTAAATTTTAAATATATTTACATCAAGCTTTATTAGGGTTTTGTTATCTAACCTTTTGAAAAAGAATTGTGGCCATTATCATATCTAAGCTTTCGGATTTCGTATGTTTGCCTGCCAGTGCGTTTGGAGTAAGTGAAATCTTGAAGGGATAAATCTGCTAGTGACTACATGGAACATAAAAGGTATGTGTAGTTTCTTAGTTTCGTTAATGGGTACTTTTTTTTTGCTCATGAATGCATTTATTTGCCTGTAAACATCCACCACTAGCCTAATTCTTTGAAAGCCTAAAACCCTTATCTATATATATTTGAATCCTGACAGCAAAACCTGTGGTGAAAATCTGAGAAATCAAGATGTCCTGAATGAGGACAGGATTAGTGAGTTGCCTGAAGCTTTGCTTATGCAGATATTATCTTCACTTGCAACAAAAAATGTCATAGGGACGAGTGTTTTGTCATAAAGGTGGAGATCTCTTTGGAAAAAAGTGCCCCATATCACAAAACTGAACCCCATAGGTTTTCAGAGATTGTTTGCAAGTCTTTGCTTTCATATAACTCTCCGGTTCTAGATAGTTTTTATTTGGTAGATATATGCGTATCTGAAGCTTCAGATGATATCACAATATGGATTGGAATTGCATTTGCACACCATGTGCGCAAATTAGTACTGAAGCTGCTTTTAGATGAAACGTATTACGGCAACTTGATTAGATTTCCGATATTTTTGTGTAACTGTAATAACACACTCGATACCTTGGAAATAAGTAAGTTATTTCTTTTAGACTTTCCTTCTCGGGTCGGTTTGAAGTCCCTTAAAAAGCTGCACCTTAGGTATGCGAACTTCAGAGACGACGAATCTGTTTGCAACCTTTTATGTGGTTGCCCTAGTCTCGAAGATTTGGTTGTGCAGCGAAGGGGCAGTTACGATGGGGTGATCACTTTCACTATTGCGGTGCCATCATTACAGAGACTAACCATAGTAGATACATTCCGAGGAACATGTCGGGGAGGCTATGCGATAAACGCCCCTTCTTTGAAATACTTGAACATCAAAGGAGTCGGGTTGTTAAGTTTTTCGTTATTTAGGACTCAACGCACCGAGTCGTATGGGTTTTGTCTTATTGAGAATGCTCCAGAACTGGTGGAGGCAAAAATCACTGGCTTTACTGATATAAATTTACACAACGAAAACATTTTTGTATCTCTAACTTCAGCCAAACGTCTTTCCTTTGACTTTTCACCCTTCAAGGTACAATTTAAGGTTCTCACAGGTGATTTTTTCCGGGCTAATATTAATTGTTTTTAATATACTAATGTTGCATCATGCACAGATCAAGTGTCCTACTGGTATTACCTTCTCTCAGCTGGTATCTTTGGAGCTGAATACAAGGAAAAGTGAATGGTCGATTCTACTTGCGCGCATGCTCGATAGTTCTCCTAGATTGCAAATCCTCAAGCTCGTCAACATCGTAAGCAATTTTAATTAGTTTTTTTCTCATAGCTCCATTTCAGGTATTTTCGATGAGATCTGATATCATTTTTATTGCATTGGTCTCAGGCATATTTGTACCATGACAACAAAGTATCCACTTTTCCATTGGCCGGGGACTGGGAGCAACGTCCTAAATGTGTACCAGAATGTTTGTTGTTCCATCTTGAGACACTCATCTGGACAGGATACATATGGGATCGTAAAGATGATAGAGAAGTGGCAACATACATTTTAAAGAAGGCAAGACACTTGAAGAAAGCAACCTTCTACACAGAACCCATACAGCTGGAATATTTCCAAACGTTGGAAGAGAAACATGAGATGCTCAACGAGTTGGCTAGTGTAGTTAGGGCTTCAAGTTCATGTCACCTCGTCTTCGAATCATCCAACTAATCTCTTAACAATCACTAGCAGTGACAAAATACTACGTAATTTGTACAAACTTTACTGCTACGACATTTCAACTCATTACACATGTAAGCTTGTTACTCGACCATTGACTTTTATCAATGCATGTGCCAAGAGATGATAAGAGCCACTCAACAAGTCATCGTCTTTCAATATGCAAACACTCCAAACATTTGATACATATTCATGTAGCGTAACAAGTTTTAAAACTTCTAAAATCAGTAAACACAA